>CAWVNO010002818.1:600000-1007500 GCA_963930645.1 Salticus scenicus | reverse complement strand
AACCTACAAAAATACCTTTATTATATGCTTATGATACATTAAATAAAACGAATCGTGGATATAATCAAGATGAAATTCAATATAATGAATTAATGGAACATACCGATGGCGATAAATTGCTAATTCCAATAAATAATCTCAGACAGTATTTCGCTGATGATAAAACTTTTAAAGAATATAAACAAAATATACATGTTTTTAATTCTTATTGGAATGGTGTTCTAAAAATGTCTAAAAAACTTAAAATTAAAAAGAGTGTCGATAGTAAATATGCCAAACGTTTTATAACTTAAAATAAAGTTTTAGATGGTATTATTAGTAGTAATAGTGTTAAAAATAGTATTACTAGACACAAAAAATGACATTTAAAAAAATCTAAATACAGTCTGTCAAAAAATTAAATGAAGAATTTTTCTCAGAATTCATAAAGAATAATTCTAATTTTTTGACAGACAAAAAAGGAAACGTTAAAAATATTATTTTTACGTTAAAACCAAGAATATTGTTTTTCTAAATTGTAAACATTTTGCAAATCTGAGACTGTTTCAATGATAACTTTTTTTATGTCAGAAAAGAAATAGCGAAAAATATATCTTATTAAATTAATTTAATAAGATAGATGCAAATATATCAGAGTCCATCAAGCTATTTTAAAAAAATAGCATTTGAATTTTAACATTTAGTTAATAAAGCGAAATTTCAAATTTCAAATTTTCAAAAATGAAATTTTAATACTTAATTATGCGCTAAAATTCAAATTAATTTTTTTTCTATATCAGAGTGAATTATCCTATTTTATAAAAAATAGCATTTGAATTTTAACATTTAATTAGCGAAATTTCCATTTTCAAAAATGAAATTTTCATATTTAATTATGCGCTAAAATTCAAATTAAATTGTTTTCTATATAAGTGTCAATTATGCTATTTTATAAAAATAGCATTTGAATTTTAACATTTAATTAGCGAAATTTCCATTTTCAAAATGAAATTTTGCTATCCGCTAAAATTCAAATTATATTTTTTTACAAATTTAATGGACAGGAAATGAATGCGCTGTATTTTAAAAATTGTAACTCTTAAAATTGTAACTCAAATACCAAGAATTACAAAACTTATATCCAGATGAAAAACTTGTTTTCTGTTACAAAAACCATTCTAAATTGTTACACGACGCAAATATTCCAAACATTTTAAATATTGATATTGTGGGTATACCATCTATAAAATGGCTTTTGTATCTATATCCTAATAAAAAATGTCCATACCATCCAAAACGAGCGAAACAATGTGCTCAACGAACTTTAGAACTTGTGGAAAATTTTGCAAAAGATAATTTTGATTTTTTAAAAGCAAATCTGAAAAAATTGGGAATAAAAATTCCTAATAATGTCCAAGAACTTCATTTCTCAATATGGGTACACTTAATTTAAAAAATAATTCAATATTTTTTTAAAGACCTTAATATTATAAATTTAAAATGATAAAATGTAAAATTGTATAATTTAAGATAAATGATAAAATATAAAAATTGTATAATCTAAAATATTAAATATGATAATATTAACTTTGATATTTTTATATTTGATAATATTACACTTTAAAAATTAACATTTCATAACTTTATATTTTACAATTGGGTAATTTAACATTTTTTTAATTCTACATTTTCAATTTAATGTAATTTGTTACTATTAAAATATTTATAATTAAGTTATTTTTATTTGTTTTATCACATATATTTATAAAATTTTTATAAAATAAGGGTTATGAATAATTTATTCAAACAACAACAACAACAACAACAACAACAACAAATTGCAAATTTAAAACAATTCACAAGTTTAAAAGAAAATAAATCGGAAGAATTAATGGATTGGTCAGATTATGATCCTAAATGGTATAAAAAGAATGATCCAATTTTATATAAAAAATTTTAACAAATCCTTTACTATATCTAAAATCATTTTAATTGTTATCGGTGGGAAAAAAGAAATATTACGCAACACATATAAGGTATAAAAAGGCTTGGCATTTGCTTTAGAATCTCAGATCTCTGGAGCCATGGAGTTGGAAGCAAGAATTCTACGCGAACTGATACTTAATGCTCTGTTTATTATTATGGAAAGTTATGTTGGTGAAAGCTTCATGATTAAAAATGTTAACAACTTCATAAATGTGCATTCAAGAATAATGAAAAAGATGGAGCCATTTAATCATATGATTTTTCGAGAAATTAAAAAAATAAAGGATTTAGAGAAAGCTTTATACGATTTGGAAGAAGCTTCATTGGAAAAAATTATCGCCATAAAGACTAAACCCTTTTCATTAGTCTTTCTAATGATATCATTCATTATGAAAAATTTAAAATGTCATCATGAAATAATTAACGATTTGGGATATTCGACAAATAAAAATTTAAAATTTGTACTAAATGTTAAACATCACCATCTGCATTTCATAAAGAAAAAGAAGAGCATTCGTGTTTAAAAAACCATATTTCACATTTTTTAAAGGCAAGAATTAATGTTTGACAAAATGTTGTTCATTTTAAAGATTTATAGATTTATATATATAATATGTACATTTTAATTTACAATCCAAATAAAATGACTGTTTCTGTCGTTCATTTATTTTATTTTATTTTTTATTTTTATTTTTTCATTTTAATATTTATCTATTTTTTAAAAAAGATATGAATATATATATATATATATATATATATAACGACAATTACTAACGACATAAATGGATATAAATTCTGATAATGTAAAAATTCTATCTCAAATATTATCAGAAATTGGATTTAATGATTTTGATATTAAATTGATTGAAAGTATAATTGCTACAGGCTTTTCACATTATGATTTAAAGTTGTTAGGTTTTTCAAAAGAACAAATTTTAGCTATATTTTATTTAATTGATCCTGAAAATGAATTTTGCAAGATTTATTATGGCGACGAACATTCTATAAATTGTCTAAAATCTTTAGAAGACTGTTCTATTTGTTTAAATTCACTTGACAAAAATATTATTATGTTATGTTGTAAACATTTATTTCATATAAAATGTTTATCAAAATGGCAGTCTACTTGTCCAATCTGTCGACAGCCTTTTGAAAATATATATCGATATCCCAAATTAATTAGAAATTGGATATCGAAAAGCACAAATGCTTTTCATATTTTAAATTCAATTAAAAGATCATGACAAAAGATTTTTTAATGGAAAAGGATAAATTTTAAAAGTGATAAAAGTCGAGATATTAATAATTGACTTTAATAAATTGTGACATGATTATATTTATTTATATTATTTTATTATAATTTTTTTATAAAAAAAACTAAGCTCCACCCTTTTTGTTCAAACTATATAGTATATCACTCTGTTTTCACTTAGATTACATTTCACGATGAAACATCTCGTTGAAAGTATTATGATAAATTTTATTAGACAAACCATAAAGGATAAATTACCAAACTTTTTGGACTTCAATGATATTTCACAATATGTTTTAACTCAAATTCAAAAAAAGACATGTTATTCAGACATGTTTTCTTTTTCAAGAGATATATTAATAGAATATCTTCAACCTCCAGAAAAAGACGAAAAAGTTGCATATGATGCAAAATTTTTAGATTGTTTGTCACATTTGAGTAAAGAAATTGAAAGTATAATTGAAGAATTAAAACAAGTTATGTTTTTAAAAGCAAAACATTTGTTTTCCAATGTCTGGATTAAACAGTCACCAGAGGATAATATTGAAATGGATAACAAAAGTAATTCTATAAATCAAAATTCAGAGGATATAAAAACAAATATTGTAGATCTTACAGATCCACAAAATATACAAGATTGTACAAACCAAAATTTACCTGTGGACTCATATTACATAAAAAGAAATGTTAATTTTGCATATCTAGCTGTGAGATATAAAAATAAACAATTTGATGCATTTTCTCTAGGAACATTCAAACGTATAATTGGTGTTAAACAGTGTCCAAACTCATGGAAAAAATATTTAAAACATTATTGTAAAAAGTTTAAAATTGAAACTTTGTTTATACGTACACAGAAACATTTTAAATTAAACATGAAAAGAGTAACTGTTAATTATTTTAATGTGAAGAAAGATAAAATCATATGTACCAAGTGTCATGATAAAGATTGTTTGGCAGGCAGAATTTCTATGTACTTTAAAATATTTCATGCTGTAAATTTCGAAGATTGTGATTGTAATTGTTTTTAACTTTTTTGTCCATTATCTTGTCTAATTGAGATGTTTTTGTAAAAATGTTTTTAAAATAAATAATAGTTATTGCTGTGTTCTTTCACTATAAAGATGAAAAAAAGAAATTATATAAAAAAAGAACTGATGGAAAAAGTATGATATATTTTTAAAAAATGAATTGAAAAAAGAATATATAAGATTTTTTTACTTTGAACAAGAAGCAAAAAATATGGATCTCAAAAAAAGAAAATAAAGATCAAATAATATTTATATTAGTACGACAGGATAATTCTTATTTCTCATAATTAAAATTCAAAACTTTAAATTTGATAATGATGTAAACTGTCCTGTCATACTAATATGTTCATTAAATTTTTATTTTATGAATGTATAAAAAAGAATATCTTTTTTTACAGGAGAGATAAAGATGAAAAAAAAAGAATATATAAATATATGATAAATAAAATATGATATATTTTTTTACGAAAAAAACATGAATATGAAAAAATAAAGATCTGTTACAGATAAAGTTTATATTAGTACAATAGGATAAGATTTTCAAAGTAAAAATTTTAGATTTTCAAAAATTTTACTTTGCAAAAAATTTTGAAAAACAAAAAAATTTAAAAATCTAAAATTTTGAAAAACAAAAAATTGAAAATCTAAAATTTTGAAAATCTAAAAATTGAAAATCTAAAATTTTGAAAATCTAAAAATTGAAAATCTAAAATTTTGAAAATCTAAAAATTGAAAATCTAAAATTTTGAAAATCTAAAATTGAAATATAACTTTTGAAAATCTAAAATTTGAAAAATCTAAAATTTTGAAAAAAAAAATTTGAAAATCTAAAATTTTGAAAAACAAAAAATTTGAAAATCTAAAATTTTGAAAAACATAAAATTTGAAAATCTAAAATTTTGAAAAACAAAAAATTTGAAAATTTAAAATTTTGAAAAACAAAAAATTTGAAAATCTAAAATTTTGAAAAACAAAAAATTTGAAAATCTAAAATTTTGAAAAACAAAAAATTTGAAAATCTAAAATTTTGAAAAACAAAAAATTGGAAATATAAATTTATGAAATCTGAAATCTAAAAACAAAAAATTTGAAAATCTAAAATTTTGAAAAACAAAAAATTGGAAATATAAATTTATGAAATCTAAAATCTAAAAACAAAAATAAAAAATATTATAAACTAAAAAAAAAAAAAAAAAATTTTTTTTTTTTTTTTTTTTTTATAATATTTTTTATTTATGTTTTTAGATTTTTAATTTTTGTTTTCTAAATTAGATTTTCATATTTTTTGTTTTTCAAAATTTTAGATTTTCAATTTTTTTGTTTTTCAAAATTTTAGATTTCCAAAATTTTAGATTTTCAAATTTTTTTGATTTTCAAAATTTTAGATTTTCAAAATTTTTTTGTTTTTTAAAATTTTAGATTTTCAAAATTTTAGATTTTCAATTTGAAAAACAAGAAAATTTGAAAACATAAAAATTTGAAAACATAAAAATTTGAAAACATAAAATTTTGAAAATCTAAAATTTTGAAAATCTAAAATTTTGAAAATCTAAAATTTTGAAAATCAAAAATTTTGAAAATCAAAAATTTGAAAATCAAAAATTTGAAAATCAAAAATTTGAAAATCTAAAATTTTGAAAATCTAAAATTTTGAAAAACAAAAAATATGAAAATCTAAAATTTTGAAAAACAAAAAATTTGAAAATCTAAAATTTTGAAAAACAAAAAATTTGAAAATCTAAAATTTTGAAAAACAAAAAATTTGAAAATCTAAAATTTTGAAAAACAAAAAATTTCAAAATCTAAAATTTTGAAAATCTAAAATTTTGAAAAACAAAAAATTTGAAAATCTAAAATTTTGAAAAACAAAAAATTTGAAAATCTAAAATTTTGAAAAACAAAAAATTTGAAAATCTAAAATTTTGAAAAACAAAAAATTTGAAAATCTAAAATTTTGAAAATCTAAAATTTTGAAAAACAAAATATTTGAAAATCTAAAATTTTGAAAAACAAAAAATTTGAAAATCTAAAATTTTGAAAAACAAAAAATTTGAAAATCTAAAATTTTGAAAAACAAAAAATTGGAAATATAAATTTATGAAATCTAAAATCTAAAAACAAAAATAAAAAATATTATAAACTAAAAAAAAAAAAAAAAAAAAAAAAAAAAAAAAAAAAAAAATTTTTTTTTTTTTTTTTTTTTTTTTTTTTTTTTTTAGTTTATAATATTTTTTATTTATGTTTTTAGATTTTTAATTTTTGTTTTCTAAATTAGATTTTCATATTTTTTGTTTTTCAAAATTTTAGATTTTCAATTTTTTTTGTTTTTCTAAATTTTAGATTTCCAAAATTTTAGATTTTCAAATTTTTTTGATTTTCAAAATTTTAGATTTTCAAAATTTTTTTGTTTTTCAAAATTTTTTTGTTTTTTAAAATTTTAGATTTTCAAAATTTTAGATTTTCAATTTGAAAAACAAGAAAATTTGAAAATCTAAAAATTTGAAAACATAAAAATTTGAAAACATAAAATTTTGAAAACATAAAATTTTGAAAATCTAAAATTTTGAAAATCTAAAATTTTGAAAAACAAAAATTTGAAAATCAAAAATTTGAAAATCAAAAATTTGAAAATCAAAAATTTGAAAATCTAAAATTTTGAAAAACAAAAAATATGAAAATCTAAAATTTTGAAAAACAAAAAATTTAAAATCTAAAAACATAAATAAAAAATTATTATAAACTAAAAAAAAAAAAAAAAAAAAAAAAAAAAAAAAAAAAATTTTTTTTTTTTTTTTTAGTTTATAATAATTTTTTATTTATGTTTTTATATTTTAGATTTAGTTTTTAGATTTTAAATTTTTGTTTTCAAAATTTTTGTTTTTCAAAATTTTTGTTTTTCAAAATTTTTGTTTTTCAAAATTTTTGTTTTTCAAAATTTTTACTTTTCAAAATTTTTACTTTTCAAAATTTTTACTTTTCAAAATTTTTTACTTTAAAAATTTTTTACTTTAAAAATTTTTTACTTTAAAAATTTTTTACTTTAAAACCTTTGTACTTTTCAAAATTTTAATTTCAAAAATTTTACTTTTCAAAATTTTAATTTCAAAATTTTTACTTTAAAAATTTTAATTTCAAAATTTTTACTTTTCAAAATTTTAATTTCAAAATTTTTACTTTTGAAAAATTTTACATTTCAAAAATTTAAATTTAAATTTTTTGTTTTTCAAAATTTAAATTTTCAAATTTTTCGTTTTTTTTAATTTTTAAATTATTTTAAAAATTTAAAAATTTATAATTCTGAAATGTTTAAAATAATTAAATGAAAAAATTATAATATCTAATATTATGAAATCAAAAAAATTGTAAAATGTTAGATATTAAATAATCTAAAAATGATGAAATGTAATTTTGTTTAAAAAAAAAGAAAATATATTTATGGGATATATTTTATAACCGTTTCCATCAGTGTAAAATATCAAAATAATTTCAAGTATGCCTAGTCCGTTTACCCTTTTTGATTTAAATAATGATGTGTTATCAATTCTTTTTAAAGACTATATTGCGATTCATGATAAACTAACGTTATTAAATTCACCAGATTTTCACGAAAAATTATCAAATCCTAATCTTTGGTCAATTCCCTATGATGAATTTTTTGGATTTATATATGCGATTCGAATAATGAAACCGGGTTTGTATCTCGATAATCAAAACAATGCCTGTTATATATCCGTAGACGAAAAAAATGCGACTTTATCCGCACGTTATTTTGATTATTTGAACATTGAAAAATTAGACAAAGCTTATCTGTCTCTAGACGATCTGATAAAAGGTGGTATTGATCATAGGAAAAGGGTAATTGAAAATTTCAGTTGGCGTAATTTTGATTATTTTCTTAAATATGAATTTCCAGACGTCTATTTTCCGGTCGATAAGATGGAAGACATCCAATTTTATAAAATACATCCCAATATTACGGTCGCTGTGAACCATTCTTTGAAAACCCTCCGTTTTCCCTGTAATATTTTTTCAACACCTAAAATTTATCATTTCAAAAAAAAATGTATTGTGACTATTGGTGATGAACCACATTTTTCAATACGATGGGGAAAAAATAAAAAAATAATTGCAAAATGCATTTACAAAAAAAAATGTTCTTGTAAAAAAGGAAAATATAATGTTTTTCCCATAAAAGGTTATTGGAAAGAAGATAGCAGTTATAGTTTTATTATAACCAATAATAATTTATCTTATGATGAATATACATCGTTGTATCATAAATTATGTCTTTATAGAAACGAAAAACCAAAAAAAGTATTACCTGTTGATACTTTTTGGAAAGAAGATAAAAATTATCCTATAACATTGAATGAAGAAAACACAATTTGTGATTATAGTAAACATAATGTATTTTACGATCGAATAACTGCATTGTACAACATTAAAATTGAAATAATTTTTAATAGTAAGGATGATCGGAGATATACTCATTACTATTATAATCAAATTATTGATAATTAAAAAATATATAGATTCATTAAAATATAGTTTTGATGTCTGATTCAAAATGTAAAAAAATTTTCAGTTCATTCGTAAAATATGAAGATTTTAAAAATGTAAATAAACATCTTGAATTAAAAGGATCAATATTTTATTTGTATGTTAACTTGTTTGTATAAAATACATTCTATTGTGAATAATTTTCTTTTACATGACAATATTTTACAAATTGAGTTTAAGACACTATATTTAGAAACAGTCCTGTCGTATTAATATATTCATAAAATTATAATTTTGCGAATTATATAAGGATTTCATAATTTTAAAATTATTTTAAAAATTTATAATTCTGAAATATGAAAAAATTATTTAAAAACTAAAAATGATGAAATGTAATTAAAAAAAAGAATATATTTATGGAACATAACCGTTTCTATCGTAATAGAATATCAAAATAAGTATGCCTAGTCCGCTTACCCTTTTTGATTTAAATAATGATGTGTTATCAATTCTTTTTAAAGACTATATTCCGATTCATGATAAACTAACGTTATTAAATTCACCCGATTTTCACGAAAAATTATCAAATCCTAATCTTTGGTCAATTCCCTATGATGAATTTTTTGGATTTATATATGCGATTCGAATAATGAAACCGGGTTTGTGTCTCGATGAGGAAAACAATGCCTGTTATATATCCGTAGACGAAAAAAATGCGACTTTATCCGCACGTCATTTTAATTATTTGAACATTGAAAAATTAGACAAAACTTATCTGTCTCTAGACGATCTGATAAAAGGTGGTATTGATCATAGGAAAAGGGTAATTCACAATTTGGGTTGGGGTTATTTTGATTATTGTCTTAAATATAAATTTCCAGACTTCTATTTTCCGGTCGATAAGATGGAAGACATCCAATTTTATAAAATACATCACAATATTACGGTCGCTGTGAACCGTTTTTTGAAAACCCTCCGTTTTCCCTGTACTAATATTTTTTCAACACCTAAAATTTATCATTTCAAAGAAAAATGTATTGTGACTATTGGTGATGAACCACATTTTTCAATACGATGGGGAAAAAATAAAAAAATAATTGCAAAATGCATTTACAAAAGTGAATGTTCTTGTAGAAAAGGAAAATATAAGGTTTTTCCCATAAAAGGTTATTGGAAAGAAGATAAAAGTTCCAAGTATAGTATAACCAATAATAATTTATCTTATGATGAGTATACATCGTTGTATCATAAATTATGTCTTTATAGAAACGAAAAACCAAAAAAAGTATTACCTGTTGATACTTTTTGGAAAAAAGATAAAAATTATCCTATAACATTGAATGAAGAAAACATAATATGTGATTATAGTAAACATAATGTATTTTATGATCGAATGACTGCATTATATAACATTAAAGAAGAAATAATTTTTAATAATAAGGATGATCCGAGATATTCTCATTACTTTGGTAATCCAATTGATAATTAAAAAAATATAGATTCATTAAAATATAGTTTTGATGTCTGATTCAAAATGTAAAAAAATTTTCAGTTCATTAGTAAAGTATGAAGATTTTAAAAATGTAAATAAACATCTTGAATTAAAAGGATCAATATTTTATTTGTATGTTAACTTGTTTGTATAAAGTACATTCTATTGTGAATAATTTTCTTTTACATGACAATATTTTACAAATTGAGTTTAAGACACTATATTGGATTTTATTTAGAACATTAATGACCAGAATGTCTTATAACTTTTATTTTTGAGCAGTTATTTTAAACAAGTGTTAAATCGAAAATACTTTATAGATTATTATTATAAGCAGAGTTTCCATTATCATTCTTTGATGACTCACTTTTTTTTTTTTTTTTTTTTTTTTTTTGTATTTAAAGCCCAGCTCTCGATTCATTTCGAAGCATTGTCGACGAATATGCATAAAAGGATCGTTAGAGATTTTCTTTTACCTGCTCTCAATGATGGTAGATATGGTTGTTTCTTACAATGGGTGGACAAAAAATCTGGCATTTTTCAATTGAATTGGACCCGCAAAGAATATGGTCATTGTAATCGAGATCGTTTTTCAATCTTTGTAGACTGGGCTAGATTGAAAGGAAGACAAACTTCGAATGAAAGAAATTATTACACTATGGTCAAAATGAAATTTCGAGCAGCTCTCCGTAAATCGAAAGACGTTACAGAATTATTTTCTCCGAACCAACAAGAAAAACTTTATAAAATAACAAATTTTCCCACCATTGGAGAAAAATATACACCAGAGGAAATAGAAGTGGCACAAATATTGACAGATTGGTCGAATTGTAAATCGACACAGAGTCAAAATCGAATTAATACTGTATTTCACGTAATACTAGCATGATCATAAAAGATGAACGTCAAGAAAATTATTAAACTTTGCCCCACTCTCGCTGAAGGTTGATGAAAATGGATTATTATTATTATTATTATTATACTGTAAAAAAATAAATATTACCAACTGCAAGAAACTCTCTGTGATTGGAGAAAATAATTATTTTCTCCAATCACAGAGAGTTTCTTGCAGTTGGTAATATTTATTTTTTTACATTGATTATTTATAATAATAATAATAATAATAATAATAATAATAATAATAATAATAATAATAATAAAACATATATATAGTCTTGTCATTTTGAAATATTTTTTGATAATTTTGGAAAAATGGATTCGTCAATATTGTATATTTGTGTTATTTTATGGTTAATATATCGTTATTATTATATTTTATTTTTAATTTATACAGATGTTAATAAATTGTATGTTTTCTATTATGATAAAATTATTGTTAATTTGAAAAATATAGATTCATTAAAATATAGTTTTAATGAATCTTTTTCCGATTCCAAATGTAAAAAACTTTTCGGTTCTTTAATAAAATATGAAGATTCTAAAAATGTGAATAAACATCTTGAATTAAAAGGATCAATGTTTTATTTTATTTGTATGATAACTTATTTGTATAAAATACATCCTGTTGTGAAAATTTTAATAATTTTCTTTTACATGAGTAAATACAATAGACAAAATATGAACATATTTTACAAATTGAGTTTAAGACACTATATGGGATTTTATTTAGACATTAATGAAACAACACCAAAATGTCTTATTACTTTTATTTTTGACCAGTTGCTGCTTTTAAACAAGTCTACAAATTTAAAGCGAAAATACTTTGTCGATTATTATTATAAGCATAGTTTTGATTATCATTTTTTGAAGAAAGAATATTCAGAAACTCAGTCTGTATTTAATCTCATAGATTTCAAAAATAAAAATATAGTTAATATATGTGCTGGAAATGCTTGTGGAATTCATCTTTTAAACACCAAAATGACATGTATTGATTTGAAACAATACAATGGAATGAAACTATTACAGAAAATGGATATATGTAATTTTATACAATGTGATATAAATGATAATAAATTTGAAAGAATAGTTTTATCATATAATGTATGGATAGCTATTCATGCTTGTAGAAAATTACCTATACGAATAATTGAAATATTTCAAAAACATGCTTCTAAATTTTCAGAATTGTATCTAGTTCCTTGTTGTACTTTAAACAAAAAATATTATAGAGAAAATGTTGACATGTATGATAGAATACATAAAAAATATTATACTGCTAAAAAAGATTTGTCAAGACAACATTGTTATCCAGCTATGCATTTTGAATTGTTATGTTCTTTATGTATGACATGTAAATTTAAAATTAAAACATTAAATGATATGCAATCTGTAAAAAACAAAATTATTATTGTATATAAATAATTGAATTACCATGTTTTTTAATACATAATTGTATTTTTTAGTTTAAAATAAAAAACAACTTTTTTGACAATGTCTTTATTTATTTCAAGATTTAAAAAAAACAAAAATAACATATCCACTAATTAATTGTCTTTAGATACATCTATGATAAAAAAATCTTTTAATTTATGAGTGAGTAAAACTTGTTCCATTTTCATATTTATCCAACCAGTAGCATTATGATAGTCTTTTGCAATGTGTATTTTACATATCTTATCATATAACGTTTTCCATTTATACAACTTTATCCAATCATTTGCATAGGAAAATACCAATTCAGTAAGAGGGTAATAATTCATTATTATTTTCTGAAATTCTTCAAATTGATGTAATTTTAGAAGATGTAAGACTTTCTCATCAACAATCAAAAATATATTTTCACAATAGTATATATTATCCTTTAGTTTTCGCATATTATATAATTCTTTTAATCCAACTTGTAAAATATTACCATCAAAATAACATACTTTAGATCCTGTAGAATAAATACAAGTTTCATCTACAGATTCAATTAAAAGGGAATTCACATATGATAGATATTTACATGGAATTTTAAAATTATATTTTTGCAAATTGTAACACGTATCATAAGATCGATATTCTGAAAATTTTAAGTTATTAGTCACTTTTAATATATGGTGAGAATTCCAATCTATAAAAAATTTAGACGACATAACTAAGAGCAAACAAAATTTTTGCAGTCACCGATGTGGAGAAAATTAACGACGATTAAATATATATATAATATTTTTTTTCATCTAAAAAATGATTTTTTTAAAATGACATTTAAAAAAATTCATTTTAAAATATAATCGGATTTTTTATTTAACATATTAATTTGTTCCAATTTTAATTATTACAGAAAATATTAAAAAAGTTGTTATGATACATAAACAATATAAAAAAATTTGAAATAACGAAAATTTATCCGATGATGTCAGTTTTGTTGGAGAATTAACGGGTAAATTTAGAAATTGGTTATCCACCGGTGACAATGAATTAACTGGAGCGGTTAAAAGATTTGGACAGTTCGGTTTTGTCCATGTTCCATCTTTTTTACATTTTATAGTAGCATTTGTAATTCCATCATCACAACTAATTACGGCAAATCCTGGAAAGGTAAGTTTTACTTTTAATGTATCGGGTAATTTTGGACAAGGTTCACACAAAATATCTTTACCGCTCCAAATTCCATTATTTAAACAAGTTCGTTTTCCATCAGTACCGGCATCATCAACGATATAAAATCCCAAATGACATTTATGAGTTGCCACCGATTCAAAAAATCTATTGGATGGATAATAAGATACAGATCCGTTTTTAAAATTTTTTATTTCATTACATTGTACTGGATCACAACGTAAATTTTTAATAGGTGGAGACCATTCACCAATTGAAGTACAATATTGATTATCTATAAAACTGTTGAGTTTATAACCTTCATTACATTTATAAGTAATTTTGTTAGGATAACAATATAATGATCCGATATGATAACCATTTTTTAACAAAGGTGGTTTACTGCAAGGTGTAGGTATGCATGTAATGGATGGCGGATTCCACATCAATTGATCATTTTTATTTTTAACTAAAAAAGAATATATATTGTTTGATTTATATCCGAGATCACATTCAAGTACGGCTTTATTTCCTTCATCATATGGAGGATTATGATTACTTGTAAATTTGCCATTTATTGCAGAAGGTAGAGTGTTTATCATTCTTTATAATATTAGAAAAATTTAATATAATTTTTCTTAAAATTGAATCTTTATTTAATTTTCTAATAATAATAATAATAATAATAATAATAATAATAATATATATATGTGAGATTCTGCAAACATATTACATCTGCCATGATAAAATTGGAAAACGGCAAGAGAGTAATTTTTGTGTATCAATTGGTATTACAAAATAATCTATATGAACGACTTAAAAATGCCATTAAATATTCTAAAGAAAATATTTATATCACTTATAAAGACTTGGACAAGCATGTAATTTTATACTCGTGCAAACCCATTTGGATAATCGAAACATGGATGTGTACATTTGATTATCCATTAGAGAATTTTACACTTAAAACCATATGGGGAAATGTTTATAATTTTCACGATATTGAATATTTTAAATTACCAAAACCTCTTCTACGGAAAGCTATTTACCAAAGTCACAAATACTTTGAATTTTCTGGATTAGTTTTAAATAGGTTGACATTCGATGAAGTTATAAAATTATGTATCAGTCATAATTTTAAAAAGGTCATGGAAGAATTACGAAAAGATATAACTATAGACGATGTCATGGAAATGTTTTCCAAACAAGATGTAATTTTCGAAAGAAAAAATCTTCTATATCATTTTAATAAAATTATACCAGTTAAAATTTTCTCGGATTTAGATTTATTCGATTTTGGAAAAAAAATTTTGATTCGATTTCATATTACAAAAAATTCTAAAATTGTTGAATTGTGTTTAAAATGTATAAAACTATACTTTTGTGGACAAACATGTACTTTTTTAAGACAATTTACTTTGAATAAAAAATATTGTAGGAAAATGGTAGATTATATACAAAATTGTAACAATTGGTGCAAATTATGTAGACAAGCACCATTATTTCAAATAATCCCATGTGAAGATATTTTTCCTCATGTTTTAATGGAAAAATATAAACTTGTTGAAGATTGTTTGATATTAACAAATCTGTCTATAGAAACAGGTTATAGTTTATTACATTTCAAATATTTAAGAGATGATTTATTAAATGACAAAAATGATTACCAGTTGATAGAAGTTAAAATTAAACCCTTTGGAAAAAACTTTGATTATAACAAATATAATGATCTCATTATTGATGATTTATTCAATTACTTGTAACTTTTCTTAAAAGTCAAATATGTATTTTTAAAAGATTTTCTTTATTCAAAGTGTCATTTTTTCAATATTCCATGATACAAATATTTAAAATTTTTTAAAAGAAACTCCTCAGGCTTCACAAATAGCGTTTTCCCACTGGTCAAATTAAACGCGACATCTAACCTATCCACATACGATTGTCTAGTAGAACAATCCCTTTTACATGAAAATTTGAACTTCATCAGCATCGCATCATTGCAATAACTCTTTATCAAGTCCAAAGACGTTTTCAACTTTTCTATGGCGTCCGCTATTGCATCATCTTTCGAAGTGCCGTCTGTCCGTGCTACACTATCTCGAACAATCTGATGAACTTGTCTGGATTCGAAATACCATTTACTGAACGTGGTTTCCACAATGGTCAAGAAATCGATGATGCGAAAAATTTCTTTGTCTTTCGCAACCAAATCGTTGACTATTTTATTGAGAGATTCTTTATCAACGATCCTTTTTGAAGACTCTAAACGTGCTATTGTTCTATGGTAGTCATCTCGCATGTAGCTAAATATGACTTCTATATTATCCATACTATATTTATTCTAGCAAAACCAAAATTTAAACAACGTTAAATAAATACTATATATCTCCTTTATGTTTAAGTATATATTTAATCTCTTCAAGACAAAATGTCAGGTGAGCGTGGAAAACCCATACTTATATAGAGCTAAAATATACCCACACTTAATAAAAAAAAAAAAAAAAAAAAAAAAAATAAGAAGTAGGCAAAATTTGTCTAGAAAGGATTAATTAATAATTAATTAATTAATTTTCAAAAATGATGAAATTTATAAAATCTAAAAATTATGAAATGTAAATTGTATTTCAAATTTTAAATTGTTTTAAAAAAACAACATTAGAATTTCAATACTTATATTTAGAGATCAATTTATTTTAAAAGACGATAATTTATATACAATTAATTAAAAAAATAAAATAACTGATAAGTTTTGAATTTCAAGTCTGTGTGATTTGATAAATATAAATCATGATAATTTTTGATCTGATACATTTTTAAAAAGTAAATTGCAATTCAATTTTAACAAAATTATTTCAATAAAATTATTTAAAGTAAAAAAAAAAGATTTTTTAAGGTTTTTTTTAATATTGACTCGTTCTTTGGTATTCTGAGAAAGGTTTCATGTACAGTTAATTATTTGACTGACTGTAAACAGACTCTAAGTGTAAACAGACAACAAATGTAAACAAAGCCTCTAAATATAAACAAAGTACCTAAATGTAAGCAGACTACAAATGTAAACAAAGAATACAAATGTAAACAAAGAGCACAAATGTTAAGTGACTCAAACTGTAAACAAACTCTCTAAATGTAAACAAAGTCTACAAATGTAAACAGACTATAAATGAAAACAGACTCTAAATGCAAACAGACTAAAAGTGTAAACAAAGACTACAAATATAAACAGACTCTAAATGGAAACAGAATACAAATGTAAACAAAAACTACAAACGTAAACCAACACTCTAAATGTAAACAAAGACTACAAATGTAAACAAAGGGACTAAATGTAAACACTCTAAATGTAAACAAAGACTACATATGTAAACAAAGAATTTAAATGTAAATAAAGACTACAAATGTAAACAAAGACCTTAAATGTAAACAGACTCTAAGTGAAAACAAAGACTAAAAATGTAAACAAAGACTACAGACGTAAACAAAGACTCTAAATGTAAAGAAGGTCTCTAAATGCAAACAAAGATTACAAATGTAAACAAAGACTACAAATGTAAACAAAGACTACAAGTATAAACAGACTCTAAATGGAAACAGACCACAAATGTAAACAAAAACTATAAACGTAAACTAACACTCTATATGTAAACAGACTACAAATGTAAACAAAACTAAATGTAAACAAATACTAGAAATAAAAACAAAGGCTCTAAATGTAACCAAAGACTGCAAACGTAAACAAAGTCTCTAAATGTAAACAAAAAATAAAAATGTAAACAAAGACTCTAAATGTAATAAAAAACTCTGGTTATAAACAAGGACTCTAGGTGTAAACAAGGACTACAAATGTAAACAGACTCTAAATGTAAACAAAGTCTAAAAATAAAAACAAAGACTCTAAATGTAAACAAAGGCTAAAAATGTAAACAAAGACAACAAATGTAAACAAAGGCTCTTAATGTAAACAAACAAGCTATATGTAAACAAAGACTACAAATGTAAACAAAGACACTAAATGGAACTCTAAATGTAAACAAAGAATAAAAATGTAAACAAAGACTACTAATGTAAACAAAGGTTCTAAATGTAAACAAAAAATAAAAATGTAAACAAAGACTCTAAATGTAATAAAAAACTCTGGGTATAAACAAGGACTCTAGGTGTAAACAAGGACTACAAATGTAAACAGACTCTAAATGTTAACAAAGTCTAAAAATAAAAACAAAGACTCTAAATGTAAACAAAGGCTAAAAATGTAAACAAAGACTACAAATGTAAACAAAGGCTCTTAATGTAAACAAACAAGCTATATGTAAACAAAGACACTAAATGGAACTCTAAATGTAAACAAAGAATAAAAATGTAAACAAAGACTACTAATGTAAACAAAGGCTCTAAATGTAAACAAACAAGCTATATATAAACAAAGACTACAAATGTAAACAAAGACACTAAATGGAACTCTAAATGTAAACAAAGAATAAAAATGTAAACAAAGACTACAAATGTAAACAATGACCTTAAATGTAAACAGACTCTAAATGAAAACAAAGACTAAAAATGTAAACAAAGACTACAAACGTTAACAAAGACTCCAAATGTAAAGAAGTTCTCTAAATGCAAACAAAGATTACAAATGTAAACAAAAACTACAAATGTAAACAAAGGCTACAAATATAAACAAAAACTCTAAATGGAAACAGACTACATTGTAAACAAAAACTACAAACGTAAACTAACACTCTAAATGTAAACAAGGACTACAAATGTAAACAGACTCTAAATGTAAACAAAGTTTAAAATAAAAACAAAGACTCTAAATATAAACAAAGGATAAAAATGTAAACAAAGACTACAAATGTAAACAAAGGTTCTAAATGTAAACAAACACGCTATATGTAAACAAAGACTACAAATGTAAACAAAGACCCCAAATGGAACTCTAAATCTAAACAAAAAATAAAAATGTAAACAGACTACAAATGTAAACAAAACTAAAAGTAAACAAATACTACAAATATAAACAACGACTACAAATGTAAACAAAACTAAATGTAAACAAATACTAGAAATATAAACAAAGACTCTAAATGTAACCAAAAATTCTTGGTGTAAACAAGGACTCTAGGTGTAAAAAAGGACTACAAACGTAAACAAAGTCTCTAAATATAAACAAAGTCTAAATGTAAACAAAGTCTAAATGTAAACAAAGACTACAAGTGTAAACAAAGACTGCAAATGTAAACAAAAACTCTACATGTAAACAATCTCTCTAAATGTAAACAAAGATTACAAATATAAACGGACTCTAAATGTAAACAAAGTCGCTAAATTTAAACAAAGAATACAAATGTAAACAAAGACTATAAATGTTAAGAAAGTTTACAACTGTAAACAAAGACTACAAATGTAAACAAAGACACTAAACGTAAACAAAAACTACAAATGTATACAGACTCTAAGTGTAAACAGACAACAAATGTAAACAAAGCCTCTACATATAAACAAAGTACCTAAATGTAAGCAGACTACAAATGTAAACAAAGAATACAAATGTAAACAAAGACCCCAAATGGAACTCTAAATCTAAACAAAAAATAAAAATGTAAACAGACTACAAATGTAAACAAAACTAAAAGTAAACAAATACTACAAATATAAACAACGACTACAAATGTAAACAAAACTAAATGTAAACAAATACTAGAAATATAAACAAAGACTCTAAATGTAACCAAAAATTCTTGGTGTAAACAAGGACTCTAGGTGTAAAAAAGGACTACAAACGTAAACAAAGTCTCTAAATATAAACAAATTCTAAATGTAAACAAAGACTACAAGTGTAAACAAAGACTGCAAATGTAAACAAAAACTCTACATGTAAACAATCTCTCTAAATGTAAACAAAGACTACAAATATAAACGGACTCTAAATATAAACAAAGTCGCTAAATTTAAACAAAGAATACAAATGTAAACAAAGACTATAAATGTTAAGAAAGTTTACAACTGTAAACAAAGACTACAAATGTAAACAAAGACACTAAACGTAAACAAAAACTACAAATGTATACAGACTCTAAGTGTAAAGAGACAACAAATGTAAACAAAGCCTCTACATATAAACAAAGTACCTAAATGTAAGCAGACTACAAATGTAAACAAAGAATACAAATGTAAACAAAGAGCACAAATGTTAAGTGACTCAAACTGTAAACAAACTCTCTAAATGTAAACAAAGTCTACAAATGTAAACAGACTATAAATGAAAACAGACTCTAAATGCAAACAGACTAAAAGTGTAAACAAAGACTACAAATATAAACAGACTCTAAATGGAAACAGAATACAAATGTAAACAAAAACTACAAACGTAAACCAACACTCTAAATGTAAACAAAGACTACAAATGTAAACAAAGGGACTAAATGTAAACACTCTAAATGTAAACAAAGACTACATATGTAAACAAAGAATTTAAATGTAAATAAAGACTACAAATGTAAACAAAGACCTTAAATGTAAACAGACTCTAAGTGAAAACAAAGACTAAAAATGTAAACAAAGACTACAGACGTAAACAAAGACTCTAAATGTAAAGAAGGTCTCTAAATGCAAACAAAGATTACAAATGTAAACAAAGACTACAAATGTAAACAAAGACTACAAATATAAACAGACTCTAAATGGAAACAGACTACAAATGTAAACAAAAACTATAAACGTAAACTAACACTCTATATGTAAACAGACTACAAATGTAAACAAAACTAAATGTAAACAAATACTAGAAATATAAACAAAGGCTCTAAATGTAACCAAAGACTGCAAACGTAAACAAAGTCTCTAAATGTAAACAAAAAATAAAAATGTAAACAAAGACTCTAAATGTAATAAAAAACTCTGGGTATAAACAAGGACTCTAGGTGTAAACAAGGACTACAAATGTAAACATACTCTAAATGTTAACAAAGTCTAAAAATAAAAACAAAGACTCTAAATGTAAACAAAGGCTAAAAATGTAAACAAAGACTACAAATGTAAACAAAGGCTCTTAATGTAAACAAACAAGCTATATGTAAATAAAGACTACAAATGTAAACAAAGACACTAAATGGAACTCTAAATGTAAACAAAGAATAAAAATGTAAACAAAGACTACTAATGTAAACAAAGGCTCTAAATGTAAACAAACAAGCTATATATAAACAAAGACTACAAATGTAAACAAAGACACTAAATGGAACTCTAAATGTAAACAAAGAATAAAAATGTAAACAAAGACTACAAATGTAAACAAAGACCTTAAATGTAAACAGACTCTAAATGAAAACAAAGACTAAAAATGTAAAAAAAGACTACAAACGTAAACAAAGACTCCAAATGTAAAGAAGTTCTCTAAATGCAAACAAAGATTACAAATGTAAACAAAAACTACAAATGTAAACAAAGGCTACAAATATAAACAAAAACTCTAAATGGAAACAGACTACAAATGTAAACAAAAACTACAAACGTAAACTAACACTCTAAATGTAAACAAGGACTACAAGTGTAAACAGACTCTAAATGTAAACAAAGTCTAAAAATAAAAACAAAGACTCTAAATGTAAACAAAGGATAAAAATGTAAACAAAGGCTACAAATGTAAACAAAGGCTCTAAATGTAAACAAACACGCTATATGTAAACAAAGACTACAAATGTAAACAAAGACCCCAAATGGAACTCTAAATCTAAACAAAAAATAAAAATGTAAACAGACTACAAATGTAAACAAAACTAAAAGTAAACAAATACTACAAATATAAACAACGACTACAAATGTAAACAAAACTAAATGTAAACAAATACTAGAAATATAAACAAAGACTCTAAATGTAACCAAAAATTCTTGGTGTAAACAAGGACTCTATCTGTAAAAAAGGATTACAAACGTAAACAAAGTCTCTAAATATAAACAAAGTCTAAATGTAAACAAAGACTACAAGCGTAAACAAAGACTGCAAATGTAAACAAAAACTCTACATGTAAACAATCTCTCTAAATGTAAACAAAGACTACAAATATAAACGGACTCTAAATGTAAACAAAGTCAATAAATTTAAACAAAGAATGCAAATGTAAACAAAGACTATAAATGTCAAGAAAGTTTACAACTGTAAACAAACACTACAAATGTAAACAAAGACACTAAACGTAAACAAAAACTACAAATGTAAACAGACTCTAAGTGTAAACAGACAACAAATGTAAACAAAGCCTCTACATATAAACAAAGTACCTAAATGTAAGCAGACTACAAATGTAAACAAAGAATACAAATGTAAACAAAGAGCACAAATGTTAAGTGACTCAAACTGTAAACAAACTCTCTAAATGTAAACAAAGTCTACAAATGTAAACAGACTCTAAATGCAAACAGACTAAAAGTGTAAACAAAGACTACAAATATAAACAGACTCTAAATGGAAACAGACTACAAATGTAAACAAAAACTACAAACGTAAACCAACACTCTAAATGTAAACAAAGACTACAAATGTAAACAAAGGGACTAAATGTAAACACTCTAAATGTAAACAAAGACTACATATGTAAACAAAGAATTTAAATGTAAATAAAGACTACAAATGTAAACAAAGACATTAAATGTAAACAGACTCTAAGTGAAAACAAAGACTAAAAATGTAAACAAAGACTACAGACGTAAACAAAGACTCTAAATGTAAAGAAGGTCTCTAAATGCAAACAAAGATTACAAATGTAAACAAAGACTACAAATGTAAACAAAGACTACAAATATAAACAGACTCTAAATGGAAACAGACTCTAAATGCAAACAGACTAAAAGTGTAAACAAAGACTACAAATATAAACAGACTCTAAATGGAAACAGACTACAAATGTAAACAAAAACTACAAACGTAAACCAACACTCTAAATGTAAACAAAGACTACAAATGTAAACAAAGGGACTAAATGTAAACACTCTAAATGTAAACAAAGACTACATATGTAAACAAAGAATTTAAATGTAAATAAAGACTACAAATGTAAACAAAGACCTTAAATGTAAAGAGACTCTAAGTGAAAACAAAGACTAAAAATGTAAACAAAGACTACAGTCGTAAACAAAGACTCTAAATGTAAAGAAGGTCTCTAAATGCAAACAAAGATTACAAATGTAAACAAAGACTACAAATGTAAACAAAGACTACAAATATAAACAGACTCTAAATGGAAGCAGACTACAAATGTAAACAAAAACTATAAACGTAAACTAACACTCTATATGTAAACAGACTACAAATGTAAACAAAACTAAATGTAAACAAATACTAGAAATATAAACAAAGGCTCTAAATGTAACCAAAGACTGCAAACGTAAACAAAGTCTCTAAATGTAAACAAAAAATAAAAATGTAAACAAAGACTCTAAATGTAATAAAAAACTCTGGGTATAAACAAGGACTCTAGGTGTAAACAAGGACTACAAATGTAAACATACTCTAAATGTTAACAAAGTCTAAAAATAAAAACAAAGACTCTAAATGTAAACAAAGGCTAAAAATGTAAACAAAGACTACAAATGTAAACAAAGGCTCTTAATGTAAACAAACAAGCTATATGTAAACAAAGACTACAAATGTAAACAAAGACACTAAATGGAACTCTAAATGTAAACAAAGAATAAAAATGTAAACAAAGACTACTAATGTAAACAAAGGCTCTAAATGTAAACAAACAAGCTATATATAAACAAAGACTACAAATGTAAACAAAGACACTAAATGGAACTCTAAATGTAAACAAAGAATAAAAATGTAAACAAAGACTACAAATGTAAACAAAGACCTTAAATGTAAACAGACTCTAAATGAAAACAAAGACTAAAAATGTAAAAAAAGACTACAAACGTAAACAAAGACTCCAAATGTAAAGAAGTTCTCTAAATGCAAACAAAGATTACAAATGTAAACAAAAACTACAAATGTAAACAAAGGCTACAAATATAAACAAAAACTCTAAATGGAAACAGACTACAAATGTAAACAAAAACTACAAACGTAAACTAACACTCTAAATGTAAACAAGGACTACAAGTGTAAACAGACTCTAAATGTAAACAAAGTCTAAAAATAAAAACAAAGACTCTAAATGTAAACAAAGGATAAAAATGTAAACAAAGGCTACAAATGTAAACAAAGGCTCTAAATGTAAACAAACACGCTATATGTAAACAAAGACTACAAATGTAAACAAAGACCCCAAATGGAACTCTAAATCTAAACAAAAAATAAAAATGTAAACAGACTACAAATGTAAACAAAACTAAAAGTAAACAAATACTACAAATATAAACAACGACTACAAATGTAAACAAAACTAAATGTAAACAAATACTAGAAATATAAACAAAGACTCTAAATGTAACCAAAAATTCTTGGTGTAAACAAGGACTCTAGGTGTAAAAAAGGATTACAAACGTAAACAAAGTCTCTAAATATAAACAAAGTCTAAATGTAAACAAAGACTACAAGCGTAAACAAAGACTGCAAATGTAAACAAAAACTCTACATGTAAACAATCTCTCTAAATGTAAACAAAGACTACAAATATAAACGGACTCTAAATGTAAACAAAGTCAATAAATTTAAACAAAGAATGCAAATGTAAACAAAGACTATAAATGTCAAGAAAGTTTACAACTGTAAACAAACACTACAAATGTAAACAAAGACACTAAACGTAAACAAAAACTACAAA
Organism: Salticus scenicus; assembly: GCA_963930645.1. Classification (NCBI taxonomy): domain Eukaryota; kingdom Metazoa; phylum Arthropoda; class Arachnida; order Araneae; family Salticidae; genus Salticus; species Salticus scenicus. The sequence continues at coordinate 983,011 of CAWVNO010002818.1, read as the reverse complement.
TGTAAACAGACTCTAAGTGTAAACAGACAACAAATGTAAACAAAGCCTCTACATATAAACAAAGTACCTAAATGTAAGCAGACTACAAATGTAAACAAAGAATACAAATGTAAACAAAGAGCACAAATGTTAAGTGACTCAAACTGTAAACAAACTCTCTAAATGTAAACAAAGTCTACAAATGTAAACAGACTATAAATGAAAACAGACTCTAAATGCAAACAGACTAAAAGTGTAAACAAAGACTACAAATATAAACAGACTCTAAATGGAAACAGACTACAAATGTAAACAAAAACTACAAACGTAAACCAACACTCTAAATGTAAACAAAGACTACAAATGTAAACAAAGGGACTAAATGTAAACACTCTAAATGTAAACAAAGACTACATATGTAAACAAAGAATTTAAATGTAAATAAAGACTACAAATGTAAACAAAGACCTTAAATGTAAACAGACTCTAAGTGAAAACAAAGACTAAAAATGTAAACAAAGACTACAGACGTAAACAAAGACTCTAAATGTAAAGAAGGTCTCTAAATGCAAACAAAGATTACAAATGTAAACAAAGACTACAAATGTAAACAAAGACTACAAATATAAACAGACTCTAAATGGAAACAGACTACAAATGTAAACAAAAACTATAAACGTAAACTAACACTCTATATGTAAACAGACTACAAATGTAAACAAAACTAAATGTAAACAAATACTAGAAATATAAACAAAGGCTCTAAATGTAACCAAAGACTGCAAACGTAAACAAAGTCTCTAAATGTAAACAAAAAATAAAAATGTAAACAAAGACTCTAAATGTAATAAAAAACTCTGGGTATAAACAAGGACTCTAGGTGTAAACAAGGACTACAAATATAAACGGACTCTAAATGTAAACAAAGTCACTAAATTTAAACAAAGAATGCAAATGTAAACAAAGACTATAAATGTCAAGAAAGTTTACAACTGTAAACAAACACTACAAATGTAAACAAAGATACTAAACGTAAACAAAAACTACAAATGTAAACAGACTCTAAGTGTAAACAGACAACAAATGTAAACAAAGCCTCTACATATAAACAAAGTACCTAAATGTAAGCAGACTACAAATGTAAACAAAGAATACAAATGTAAACAAAGAGCACAAATGTTAAGTGACTCAAACTGTAAACAAACTCTCTAAATGTAAACAAAGTCTACAAATGTAAACAGACTCTAAATGCAAACAGACTAAAAGTGTAAACAAAGACTACAAATATAAACAGACTCTAAATGGAAACAGACTACAAATGTAAACAAAAACTATAAACGTAAACTAACACTCTATATGTAAACAGACTACAAATGTAAACAAAACTAAATGTAAACAAATACTAGAAATAAAAACAAAGGCTCTAAATGTAACCAAAGACTGCAAACGTAAACAAAGTCTCTAAATGTAAACAAAAAATAAAAATGTAAACAAAGACTCTAAATGTAATAAAAAACTCTGGTTATAAACAAGGACTCTAGGTGTAAACAAGGACTACAAATGTAAACAGACTCTAAATGTAAACAAAGTCTAAAAATAAAAACAAAGACTCTAAATGTAAACAAAGGCTAAAAATGTAAACAAAGACTACAAATGTAAACAAAGGCTCTTAATGTAAACAAACAAGCTATATGTAAACAAAGACTACAAATGTAAACAAAGACACTAAATGGAACTCTAAATGTAAACAAAGAATAAAAATGTAAACAAAGACTACTAATGTAAACAAAGGCTCTAAATGTAAACAAAAAATAAAAATGTAAACAAAGACTCTAAATGTAATAAAAAACTCTGGGTATAAACAAGGACTCTAGGTGTAAACAAGGACTACAAATGTAAACAGACTCTAAATGTTAACAAAGTCTAAAAATAAAAACAAAGACTCTAAATGTAAACAAAGGCTAAAAATGTAAACAAAGACTACAAATGTAAACAAAGGCTCTTAATGTAAACAAACAAGCTATATGTAAACAAAGACACTAAATGGAACTCTAAATGTAAACAAAGAATAAAAATGTAAACAAAGACTACTAATGTAAACAAAGGCTCTAAATGTAAACAAACAAGCTATATATAAACAAAGACTACAAATGTAAACAAAGACACTAAATGGAACTCTAAATGTAAACAAAGAATAAAAATGTAAACAAAGACTACAAATGTAAACAAAGACCTTAAATGTAAACAGACTCTAAATGAAAACAAAGACTAAAAATGTAAACAAAGACTACAAACGTAAACAAAGACTCCAAATGTAAAGAAGTTCTCTAAATGCAAACAAAGATTACAAATGTAAACAAAAACTACAAATGTAAACAAAGGCTACAAATATAAACAAAAACTCTAAATGGAAACAGACTACATTGTAAACAAAAACTACAAACGTAAACTAACACTCTAAATGTAAACAAGGACTACAAATGTAAACAGACTCTAAATGTAAACAAAGTTTAAAATAAAAACAAAGACTCTAAATATAAACAAAGGATAAAAATGTAAACAAAGACTACAAATGTAAACAAAGGTTCTAAATGTAAACAAACACGCTATATGTAAACAAAGACTACAAATGTAAACAAAGACCCCAAATGGAACTCTAAATCTAAACAAAAAATAAAAATGTAAACAGACTACAAATGTAAACAAAACTAAAAGTAAACAAATACTACAAATATAAACAACGACTACAAATGTAAACAAAACTAAATGTAAACAAATACTAGAAATATAAACAAAGACTCTAAATGTAACCAAAAATTCTTGGTGTAAACAAGGACTCTAGGTGTAAAAAAGGACTACAAACGTAAACAAAGTCTCTAAATATAAACAAAGTCTAAATGTAAACAAAGTCTAAATGTAAACAAAGACTACAAGTGTAAACAAAGACTGCAAATGTAAACAAAAACTCTACATGTAAACAATCTCTCTAAATGTAAACAAAGATTACAAATATAAACGGACTCTAAATGTAAACAAAGTCGCTAAATTTAAACAAAGAATACAAATGTAAACAAAGACTATAAATGTTAAGAAAGTTTACAACTGTAAACAAAGACTACAAATGTAAACAAAGACACTAAACGTAAACAAAAACTACAAATGTATACAGACTCTAAGTGTAAACAGACAACAAATGTAAACAAAGCCTCTACATATAAACAAAGTACCTAAATGTAAGCAGACTACAAATGTAAACAAAGAATACAAATGTAAACAAAGACCCCAAATGGAACTCTAAATCTAAACAAAAAATAAAAATGTAAACAGACTACAAATGTAAACAAAACTAAAAGTAAACAAATACTACAAATATAAACAACGACTACAAATGTAAACAAAACTAAATGTAAACAAATACTAGAAATATAAACAAAGACTCTAAATGTAACCAAAAATTCTTGGTGTAAACAAGGACTCTAGGTGTAAAAAAGGACTACAAACGTAAACAAAGTCTCTAAATATAAACAAATTCTAAATGTAAACAAAGACTACAAGTGTAAACAAAGACTGCAAATGTAAACAAAAACTCTACATGTAAACAATCTCTCTAAATGTAAACAAAGACTACAAATATAAACGGACTCTAAATATAAACAAAGTCGCTAAATTTAAACAAAGAATACAAATGTAAACAAAGACTATAAATGTTAAGAAAGTTTACAACTGTAAACAAAGACTACAAATGTAAACAAAGACACTAAACGTAAACAAAAACTACAAATGTATACAGACTCTAAGTGTAAAGAGACAACAAATGTAAACAAAGCCTCTACATATAAACAAAGTACCTAAATGTAAGCAGACTACAAATGTAAACAAAGAATACAAATGTAAACAAAGAGCACAAATGTTAAGTGACTCAAACTGTAAACAAACTCTCTAAATGTAAACAAAGTCTACAAATGTAAACAGACTATAAATGAAAACAGACTCTAAATGCAAACAGACTAAAAGTGTAAACAAAGACTACAAATATAAACAGACTCTAAATGGAAACAGAATACAAATGTAAACAAAAACTACAAACGTAAACCAACACTCTAAATGTAAACAAAGACTACAAATGTAAACAAAGGGACTAAATGTAAACACTCTAAATGTAAACAAAGACTACATATGTAAACAAAGAATTTAAATGTAAATAAAGACTACAAATGTAAACAAAGACCTTAAATGTAAACAGACTCTAAGTGAAAACAAAGACTAAAAATGTAAACAAAGACTACAGACGTAAACAAAGACTCTAAATGTAAAGAAGGTCTCGAAATGCAAACAAAGATTACAAATGTAAACAAAGACTACAAATGTAAACAGACTCTAAATGGAAACAGACTACAAATGTAAACAAAAACTATAAACGTAAACTAACACTCTATATGTAAACAGACTACAAATGTAAACAAAACTAAATGTAAACAAATACTAGAAATAAAAACAAAGGCTCTAAATGTAACCAAAGACTGCAAACGTAAACAAAGTCTCTAAATGTAAACAAAAAATAAAAATGTAAACAAAGACTCTAAATGTAATAAAAAACTCTGGGTATAAACAAGGACTCTAGGTGTAAACAAAGACTACAAATGTAAACAGACTCTAAATGTAAACAAAGTCTAAAAATAAAAACAAAGACTCTAAATGTAAACAAAGGCTAAAAATGTAAACAAAGACTACAAATGTAAACAAAGGCTCTTAATGTAAACAAACAAGCTATATGTAAACAAAGACTACAAATGTAAACAAAGACACTAAATGGAACTCTAAATGTAAACAAAGAATAAAAATGTAAACAAAGACTACTAATGTAAACAAAGACTCTAAATGTAAACAAACAAGCTATATGTAAACAAAGACTACAAATGTAAACAAAGACACTAAATGGAACTCTAAATGTAAACAAAGAATAAAAATGTAAACAAAGACTACAAATGTAAACAAAGACCTTAAATGTAAACAGACTCTAAATGAAAACAAAGACTAAAAATGTAAAAAAACGACTACAAACGTAAACAAAGACTCCAAATGTAAAGAAGTTCTCTAAATGCAATCAAAGATTACAAATGTAAACAAAAACTACAAATGTAAACAAAGGCTACAAATATAAACAATAACTCTAAATGGAAACAGACTACAAATGTAAACAAAAACTACAAACGTAAACTAACACTCTAAATGTAAACAAGGACTACAAGTGTAAACAGACTCTAAATGTAAACAAAGTCTAAAAATAAAAACAAAGACTCTAAATGTAAACAAAGGCTACAAATGTAAACAAAGGCTCTAAATGTAAACAAACACGCTATATGTAAACAAAGACTACAAATGTAAACAAAGACCCCAAATGGAACTCTAAATCTAAACAAAAAATAAAAATGTAAACAGACTACAAATGTAAACAAAACTAAAAGTAAACAAATACTACAAATATAAACAACGACTACAAATGTAAACAAAACTAAATGTAAACAAATACTAGAAATATAAACAAAGACTCTAAATGTAACCAAAAATTCTTGGTGTAAACAAGGACTCTAGGTGTAAAAAAGGATTACAAACGTAAACAAAGTCTCTAAATATAAACAAAGTCTAAATGTAAACAAAGACTACAAGCGTAAACAAAGACTGCAAATGTAAACAAAAACTCTACATGTAAACAATCTCTCTAAATGTAAACAAAGACTACAAATATAAACGGACTCTAAATGTAAACAAAGTCAATAAATTTAAACAAAGAATGCAAATGTAAACAAAGACTATAAATGTCAAGAAAGTTTACAACTGTAAACAAACACTACAAATGTAAACAAAGACACTAAACGTAAACAAAAACTACAAATGTAAACAGACTCTAAGTGTAAACAGACAACAAATGTAAACAAAGCCTCTACATATAAACAAAGTACCTAAATGTAAGCAGACTAAAAATGTAAACAAAGAATACAAATGTAAACAAAGAGCACAAATGTTAAGTGACTCAAACTGTAAACAAACTCTCTAAATGTAAACAAAGTCTACAAATGTAAACAGACTATAAATGAAAACAGACTCTAAATGCAAACAGACTAAAAGTGTAAACAAAGACTACAAATATAAACAGACTCTAAATGGAAACAGACTACAAATGTAAACAAAAACTACAAACGTAAACCAACACTCTAAATGTAAACAAAGACTACAAATGTAAACAAAGGGACTAAATGTAAACACTCTAAATGTAAACAAAGACTACATATGTAAACAAAGAATTTAAATGTAAATAAAGACTACAAATGTAAACAAAGACCTTAAATGTAAACAGACTCTAAGTGAAAACAAAGACTAAAAATGTAAACAAAGACTACAGACGTAAACAAAGACTCTAAATGTAAAGAAGGTCTCTAAATGCAAACAAAGATTACAAATGTAAACAAAGACTACAAATGTAAACAAAGACTACAAATATAAACAGACTCTAAATGGAAACAGACTCTAAATGCAAACAGACTAAAAGTGTAAACAAAGACTACAAATATAAACAGACTCTAAATGGAAACAGACTACAAATGTAAACAAAAACTACAAACGTAAACCAACACTCTAAATGTAAACAAAGACTACAAATGTAAATAAAGGGACTAAATGTAAACACTCTAAATGTAAACAAAGACTACATATGTAAACAAAGAATTTAAATGTAAATAAAGACTACAAATGTAAACAAAGACCTTAAATGTAAAGAGACTCTAAGTGAAAACAAAGACTAAAAATGTAAACAAAGACTACAGACGTAAACAAAGACTCTAAATGTAAAGAAGGTCTCTAAATGCAAACAAAGATTACAAATGTAAACAAAGACTACAAATGTAAACAAAGACTACAAATATAAACAGACTCTAAATGGAAACAGACTACAAATGTAAACAAAAACTATAAACGTAAACTAACACTCTATATGTAAACAGACTACAAATGTAAACAAAACTAAATGTAAACAAATACTAGAAATATAAACAAAGGCTCTAAATGTAACCAAAGACTGCAAACGTAAACAAAGTCTCTAAATGTAAACAAAAAATAAAAATGTAAACAAAGACTCTAAATGTAATAAAAAACTCTGGGTATAAACAAGGACTCTAGGTGTAAACAAGGACTACAAATATAAACGGACTCTAAATGTAAACAAAGTCACTAAATTTAAACAAAGAATGCAAATGTAAACAAAGACTATAAATGTCAAGAAAGTTTACAACTGTAAACAAACACTACAAATGTAAACAAAGATACTAAACGTAAACAAAAACTACAAATGTAAACAGACTCTAAGTGTAAACAGACAACAAATGTAAACAAAGCCTCTACATATAAACAAAGTACCTAAATGTAAGCAGACTACAAATGTAAACAAAGAATACAAATGTAAACAAAGAGCACAAATGTTAAGTGACTCAAACTGTAAACAAACTCTCTAAATGTAAACAAAGTCTACAAATGTAAACAGACTCTAAATGCAAACAGACTAAAAGTGTAAACAAAGACTACAAATATAAACAGACTCTAAATGGAAACAGACTACAAATGTAAACAAAAACTATAAACGTAAACTAACACTCTATATGTAAACAGACTACAAATGTAAACAAAACTAAATGTAAACAAATACTAGAAATAAAAACAAAGGCTCTAAATGTAACCAAAGACTGCAAACGTAAACAAAGTCTCTAAATGTAAACAAAAAATAAAAATGTAAACAAAGACTCTAAATGTAATAAAAAACTCTGGTTATAAACAAGGACTCTAGGTGTAAACAAGGACTACAAATGTAAACAGACTCTAAATGTAAACAAAGTCTAAAAATAAAAACAAAGACTCTAAATGTAAACAAAGGCTAAAAATGTAAACAAAGACTACAAATGTAAACAAAGGCTCTTAATGTAAACAAACAAGCTATATGTAAACAAAGACTACAAATGTAAACAAAGACACTAAATGGAACTCTAAATGTAAACAAAGAATAAAAATGTAAACAAAGACTACTAATGTAAACAAAGGCTCTAAATGTAAACAAAAAATAAAAATGTAAACAAAGACTCTAAATGTAATAAAAAACTCTGGGTATAAACAAGGACTCTAGGTGTAAACAAGGACTACAAATGTAAACAGACTCTAAATGTTAACAAAGTCTAAAAATAAAAACAAAGACTCTAAATGTAAACAAAGGCTAAAAATGTAAACAAAGACTACAAATGTAAACAAAGGCTCTTAATGTAAACAAACAAGCTATATGTAAACAAAGACACTAAATGGAACTCTAAATGTAAACAAAGAATAAAAATGTAAACAAAGACTACTAATGTAAACAAAGGCTCTAAATGTAAACAAACAAGCTATATATAAACAAAGACTACAAATGTAAACAAAGACACTAAATGGAACTCTAAATGTAAACAAAGAATAAAAATGTAAACAAAGACTACAAATGTAAACAAAGACCTTAAATGTAAACAGACTCTAAATGAAAACAAAGACTAAAAATGTAAACAAAGACTACAAACGTAAACAAAGACTCCAAATGTAAAGAAGTTCTCTAAATGCAAACAAAGATTACAAATGTAAACAAAAACTACAAATGTAAACAAAGGCTACAAATATAAACAAAAACTCTAAATGGAAACAGACTACATTGTAAACAAAAACTACAAACGTAAACTAACACTCTAAATGTAAACAAGGACTACAAATGTAAACAGACTCTAAATGTAAACAAAGTTTAAAATAAAAACAAAGACTCTAAATATAAACAAAGGATAAAAATGTAAACAAAGACTACAAATGTAAACAAAGGTTCTAAATGTAAACAAACACGCTATATGTAAACAAAGACTACAAATGTAAACAAAGACCCCAAATGGAACTCTAAATCTAAACAAAAAATAAAAATGTAAACAGACTACAAATGTAAACAAAACTAAAAGTAAACAAATACTACAAATATAAACAACGACTACAAATGTAAACAAAACTAAATGTAAACAAATACTAGAAATATAAACAAAGACTCTAAATGTAACCAAAAATTCTTGGTGTAAACAAGGACTCTAGGTGTAAAAAAGGACTACAAACGTAAACAAAGTCTCTAAATATAAACAAAGTCTAAATGTAAACAAAGTCTAAATGTAAACAAAGACTACAAGTGTAAACAAAGACTGCAAATGTAAACAAAAACTCTACATGTAAACAATCTCTCTAAATGTAAACAAAGATTACAAATATAAACGGACTCTAAATGTAAACAAAGTCGCTAAATTTAAACAAAGAATACAAATGTAAACAAAGACTATAAATGTTAAGAAAGTTTACAACTGTAAACAAAGACTACAAATGTAAACAAAGACACTAAACGTAAACAAAAACTACAAATGTATACAGACTCTAAGTGTAAACAGACAACAAATGTAAACAAAGCCTCTACATATAAACAAAGTACCTAAATGTAAGCAGACTACAAATGTAAACAAAGAATACAAATGTAAACAAAGACCCCAAATGGAACTCTAAATCTAAACAAAAAATAAAAATGTAAACAGACTACAAATGTAAACAAAACTAAAAGTAAACAAATACTACAAATATAAACAACGACTACAAATGTAAACAAAACTAAATGTAAACAAATACTAGAAATATAAACAAAGACTCTAAATGTAACCAAAAATTCTTGGTGTAAACAAGGACTCTAGGTGTAAAAAAGGACTACAAACGTAAACAAAGTCTCTAAATATAAACAAATTCTAAATGTAAACAAAGACTACAAGTGTAAACAAAGACTGCAAATGTAAACAAAAACTCTACATGTAAACAATCTCTCTAAATGTAAACAAAGACTACAAATATAAACGGACTCTAAATATAAACAAAGTCGCTAAATTTAAACAAAGAATACAAATGTAAACAAAGACTATAAATGTTAAGAAAGTTTACAACTGTAAACAAAGACTACAAATGTAAACAAAGACACTAAACGTAAACAAAAACTACAAATGTATACAGACTCTAAGTGTAAAGAGACAACAAATGTAAACAAAGCCTCTACATATAAACAAAGTACCTAAATGTAAGCAGACTACAAATGTAAACAAAGAATACAAATGTAAACAAAGAGCACAAATGTTAAGTGACTCAAACTGTAAACAAACTCTCTAAATGTAAACAAAGTCTACAAATGTAAACAGACTATAAATGAAAACAGACTCTAAATGCAAACAGACTAAAAGTGTAAACAAAGACTACAAATATAAACAGACTCTAAATGGAAACAGAATACAAATGTAAACAAAAACTACAAACGTAAACCAACACTCTAAATGTAAACAAAGACTACAAATGTAAACAAAGGGACTAAATGTAAACACTCTAAATGTAAACAAAGACTACATATGTAAACAAAGAATTTAAATGTAAATAAAGACTACAAATGTAAACAAAGACCTTAAATGTAAACAGACTCTAAGTGAAAACAAAGACTAAAAATGTAAACAAAGACTACAGACGTAAACAAAGACTCTAAATGTAAAGAAGGTCTCGAAATGCAAACAAAGATTACAAATGTAAACAAAGACTACAAATGTAAACAGACTCTAAATGGAAACAGACTACAAATGTAAACAAAAACTATAAACGTAAACTAACACTCTATATGTAAACAGACTACAAATGTAAACAAAACTAAATGTAAACAAATACTAGAAATAAAAACAAAGGCTCTAAATGTAACCAAAGACTGCAAACGTAAACAAAGTCTCTAAATGTAAACAAAAAATAAAAATGTAAACAAAGACTCTAAATGTAATAAAAAACTCTGGGTATAAACAAGGACTCTAGGTGTAAACAAAGACTACAAATGTAAACAGACTCTAAATGTAAACAAAGTCTAAAAATAAAAACAAAGACTCTAAATGTAAACAAAGGCTAAAAATGTAAACAAAGACTACAAATGTAAACAAAGGCTCTTAATGTAAACAAACAAGCTATATGTAAACAAAGACTACAAATGTAAACAAAGACACTAAATGGAACTCTAAATGTAAACAAAGAATAAAAATGTAAACAAAGACTACTAATGTAAACAAAGACTCTAAATGTAAACAAACAAGCTATATGTAAACAAAGACTACAAATGTAAACAAAGACACTAAATGGAACTCTAAATGTAAACAAAGAATAAAAATGTAAACAAAGACTACAAATGTAAACAAAGACCTTAAATGTAAACAGACTCTAAATGAAAACAAAGACTAAAAATGTAAAAAAACGACTACAAACGTAAACAAAGACTCCAAATGTAAAGAAGTTCTCTAAATGCAATCAAAGATTACAAATGTAAACAAAAACTACAAATGTAAACAAAGGCTACAAATATAAACAATAACTCTAAATGGAAACAGACTACAAATGTAAACAAAAACTACAAACGTAAACTAACACTCTAAATGTAAACAAGGACTACAAGTGTAAACAGACTCTAAATGTAAACAAAGTCTAAAAATAAAAACAAAGACTCTAAATGTAAACAAAGGCTACAAATGTAAACAAAGGCTCTAAATGTAAACAAACACGCTATATGTAAACAAAGACTACAAATGTAAACAAAGACCCCAAATGGAACTCTAAATCTAAACAAAAAATAAAAATGTAAACAGACTACAAATGTAAACAAAACTAAAAGTAAACAAATACTACAAATATAAACAACGACTACAAATGTAAACAAAACTAAATGTAAACAAATACTAGAAATATAAACAAAGACTCTAAATGTAACCAAAAATTCTTGGTGTAAACAAGGACTCTAGGTGTAAAAAAGGATTACAAACGTAAACAAAGTCTCTAAATATAAACAAAGTCTAAATGTAAACAAAGACTACAAGCGTAAACAAAGACTGCAAATGTAAACAAAAACTCTACATGTAAACAATCTCTCTAAATGTAAACAAAGACTACAAATATAAACGGACTCTAAATGTAAACAAAGTCAATAAATTTAAACAAAGAATGCAAATGTAAACAAAGACTATAAATGTCAAGAAAGTTTACAACTGTAAACAAACACTACAAATGTAAACAAAGACACTAAACGTAAACAAAAACTACAAATGTAAACAGACTCTAAGTGTAAACAGACAACAAATGTAAACAAAGCCTCTACATATAAACAAAGTACCTAAATGTAAGCAGACTAAAAATGTAAACAAAGAATACAAATGTAAACAAAGAGCACAAATGTTAAGTGACTCAAACTGTAAACAAACTCTCTAAATGTAAACAAAGTCTACAAATGTAAACAGACTATAAATGAAAACAGACTCTAAATGCAAACAGACTAAAAGTGTAAACAAAGACTACAAATATAAACAGACTCTAAATGGAAACAGACTACAAATGTAAACAAAAACTACAAACGTAAACCAACACTCTAAATGTAAACAAAGACTACAAATGTAAACAAAGGGACTAAATGTAAACACTCTAAATGTAAACAAAGACTACATATGTAAACAAAGAATTTAAATGTAAATAAAGACTACAAATGTAAACAAAGACCTTAAATGTAAACAGACTCTAAGTGAAAACAAAGACTAAAAATGTAAACAAAGACTACAGACGTAAACAAAGACTCTAAATGTAAAGAAGGTCTCTAAATGCAAACAAAGATTACAAATGTAAACAAAGACTACAAATGTAAACAAAGACTACAAATATAAACAGACTCTAAATGGAAACAGACTCTAAATGCAAACAGACTAAAAGTGTAAACAAAGACTACAAATATAAACAGACTCTAAATGGAAACAGACTACAAATGTAAACAAAAACTACAAACGTAAACCAACACTCTAAATGTAAACAAAGACTACAAATGTAAATAAAGGGACTAAATGTAAACACTCTAAATGTAAACAAAGACTACATATGTAAACAAAGAATTTAAATGTAAATAAAGACTACAAATGTAAACAAAGACCTTAAATGTAAAGAGACTCTAAGTGAAAACAAAGACTAAAAATGTAAACAAAGACTACAGACGTAAACAAAGACTCTAAATGTAAAGAAGGTCTCTAAATGCAAACAAAGATTACAAATGTAAACAAAGACTACAAATGTAAACAAAGACTACAAATATAAACAGACTCTAAATGGAAACAGACTACAAATGTAAACAAAAACTATAAACGTAAACTAACACTCTATATGTAAACAGACTACAAATGTAAACAAAACTAAATGTAAACAAATACTAGAAATATAAACAAAGGCTCTAAATGTAACCAAAGACTGCAAACGTAAACAAAGTCTCTAAATGTAAACAAAAAATAAAAATGTAAACAAAGACTCTAAATGTAATAAAAAACTCTGGGTATAAACAAGGACTCTAGGTGTAAACAAGGACTACAAATGTAAACATACTCTAAATGTTAACAAAGTCTAAAAATAAAAACAAAGACTCTAAATGTAAACAAAGGCTAAAAATGTAAACAAAGACTACAAATGTAAACAAAGGCTCTTAATGTAAACAAACAAGCTATATGTAAATAAAGACTACAAATGTAAACAAAGACACTAAATGGAACTCTAAATGTAAACAAAGAATAAAAATGTAAACAAAGACTACTAATGTAAACAAAGGCTCTAAATGTAAACAAACAAGCTATATATAAACAAAGACTACAAATGTAAACAAAGACACTAAATGGAACTCTAAATGTAAACAAAGAATAAAAATGTAAACAAAGACTACAAATGTAAACAAAGACCTTAAATGTAAACAGACTCTAAATGAAAACAAAGACTAAAAATGTAAAAAAAGACTACAAACGTAAACAAAGACTCCAAATGTAAAGAAGTTCTCTAAATGCAAACAAAGATTACAAATGTAAACAAAAACTACAAATGTAAACAAAGGCTACAAATATAAACAAAAACTCTAAATGGAAACAGACTACAAATGTAAACAAAAACTACAAACGTAAACTAACACTCTAAATGTAAACAAGGACTACAAGTGTAAACAGACTCTAAATGTAAACAAAGTCTAAAAATAAAAACAAAGACTCTAAATGTAAACAAAGGATAAAAATGTAAACAAAGGCTACAAATGTAAACAAAGGCTCTAAATGTAAACAAACACGCTATATGTAAACAAAGACTACAAATGTAAACAAAGACCCCAAATGGAACTCTAAATCTAAACAAAAAATAAAAATGTAAACAGACTACAAATGTAAACAAAACTAAAAGTAAACAAATACTACAAATATAAACAACGACTACAAATGTAAACAAAACTAAATGTAAACAAATACTAGAAATATAAACAAAGACTCTAAATGTAACCAAAAATTCTTGGTGTAAACAAGGACTCTAGGTGTAAAAAAGGATTACAAACGTAAACAAAGTCTCTAAATATAAACAAAGTCTAAATGTAAACAAAGACTACAAGCGTAAACAAAGACTGCAAATGTAAACAAAAACTCTACATGTAAACAATCTCTCTAAATGTAAACAAAGACTACAAATATAAACGGACTCTAAATGTAAACAAAGTCAATAAATTTAAACAAAGAATGCAAATGTAAACAAAGACTATAAATGTCAAGAAAGTTTACAACTGTAAACAAACACTACAAATGTAAACAAAGACACTAAACGTAAACAAAAACTACAAATGTAAACAGACTCTAAGTGTAAACAGACAACAAATGTAAACAAAGCCTCTACATATAAACAAAGTACCTAAATGTAAGCAGACTACAAATGTAAACAAAGAATACAAATGTAAACAAAGAGCACAAATGTTAAGTGACTCAAACTGTAAACAAACTCTCTAAATGTAAACAAAGTCTACAAATGTAAACAGACTCTAAATGCAAACAGACTAAAAGTGTAAACAAAGACTACAAATATAAACAGACTCTAAATGGAAACAGACTACAAATGTAAACAAAAACTACAAACGTAAACCAACACTCTAAATGTAAACAAAGACTACAAATGTAAACAAAGGGACTAAATGTAAACACTCTAAATGTAAACAAAGACTACATATGTAAACAAAGAATTTAAATGTAAATAAAGACTACAAATGTAAACAAAGACCTTAAATGTAAACAGACTCTAAGTGAAAACAAAGACTAAAAATGTAAACAAAGACTACAGACGTAAACAAAGACTCTAAATGTAAAGAAGGTCTCTAAATGCAAACAAAGATTACAAATGTAAACAAAGACTACAAATGTAAACAAAGACTACAAATATAAACAGACTCTAAATGGAAACAGACTCTAAATGCAAACAGACTAAAAGTGTAAACAAAGACTACAAATATAAACAGACTCTAAATGGAAACAGACTACAAATGTAAACAAAAACTACAAACGTAAACCAACACTCTAAATGTAAACAAAGACTACAAATGTAAACAAAGGGACTAAATGTAAACACTCTAAATGTAAACAAAGACTACATATGTAAACAAAGAATTTAAATGTAAATAAAGACTACAAATGTAAACAAAGACCTTAAATGTAAAGAGACTCTAAGTGAAAACAAAGACTAAAAATGTAAACAAAGACTACAGACGTAAACAAAGACTCTAAATGTAAAGAAGGTCTCTAAATGCAAACAAAGATTACAAATGTAAACAAAGACTACAAATGTAAACAAAGACTACAAATATAAACAGACTCTAAATGGAAACAGACTACAAATGTAAACAAAAACTATAAACGTAAACTAACACTCTATATGTAAACAGACTACAAATGTAAACAAAACTAAATGTAAACAAATACTAGAAATATAAACAAAGGCTCTAAATGTAACCAAAGACTGCAAACATAAACAAAGTCTCTAAATGTAAACAAAAAATAAAAATGTAAACAAAGACTCTAAATGTAATAAAAAACTCTGGGTATAAACAAGGACTCTAGGTGTAAACAAGGACTACAAATGTAAACATACTCTAAATGTTAACAAAGTCTAAAAATAAAAACAAAGACTCTAAATGTAAACAAAGGCTAAAAATGTAAACAAAGACTACAAATGTAAACAAAGGCTCTTAATGTAAACAAACAAGCTATATGTAAATAAAGACTACAAATGTAAACAAAGACACTAAATGGAACTCTAAATGTAAACAAAGAATAAAAATGTAAACAAAGACTACTAATGTAAACAAAGGCTCTAAATGTAAACAAACAAGCTATATATAAACAAAGACTACAAATGTAAACAAAGACACTAAATGGAACTCTAAATGTAAACAAAGAATAAAAATGTAAACAAAGACTACAAATGTAAACAAAGACCTTAAATGTAAACAGACTCTAAATGAAAACAAAGACTAAAAATGTAAAAAAAGACTACAAACGTAAACAAAGACTCCAAATGTAAAGAAGTTCTCTAAATGCAAACAAAGATTACAAATGTAAACAAAAACTACAAATGTAAACAAAGGCTACAAATATAAACAAAAACTCTAAATGGAAACAGACTACAAATGTAAACAAAAACTACAAACGTAAACTAACACTCTAAATGTAAACAAGGACTACAAGTGTAAACAGACTCTAAATGTAAACAAAGTCTAAAAATAAAAACAAAGACTCTAAATGTAAACAAAGGATAAAAATGTAAACAAAGGCTACAAATGTAAACAAAGGCTCTAAATGTAAACAAACACGCTATATGTAAACAAAGACTACAAATGTAAACAAAGACCCCAAATGGAACTCTAAATCTAAACAAAAAATAAAAATGTAAACAGACTACAAATGTAAACAAAACTAAAAGTAAACAAATACTACAAATATAAACAACGACTACAAATGTAAACAAAACTAAATGTAAACAAATACTAGAAATATAAACAAAGACTCTAAATGTAACCAAAAATTCTTGGTGTAAACAAGGACTCTAGGTGTAAAAAAGGATTACAAACGTAAACAAAGTCTCTAAATATAAACAAAGTCTAAATGTAAACAAAGACTACAAGCGTAAACAAAGACTGCAAATGTAAACAAAAACTCTACATGTAAACAATCTCTCTAAATGTAAACAAAGACTACAAATATAAACGGACTCTAAATGTAAACAAAGTCAATAAATTTAAACAAAGAATGCAAATGTAAACAAAGACTATAAATGTCAAGAAAGTTTACAACTGTAAACAAACACTACAAATGTAAACAAAGACACTAAACGTAAACAAAAACTACAAATGTAAACAGACTCTAAGTGTAAACAGACAACAAATGTAAACAAAGCCTCTACATATAAACAAAGTACCTAAATGTAAGCAGACTACAAATGTAAACAAAGAATACAAATGTAAACAAAGAGCACAAATGTTAAGTGACTCAAACTGTAAACAAACTCTCTAAATGTAAACAAAGTCTACAAATGTAAACAGACTCTAAATGCAAACAGACTAAAAGTGTAAACAAAGACTACAAATATAAACAGACTCTAAATGGAAACAGACTACAAATGTAAACAAAAACTACAAACGTAAACCAACACTCTAAATGTAAACAAAGACTACAAATGTAAACAAAGGGACTAAATGTAAACACTCTAAATGTAAACAAAGACTACATATGTAAACAAAGAATTTAAATGTAAATAAAGACTACAAATGTAAACAAAGACCTTAAATGTAAACAGACTCTAAGTGAAAACAAAGACTAAAAATGTAAACAAAGACTACAGACGTAAACAAAGACTCTAAATGTAAAGAAGGTCTCTAAATGCAAACAAAGATTACAAATGTAAACAAAGACTACAAATGTAAACAAAGACTACAAATATAAACAGACTCTAAATGGAAACAGACTCTAAATGCAAACAGACTAAAAGTGTAAACAAAGACTACAAATATAAACAGACTCTAAATGGAAACAGACTACAAATGTAAACAAAAACTACAAACGTAAACCAACACTCTAAATGTAAACAAAGACTACAAATGTAAACAAAGGGACTAAATGTAAACACTCTAAATGTAAACAAAGACTACATATGTAAACAAAGAATTTAAATGTAAATAAAGACTACAAATGTAAACAAAGACCTTAAATGTAAAGAGACTCTAAGTGAAAACAAAGACTAAAAATGTAAACAAAGACTACAGACGTAAACAAAGACTCTAAATGTAAAGAAGGTCTCTAAATGCAAACAAAGATTACAAATGTAAACAAAGACTACAAATGTAAACAAAGACTACAAATATAAACAGACTCTAAATGGAAACAGACTACAAATGTAAACAAAAACTATAAACGTAAACTAACACTCTATATGTAAACAGACTACAAATGTAAACAAAACTAAATGTAAACAAATACTAGAAATATAAACAAAGGCTCTAAATGTAACCAAAGACTGCAAACGTAAACAAAGTCTCTAAATGTAAACAAAAAATAAAAATGTAAACAAAGACTCTAAATGTAATAAAAAACTCTGGGTATAAACAAGGACTCTAGGTGTAAACAAGGACTACAAATGTAAACATACTCTAAATGTTAACAAAGTCTAAAAATAAAAACAAAGACTCTAAATGTAAACAAAGGCTAAAAATGTAAACAAAGACTACAAATGTAAACAAAGGCTCTTAATGTAAACAAACAAGCTATATGTAAACAAAGACTACAAATGTAAACAAAGACACTAAATGGAACTCTAAATGTAAACAAAGAATAAAAATGTAAACAAAGACTACTAATGTAAACAAAGGCTCTAAATGTAAACAAACAAGCTATATATAAACAAAGACTACAAATGTAAACAAAGACACTAAATGGAACTCTAAATGTAAACAAAGAATAAAAATGTAAACAAAGACTACAAATGTAAACAAAGACCTTAAATGTAAACAGACTCTAAATGAAAACAAAGACTAAAAATGTAAAAAAAGACTACAAACGTAAACAAAGACTCCAAATGTAAAGAAGTTCTCTAAATGCAAACAAAGATTACAAATGTAAACAAAAACTACAAATGTAAACAAAGGCTACAAATATAAACAAAAACTCTAAATGGAAACAGACTACAAATGTAAACAAAAACTACAAACGTAAACTAACACTCTAAATGTAAACAAGGACTACAAGTGTAAACAGACTCTAAATGTAAACAAAGTCTAAAAATAAAAACAAAGACTCTAAATGTAAACAAAGGATAAAAATGTAAACAAAGGCTACAAATGTAAACAAAGGCTCTAAATGTAAACAAACACGCTATATGTAAACAAAGACTACAAATGTAAACAAAGACCCCAAATGGAACTCTAAATCTAAACAAAAAATAAAAATGTAAACAGACTACAAATGTAAACAAAACTAAAAGTAAACAAATACTACAAATATAAACAACGACTACAAATGTAAACAAAACTAAATGTAAACAAATACTAGAAATATAAACAAAGACTCTAAATGTAACCAAAAATTCTTGGTGTAAACAAGGACTCTAGGTGTAAAAAAGGATTACAAACGTAAACAAAGTCTCTAAATATAAACAAAGTCTAAATGTAAACAAAGACTACAAGCGTAAACAAAGACTGCAAATGTAAACAAAAACTCTACATGTAAACAATCTCTCTAAATGTAAACAAAGACTACAAATATAAACGGACTCTAAATGTAAACAAAGTCAATAAATTTAAACAAAGAATGCAAATGTAAACAAAGACTATAAAAGTCAAGAAAGTTTACAACTGTAAACAAACACTACAAATGTAAACAAAGACACTAAACGTAAACAAAAACTACAAATGTAAACAGACTCTAAGTGTAAACAGACAACAAATGTAAACAAAGCCTCTACATATAAACAAAGTACCTAAATGTAAGCAGACTACAAATGTAAACAAAGAATACAAATGTAAACAAAGAGCACAAATGTTAAGTGACTCAAACTGTAAACAAACTCTCTAAATGTAAACAAAGTCTACAAATGTAAACAGACTATAAATGAAAACAGACTCTAAATGCAAACAGACTAAAAGTGTAAACAAAGACTACAAATATAAACAGACTCTAAATGGAAACAGACTACAAATGTAAACAAAAACTACAAACGTAAACCAACACTCTAAATGTAAACAAAGACTACAAATGTAAACAAAGGGACTAAATGTAAACACTCTAAATGTAAACAAAGACTACATATGTAAACAAAGAATTTAAATGTAAATAAAGACTACAAATGTAAACAAAGACCTTAAATGTAAACAGACTCTAAGTGAAAACAAAGACTAAAAATGTAAACAAAGACTACAGACGTAAACAAAGACTCTAAATGTAAAGAAGGTCTCTAAATGCAAACAAAGATTACAAATGTAAACAAAGACTACAAATGTAAACAAAGACTACAAATATAAACAGACTCTAAATGGAAACAGACTACAAATGTAAACAAAAACTATAAACGTAAACTAACACTCTATATGTAAACAGACTACAAATGTAAACAAAACTAAATGTAAACAAATACTAGAAATATAAACAAAGGCTCTAAATGTAACCAAAGACTGCAAACGTAAACAAAGTCTCTAAATGTAAACAAAAAATAAAAATGTAAACAAAGACTCTAAATGTAATAAAAAACTCTGGGTATAAACAAGGACTCTAGGTGTAAACAAGGACTACAAATGTAAACAGACTCTAAATGTTAACAAAGTCTAAAAATAAAAACAAAGACTCTAAATGTAAACAAAGGCTAAAAATGTAAACAAAGACTACAAATGTAAACAAAGGCTCTTAATGTAAACAGACAAGCTATATGTAAACAAAGACTACAAATGTAAACAAAGACACTAAATGGAACTTTAAATGTAAACAAAGAATAAAAATGTAAACAAAGACTACTAATGTAAACAAAGGCTCTAAATGTAAACAAACAAGCTATATATAAACAAAGACTACAAATGTAAACAAAGACACTAAATGGAACTCTAAATGTAAACAAAGAATAAAAATGTAAACAAAGACTACAAATGTAAACAAAGACCTTAAATATAAACAGACTCTAAATGAAAACAAAGACTAAAAATGTAAACAAAGACTACAAACGTAAACAAAGACTCCAAATGTAAAGAAGTTCTCTAAATGCAAACAAAGATTACAAATGTAAACAAAAACTACAAATGTAAACAAAGGCTACAAATATAAACAAAAACTCTAAATGGAAACAGACTACATTATAAACAAAAACTACAAACGTAAACTAACACTCTAAATGTAAACAAGGACTACAAATGTAAACAGACTCTAAATGTAAACAAAGTCTAAAAATAAAAACAAAGACTCTAAATGTAAACAAAGGATAAAAATGTAAACAAAGACTACAAATGTAAACAAAGGCTCTAAATGTAAACAAACACGCTATATGTAAACAAAGACTACAAATGTAAACAAAGACCCCAAATGGAACTCTAAATCTAAACAAAAAATAAAAATGTAAACAGACTACAAATGTAAACAAAACTAAAAGTAAACAAATACTACAAATATAAACAACGACTACAAATGTAAACAAAACTAAATGTAAACAATTACTAGAAATATAAACAAAGACTCTAAATGTAACCAAAAATTCTTGGTGTAAACAAGGACTCTAGGTGTAAAAAAGGACTACAAACGTAAACAAAGTCTCTAAATATAAACAAAGTCTAAATGTAAACAAAGACTACAAGTGTAAACAAAGACTGCAAATGTAAACAAAAACTCTACATGTAAACAATCTCTCTAAATGTAAACAAAGATTACAAATATAAACGGACTCTAAATGTAAACAAAGTCGCTAAATTTAAACAAAGAATACAAATGTAAACAAAGACTATAAATGTTAAGAAAGTTTACAACTGTAAACAAAGACTACAAATGTAAACAAAGACACTAAACGTAAACAAAAACTACAAATGTATACAGACTCTAAGTGTAAACAGACAACAAATGTAAACAAAGCCTCTACATATAAACAAAGTACCTAAATGTAAGCAGACTACAAATGTAAACAAAGAATACAAATGTAAACAAAGACCCCAAATGGAACTCTAAATCTAAACAAAAAATAAAAATGTAAACAGACTACAAATGTAAACAAAACTAAAAGTAAACAAATACTAGAAATATAAACAACGACTACAAATGTAAACAAAACTAAATGTAAACAAATACTAGAAATATAAACAAAGACTCTAAATGTAACCAAAAATTCTTGGTGTAAACAAGGACTCTAGGTGTAAAAAAGGACTACAAACGTAAACAAAGTCTCTAAATATAAACAAAGTCTAAATGTAAACAAAGACTACAAGCGTAAACAAAGACTGCAAATGTAAACAAAAACTCTACATGTAAACAATCTCTCTAAATGTAAACAAAGACTACAAATATAAACGGATTTTAAATGTAAACAAAGTCACTAAATTTAAACAAAGAATGCAAATGTAAACAAAGACTATAAATGTTAAGAAAGTTTACAACTGTAAACAAAGACTACAAATGTAAACAAAGACACTAAACGTAAACAAAAACTACAAATGTAAACAGACTCTAAGTGTAAACAGACAACAAATGTAAACAAAGCCTCTACATATAAACAAAGTACCTAAATGTAAGCAGACTACAAATGTAAACAAAGAATACAAATGTAAACAAAGAGCACAAATGTTAAGTGACTCAAACTGTAAACAAACTCTCTAAATGTAAACAAAGTCTACAAATGTAAACAGACTATAAATGAAAACAGACTCTAAATGCAAACAGACTAAAAG
Source organism: Salticus scenicus (assembly GCA_963930645.1). Classification (NCBI taxonomy): domain Eukaryota; kingdom Metazoa; phylum Arthropoda; class Arachnida; order Araneae; family Salticidae; genus Salticus; species Salticus scenicus. The sequence goes on along the minus strand of CAWVNO010002818.1, from coordinate 960,168 downwards.
TGTAAACAAAGACTACAAATATAAACAGACTCTAAATGGAAACAGACTACAAATGTAAACAAAAACTACAAACGTAAACCAACACTCTAAATGTAAACAAAGACTACAAATGTAAACAAAGGGACTAAATGTAAACACTCTAAATGTAAACAAAGACTACATATGTAAACAAAGAATTTAAATGTAAATAAAGACTACAAATGTAAACAAAGACCTTAAATGTAAACAGACTCTAAGTGAAAACAAAGACTAAAAATGTAAACAAAGACTACAGACGTAAACAAAGACTCTAAATGTAAAGAAGGTCTCTAAATGAAAACAAAGATTACAAATATAAACAAAGACTACAAATGTAAACAAAGACTACAAATATAAACAGACTCTAAATGGAAACAGACCACAAATGTAAACAAAAACTATAAACGTAAACTAACACTCTATATGTAAACAGACTACAAATGTAAACAAAACTAAATGTAAACAAATACTAGAAATATAAACAAAGGCTCTAAATGTAACCAAAGACTGCAAACGTAAACAAAGTCTCTAAATGTAAACAAAAAATAAAAATGTAAACAAAGACTCTAAATGTAATAAAAAACTCTGGGTATAAACAAGGACTCTAGGTGTAAACAAGGACTACAAATGTAAACAGACTCTAAATGTTAAAGTCTAAAAATAAAAACAAAGACTCTAAATGTAAACAAAGGCTAAAAATGTAAACAAAGACTACAAATGTAAACAAAGGCTCTTAATGTAAACAAACAAGCTATATGTAAACAAAGACTACAAATGTAAACAAAGACACTAAATGGAACTCTAAATGTAAACAAAGAATAAAAATGTAAACAAAGACTACTAATGTAAACAAAGGCTCTAAATGTAAACAAACATGCTATATATAAACAAAGACTACAAATGTAAACAAAGACACTAAATGGAACTCTAAATGTAAACAAAGAATAAAAATGTAAACAAAGACTACAAATGTAAACAAAGACCTTAAATATAAACAGACTCTAAATGAAAACAAAGACTAAAAATGTAAACAAAGACTACAAACGTAAACAAAGACTCCAAATGTAAAGAAGTTCTCTAAATGCAAACAAAGATTACAAATGTAAACAAAAACTACAAATGTAAACAAAGGCTACAAATATAAACAAAAACTCTAAATGGAAACAGACTACATTGTAAACAAAAACTACAAACGTAAACTAACACTCTAAATGTAAACAAGGACTACAAATGTAAACAGACTCTAAATGTAAACAAAGTCTAAAAATAAAAACAAAGACTCTAAATGTAAACAAAGGATAAAAATGTAAACAAAGACTACAAATGTAAACAAAGGCTCTAAATGTAAACAAACACGCTATATGTAAACAAAGACTACAAATGTAAACAAAGACCCCAAATGGAACTCTAAATCTAAACAAAAAATAAAAATGTAAACAGACTACAAATGTAAACAAAACTAAAAGTAAACAAATACTACAAATATAAACAACGACTACAAATGTAAACAAAACTAAATGTAAACAATTACTAGAAATATAAACAAAGACTCTAAATGTAACCAAAAATTCTTGGTGTAAACAAGGACTCTAGGTGTAAAAAAGGACTACAAACGTAAACAAAGTCTCTAAATATAAACAAAGTCTAAATGTAAACAAAGACTACAAGTGTAAACAAAGACTGCAAATGTAAACAAAAACTCTACATGTAAACAATCTCTCTAAATGTAAACAAAGATTACAAATATAAACGGACTCTAAATGTAAACAAAGTCGCTAAATTTAAACAAAGAATACAAATGTAAACAAAGACTATAAATGTTAAGAAAGTTTACAACTGTAAACAAAGACTACAAATGTAAACAAAGACACTAAACGTAAACAAAAACTACAAATGTATACAGACTCTAAGTGTAAACAGACAACAAATGTAAACAAAGCCTCTACATATAAACAAAGTACCTAAATGTAAGCAGACTACAAATGTAAACAAAGAATACAAATGTAAACAAAGACCCCAAATGGAACTCTAAATCTAAACAAAAAATAAAAATGTAAACAGACTACAAATGTAAACAAAACTAAAAGTAAACAAATACTAGAAATATAAACAACGACTACAAATGTAAACAAAACTAAATGTAAACAAATACTAGAAATATAAACAAAGACTCTAAATGTAACCAAAAATTCTTGGTGTAAACAAGGACTCTAGGTGTAAAAAAGGACTACAAACGTAAACAAAGTCTCTAAATATAAACAAAGTCTAAATGTAAACAAAGACTACAAGCGTAAACAAAGACTGCAAATGTAAACAAAAACTCTACATGTAAACAATCTCTCTAAATGTAAACAAAGACTACAAATATAAACGGACTCTAAATGTAAACAAAGTCACTAAATTTAAACAAAGAATGCAAATGTAAACAAAGACTATAAATGTTAAGAAAGTTTACAACTGTAAACAAAGACTACAAATGTAAACAAAGACACTAAACGTAAACAAAAACTACAAATGTAAACAGACTCTAAGTGTAAACAGACAACAAATGTAAACAAAGCCTCTACATATAAACAAAGTACCTAAATGTAAGCAGACTACAAATGTAAACAAAGAATACAAATGTAAACAAAGAGCACAAATGTTAAGTGACTCAAACTGTAAACAAACTCTCTAAATGTAAACAAAGTCTACAAATGTAAACAGACTATAAATGAAAACAGACTCTAAATGCAAACAGACTAAAAGTGTAAACAAAGACTACAAATATAAACAGACTCTAAATGGAAACAGACTACAAATGTAAACAAAAACTACAAACGTAAACCAACACTCTAAATGTAAACAAAGACTACAAATGTAAACAAAGGGACTAAATGTAAACACTCTAAATGTAAACAAAGACTACATATGTAAACAAAGAATTTAAATGTAAATAAAGACTACAAATGTAAACAAAGACCTTAAATGTAAACAGACTCTAAGTGAAAACAAAGACTAAAAATGTAAACAAAGACTACAGACGTAAACAAAGACTCTAAATGTAAAGAAGGTCTCTAAATGAAAACAAAGATTACAAATATAAACAAAGACTACAAATGTAAACAAAGACTACAAATATAAACAGACTCTAAATGGAAACAGACCACAAATGTAAACAAAAACTATAAACGTAAACTAACACTCTATATGTAAACAGACTACAAATGTAAACAAAACTAAATGTAAACAAATACTAGAAATATAAACAAAGGCTCTAAATGTAACCAAAGACTGCAAACGTAAACAAAGTCTCTAAATGTAAACAAAAAATAAAAATGTAAACAAAGACTCTAAATGTAATAAAAAACTCTGGGTATAAACAAGGACTCTAGGTGTAAACAAGGACTACAGATGTAAACAGACTCTAAATGTTAAAGTCTAAAAATAAAAACAAAGACTCTAAATGTAAACAAAGGCTAAAAATGTAAACAAAGACTACAAATGTAAACAAAGGCTCTTAATGTAAACAAACAAGCTATATGTAAACAAAGACTACAAATGTAAACAAAGACACTAAATGGAACTCTAAATGTAAACAAAGAATAAAAATGTAAACAAAGACTACTAATGTAAACAAAGGCTCTAAATGTAAACAAACAAGCTATATATAAACAAAGACTACAAATGTAAACAAAGACACTAAATGGAACTCTAAATGTAAACAAAGAATAAAAATGTAAACAAAGACTACAAATGTAAACAAAGACCTTAAATGTAAACAGACTCTAAATGAAAACAAAGACTAAAAATGTAAACAAAGACTACAAACGTAAACAAAGACTCCAAATGTAAAGAAGTTCTCTAAATGCAAACAAAGATTACAAATGTAAACAAAAACTACAAATGTAAACAAAGGCTACAAATATAAACAAAAACTCTAAATGGAAACAGACTACATTGTAAACAAAAACTACAAACGTAAACTAACACTCTAAATGTAAACAAGGACTACAAATGTAAACAGACTCTAAATGTAAACAAAGTTTAAAATAAAAACAAAGACTCTAAATGTAAACAAAGGATAAAAATGTAAACAAAGACTACAAATGTAAACAAAGGCTCTAAATGTAAACAAACACGCTATATGTAAACAAAGACTACAAATGTAAACAAAGACCCCAAATGGAACTCTAAATCTAAACAAAAAATAAAAATGTAAACAGACTACAAATGTAAACAAAACTAAAAGTAAACAAATACTACAAATATAAACAACGACTACAAATGTAAACAAAACTAAATGTAAACAAATACTAGAAATATAAACAAAGACTCTAAATGTAACCAAAAATTCTTGGTGTAAACAAGGACTCTAGGTGTAAAAAAGGACTACAAACGTAAACAAAGTCTCTAAATATAAACAAAGTCTAAATGTAAACAAAGACTACAAGTGTAAACAAAGACTGCAAATGTAAACAAAAACTCTACATGTAAACAATCTCTCTAAATGTAAACAAAGACTACAAATATAAACGGACTCTAAATATAAACAAAGTCGCTAAATTTAAACAAAGAATACAAATGTAAACAAAGACTATAAATGTTAAGAAAGTTTACAACTGTAAACAAAGACTACAAATGTAAACAAAGACACTAAACGTAAACAAAAACTACAAATGTATACAGACTCTAAGTGTAAACAGACAACAAATGTAAACAAAGCCTCTACATATAAACAAAGTACCTAAATGTAAGCAGACTACAAATGTAAACAAAGAATACAAATGTAAACAAAGAGCACAAATGTTAAGTGACTCAAACTGTAAACAAACTCTCTAAATGTAAACAAAGTCTACAAATGTAAACAGACTATAAATGAAAACAGACTCTAAATGCAAACAGACTAAAAGTGTAAACAAAGACTACAAATATAAACAGACTCTAAATGGAAACAGAATACAAATGTAAACAAAAACTACAAACGTAAACCAACACTCTAAATGTAAACAAAGACTACAAATGTAAACAAAGGGACTAAATGTAAACACTCTAAATGTAAACAAAGACTACATATGTAAACAAAGAATTTAAATGTAAATAAAGACTACAAATGTAAACAAAGACCTTAAATGTAAACAGACTCTAAGTGAAAACAAAGACTAAAAATGTAAACAAAGACTACAGACGTAAACAAAGACTCTAAATGTAAAGAAGGTCTCTAAATGCAAACAAAGATTACAAATGTAAACAAAGACTACAAATGTAAACAAAGACTACAAATATAAACAGACTCTAAATGGAAACAGACTACAAATGTAAACAAAACTAAATGTAAACAAATACTAGAAATAAAAACAAAGGCTCTAAATGTAACCAAAGACTGCAAACGTAAACAAAGTCTCTAAATGTAAACAAAAAATAAAAATGTAAACAAAGACTCTAAATGTAATAAAAAACTCTGGGTATAAACAAGGACTCTAGGTGTAAACAAAGACTACAAATGTAAACAGACTCTAAATGTAAACAAAGTCTAAAAATAAAAACAAAGACTCTAAATGTAAACAAAGGCTAAAAATGTAAACAAAGACTACAAATGTAAACAAAGGCTCTTAATGTAAACAAACAAGCTATATGTAAACAAAGACTACAAATGTAAACAAAGACACTAAATGGAACTCTAAATGTAAACAAAGAATAAAAATGTAAACAAAGACTACTAATGTAAACAAAGGCTCTAAATGTAAACAAACAAGCTATATGTAAACAAAGACTACAAATGTAAACAAAGACACTAATTGGAACTCTAAATGTAAACAAAGAATAAAAATGTAAACAAAGACTACAAATGTAAACAAAGACCTTAAATGTAAACAGACTCTAAATGAAAACAAAGACTAAAAATGTAAAAAAACGACTACAAACGTAAACAAAGACTCCAAATGTAAAGAAGTTCTCTAAATGCAATCAAAGATTACAAATGTAAACAAAAACTACAAATGTAAACAAAGGCTACAAATATAAACAAAAACTCTAAATGGAAACAGACTACAAATGTAAACAAAAACTACAAACGTAAACTAACACTCTAAATGTAAACAAGGACTACAAGTGTAAACAGACTCTAAATGTAAACAAAGTCTAAAAATAAAAACAAAGACTCTAAAAGTAAACAAAGGATAAAAATGTAAACAAAGGCTACAAATGTAAACAAAGGCTCTAAATGTAAACAAACACGCTATATGTAAACAAAGACTACAAATGTAAACAAAGACCCCAAATGGAACTCTAAATCTAAACAAAAAATAAAAATGTAAACAGACTACAAATGTAAACAAAACTAAAAGTAAACAAATACTACAAATATAAACAACGACTACAAATGTAAACAAAACTAAATGTAAACAAATACTAGAAATATAAACAAAGACTCTAAATGTAACCAAAAATTCTTGGTGTAAACAAGGACTCTAGGTGTAAAAAAGGATTACAAACGTAAACAAAGTCTCTAAATATGAACAAAGTCTAAATGTAAACAAAGACTACAAGCGTAAACAAAGACTGCAAATGTAAACAAAAACTCTACATGTAAACAATCTCTCTAAATGTAAACAAAGACTACAAATATAAACGGACTCTAAATGTAAACAAAGTCACTAAATTTAAACAAAGAATGCAAATGTAAACAAAGACTATAAATGTTAAGAAAGTTTACAACTGTAAACAAAGACTACAAATGTAAACAAAGACACTAAACGTAAACAAAAACTACAAATATAAACAGACTCTAAGTGTAAACAGACAACAAATGTAAACAAAGCCTCTACATATAAACAAAGTACCTAAATGTAAGCAGACTACAAATGTAAACAAAGAATACAAATGTAAACAAAGAGCACAAATGTTAAGTGACTCAAACTGTAAACAAACTCTCTAAATGTAAACAAAGTCTACAAATGTAAACAGACTATAAATGAAAACAGACTCTAAATGCAAACAGACTAAAAGTGTAAACAAAGACTACAAATATAAACAGACTCTAAATGGAAACAGAATACAAATGTAAACAAAAACTACAAACGTAAACCAACACTCTAAATGTAAACAAAGACTACAAATGTAAACAAAGGGACTAAATGTAAACACTCTAAATGTAAACAAAGACTACATATGTAAACAAAGAATTTAAATGTAAATAAAGACTACAAATGTAAACAAAGACCTTAAATGTAAACAGACTCTAAGTGAAAACAAAGACTAAAAATGTAAACAAAGACTACAGACGTAAACAAAGACTCTAAATGTAAAGAAGGTCTCTAAATGCAAACAAAGATTACAAATGTAAACAAAGACTACAAATGTAAACAAAGACTACAAATATAAACAGACTCTAAATGGAAACAGACTACAAATGTAAACAAAAACTATAAACGTAAACTAACACTCTATATGTAAACAGACTACAAATGTAAACAAAACTAAATGTAAACAAATACTAGAAATAAAAACAAAGGCTCTAAATGTAACCAAAGACTGCAAACGTAAACAAAGTCTCTAAATGTAAACAAAAAATAAAAATGTAAACAAAGACTCTAAATGTAATAAAAAACTCTGGGTATAAACAAGGACTCTAGGTGTAAACAAAGACTACAAATGTAAACAGACTCTAAATGTAAACAAAGTCTAAAAATAAAAACAAAGACTCTAAATGTAAACAAAGGCTAAAAATGTAAACAAAGACTACAAATGTAAACAAAGGCTCTTAATGTAAACAAACAAGCTATATGTAAACAAAGACTACAAATGTAAACAAAGACACTAAATGGAACTCTAAATGTAAACAAAGAATAAAAATGTAAACAAAGACTACTAATGTAAACAAAGGCTCTAAATGTAAACAAACAAGCTATATGTAAACAAAGACTACAAATGTAAACAAAGACACTAAATGGAACTCTAAATGTAAACAAAGAATAAAAATGTAAACAAAGACTACAAATGTAAACAAAGACCTTAAATGTAAACAGACTCTAAATGAAAACAAAGACTAAAAATGTAAAAAAACGACTACAAACGTAAACAAAGACTCCAAATGTAAAGAAGTTCTCTAAATGCAATCAAAGATTACAAATGTAAACAAAAACTACAAATGTAAACAAAGGCTACAAATATAAACAAAAACTCTAAATGGAAACAGACTACAAATGTAAACAAAAACTACAAACGTAAACTAACACTCTAAATGTAAACAAGGACTACAAGTGTAAACAGACTCTAAATGTAAACAAAGTCTAAAAATAAAAACAAAGACTATAAATGTAAACAAAGGATAAAAATGTAAACAAAGACTACAAATGTAAACAAAGGCTCTAAATGTAAACAAACACGCTATATGTAAACAAAGACTACAAATGTAAACAAAGACCCCAAATGGAACTCTAAATCTAAACAAAAAATAAAAATGTAAACAGACTACAAATGTAAACAAAACTAAAAGTAAACAAATACTACAAATATAAACAACGACTACAAATGTAAACAAAACTAAATGTAAACAAATACTAGAAATATAAACAAAGACTCTAAATGTAACCAAAAATTCTTGGTGTAAACAAGGACTCTAGGTGTAAAAAAGGATTACAAACGTAAACAAAGTCTCTAAATATGAACAAAGTCTAAATGTAAACAAAGACTACAAGCGTAAACAAAGACTGCAAATGTAAACAAAAACTCTACATGTAAACAATCTCTCTAAATGTAAACAAAGACTACAAATATAAACGGACTCTAAATGTAAACAAAGTCACTAAATTTAAACAAAGACTATAAATGTTAAGAAAGTTTACAACTGTAAACAAAGACTACAAATGTAAACAAAGACACTAAACGTAAACAAAAACTACAAATATAAACAGACTCTAAGTGTAAACAGACAACAAATGTAAACAAAGCCTCTACATATAAACAAAGTACCTAAATGTAAGCAGACAACAAATGTAAACAAAGAATACAAATGTAAACAAAGAGCACAAATGTTAAGTGACTCAAACTGTAAACAAACTCTCTAAATGTAAACAAAGTCTACAAATGTAAACAGACTATAAATGAAAACAGACTCTAAATGCAAACAGACTAAAAGTGTAAACAAAGACTACGAATATAAACAGACTCTAAATGGAAACAGACTACAAATGTAAACAAAAACTACAAACGTAAACCAACACTCTAAATGTAAACAAAGACTACAAATGTAAACAAAGGGACTAAATGTAAACACTCTAAATGTAAACAAAGACTACATATGTAAACAAAGAATTTAAATGTAAATAAAGACTACAAATGTAAACAAAGACCTTAAATGTAAACAGACTCTAAGTGAAAACAAAGACTAAAAACGTAAACAAAGACTACAGACGTAAACAAAGACTCTAAATGTAAAGAAGGTCTCTAAATGCAAACAAAGATTACAAATGTAAACAAAGACTACAAATGTAAACAAAGACTACAAATATAAACAGACTCTAAATGGAAACAGACTACAAATGTAAACAAAAACTATAAACGTAAACTAACACTCTATATGTAAACAGACTACAAATGTAAACAAAACTAAATGTAAACAAATACTAGAAATATAAACAAAGGCTCTAAATGTAACCAAAGACTGCAAACGTAAACAAAGTCTCTAAATGTAAACAAAAAATAAAAATGTAAACAAAGACTCTAAATGTAATAAAAAACTCTGGGTATAAACAAGGACTCTAGGTGTAAACAAGGACTACAAATGTAAACAGACTCTAAATGTAAACAAAGTCTAAAAATAAAAACAAAGACTCAAAATGTAAACAAAGGCTAAAAATGTAAACAAAGACTACAAATGTAAACAAAGGCTATTAATGTAAACAAACAAGCTATATGTAAACAAAGACTACAAATGTAAACAAAGACACTAAATGGAACTCTAAATGTAAACAAAGAATAAAAATGTAAACAAAGACTACTAATGTAAACAAAGGCTCTAAATGTAAACAAACAAGCTATATGTAAACAAAGACTGCAAATGTAAACAAAGACACTAAATGGAACTCTAAATGTAAACAAAGAATAAAAATGTAAACAAAGACTACAAATGTAAACAAAGACCTTAAATGTAAACAGACTCTAAATGAAAACAAAGACTAAAAATGTAAAAAAACGACTACAAACGTAAACAAAGACTCCAAATGTAAAGAAGTTCTCTAAATGCAATCAAAGATTACAAATGTAAACAAAAACTACAAATGTAAACAAAGGCTACAAATATAAACAAAAACTCTAAATGGAAACAGACTACAAATGTAAACAAAAACTACAAACGTAAACTAACACTCTAAATGTAAACAAGGACTACAAGTGTAAACAGACTCTAAATGTAAACAAAGTCTAAAAATAAAAACAAAGACTCTAAATGTAAACAAAGGCTACAAATGTAAACAAAGGCTCTAAATGTAAACAAACACGCTATATGTAAACAAAGACTACAAATGTAAACAAAGACCCCAAATGGAACTCTAAATCTAAACAAAAAATAAAAATGTAAACAGACTACAAATGTAAACAAAACTAAAAGTAAACAAATACTACAAATATAAACAACGACTACAAATGTAAACAAAACTAAATGTAAACAAATACTAGAAATATAAACAAAGACTCTAAATGTAACCAAAAATTCTTGGTGTAAACAAGGACTCTAGGTGTAAAAAAGGATTACAAACGTAAACAAAGTCTCTAAATATGAACAAAGTCTAAATGTAAACAAAGACTACAAGCGTAAACAAAGACTGCAAATGTAAACAAAAACTCTACATGTAAACAATCTCTCTAAATGTAAACAAAGACTACAAATATAAACGGACTCTAAATGTAAACAAAGTCACTAAATTTAAACAAAGAATGCAAATGTAAACAAAGACTATAAATGTTAAGAAAGTTTACAACTGTAAACAAAGACTACAAATGTAAACAAAGACACTAAACGTAAACAAAAACTACAAATGTAAACAGACTCTAAGTGTAAACAGACAACAAATGTAAACAAAGCCTCTACATATAAACAAAGTACCTAAATGTAAGCAGACTACAAATGTAAACAAAGAATACAAATGTAAACAAAGAGCACAAATGTTAAGTGACTCAAACTGTAAACAAACTCTCTAAATGTAAACAAAGTCTACAAATGTAAACAGACTATAAATGAAAACAGACTCTAAATGCAAACAGACTAAAAGTGTAAACAAAGACTACAAATATAAACAGACTCTAAATGGAAACAGACTACAAATGTAAACAAAAACTACAAACGTAAACCAACACTCTAAATGTAAACAAAGACTACAAATGTAAACAAAGGGACTAAATGTAAACACTCTAAATGTAAACAAAGACTACATATGTAAACAAAGAATTTAAATGTAAATAAAGACTACAAATGTAAACAAAGACCTTAAATGTAAACAGACTCTAAGTGAAAACAAAGACTAAAAATGTAAACAAAGACTACAGACGTAAACAAAGACTCTAAATGTAAAGAAGGTCTCTAAATGCAAACAAAGATTACAAATGTAAACAAAGACTACAAATGTAAACAAAGACTACAAATATAAACAGACTCTAAATGGAAACAGACTCTAAATGCAAACAGACTAAAAGTGTAAACAAAGACTACAAATATAAACAGACTCTAAATGGAAACAGACTACAAATGTAAACAAAAACTACAAACGTAAACCAACACTCTAAATGTAAACAAAGACTACAAATGTAAACAAAGGGACTAAATGTAAACACTCTAAATGTAAACAAAGACTACAAATATAAACAGACTCTAAATGGAAACAGACTACAAATGTAAACAAAAACTATAAACGTAAACTAACACTCTATATGTAAACAGACTACAAATGTAAACAAAACTAAATGTAAACAAATACTAGAAATATAAACAAAGGCTCTAAATGTAACCAAAGACTGCAAACGTAAACAAAGTCTCTAAATGTAAACAAAAAATAAAAATGTAAACAAAGACTCTAAATGTAATAAAAAACTCTGGGTATAAACAAGGACTCTAGGTGTAAACAAGGACTACAAATGTAAACATACTCTAAATGTTAACAAAGTCTAAAAATAAAAACAAAGACTCTAAATGTAAACAAAGGCTAAAAATGTAAACAAAGACTACAAATGTAAACAAAGGCTCTTAATGTAAACAAACAAGCTATATGTAAACAAAGACTACAAATGTAAACAAAGACACTAAATGGAACTCTAAATGTAAACAAAGAATAAAAATGTAAACAAAGACTACTAATGTAAACAAAGGCTCTAAATGTAAACAAACAAGCTATATATAAACAAAGACTACAAATGTAAACAAAGACACTAAATGGAACTCTAAATGTAAACAAAGAATAAAAATGTAAACAAAGACTACAAATGTAAACAAAGACCTTAAATGTAAACAGACTCTAAATGAAAACAAAGACTAAAAATGTAAAAAAAGACTACAAACGTAAACAAAGACTCCAAATGTAAAGAAGTTCTCTAAATGCAAACAAAGATTACAAATGTAAACAAAAACTACAAATGTAAACAAAGGCTACAAATATAAACAAAAACTCTAAATGGAAACAGACTACAAATGTAAACAAAAACTACAAACGTAAACTAACACTCTAAATGTAAACAAGGACTACAAGTGTAAACAGACTCTAAATGTAAACAAAGTCTAAAAATAAAAACAAAGACTCTAAATGTAAACAAAGGATAAAAATGTAAACAAAGGCTACAAATGTAAACAAAGGCTCTAAATGTAAACAAACACGCTATATGTAAACAAAGACTACAAATGTAAACAAAGACCCCAAATGGAACTCTAAATCTAAACAAAAAATAAAAATGTAAACAGACTACAAATGTAAACAAAACTAAAAGTAAACAAATACTACAAATATAAACAACGACTACAAATGTAAACAAAACTAAATGTAAACAAATACTAGAAATATAAACAAAGACTCTAAATGTAACCAAAAATTCTTGGTGTAAACAAGGACTCTAGGTGTAAAAAAGGATTACAAACGTAAACAAAGTCTCTAAATATAAACAAAGTCTAAATGTAAACAAAGACTACAAGCGTAAACAAAGACTGCAAATGTAAACAAAAACTCTACATGTAAACAATCTCTCTAAATGTAAACAAAGACTACAAATATAAACGGACTCTAAATGTAAACAAAGTCAATAAATTTAAACAAAGAATGCAAATGTAAACAAAGACTATAAATGTCAAGAAAGTTTACAACTGTAAACAAACACTACAAATGTAAACAAAGACACTAAACGTAAACAAAAACTACAAATGTAAACAGACTCTAAGTGTAAACAGACAACAAATGTAAACAAAGCCTCTACATATAAACAAAGTACCTAAATGTAAGCAGACTACAAATGTAAACAAAGAATACAAATGTAAACAAAGAGCACAAATGTTAAGTGACTCAAACTGTAAACAAACTCTCTAAATGTAAACAAAGTCTACAAATGTAAACAGACTATAAATGAAAACAGACTCTAAATGCAAACAGACTAAAAGTGTAAACAAAGACTACAAATATAAACAGACTCTAAATGGAAACAGACTACAAATGTAAACAAAAACTATAAACGTAAACTAACACTCTATATGTAAACAGACTACAAATGTAAACAAAACTAAATGTAAACAAATACTAGAAATATAAACAAAGGCTCTAAATGTAACCAAAGACTGCAAACGTAAACAAAGTCTCTAAATGTAAACAAAAAATAAAAATGTAAACAAAGACTCTAAATGTAATAAAAAACTCTGGGTATAAACAAGGACTCTAGGTGTAAACAAGGACTACAAATGTAAACAGACTCTAAATGTTAACAAAGTCTAAAAATAAAAACAAAGACTCTAAATGTAAACAAAGGCTAAAAATGTAAACAAAGACTACAAATGTAAACAAAGGCTCTTAATGTAAACAGACAAGCTATATGTAAACAAAGACTACAAATGTAAACAAAGACACTAAATGGAACTTTAAATGTAAACAAAGAATAAAAATGTAAACAAAGACTACTAATGTAAACAAAGGCTCTAAATGTAAACAAACAAGCTATATATAAACAAAGACTACAAATGTAAACAAAGACACTAAATGGAACTCTAAATGTAAACAAAGAATAAAAATGTAAACAAAGACTACAAATGTAAACAAAGACCTTAAATATAAACAGACTCTAAATGAAAACAAAGACTAAAAATGTAAACAAAGACTACAAACGTAAACAAAGACTCCAAATGTAAAGAAGTTCTCTAAATGCAAACAAAGATTACAAATGTAAACAAAAACTACAAATGTAAACAAAGGCTACAAATATAAACAAAAACTCTAAATGGAAACAGACTACATTATAAACAAAAACTACAAACGTAAACTAACACTCTAAATGTAAACAAGGACTACAAATGTAAACAGACTCTAAATGTAAACAAAGTCTAAAAATAAAAACAAAGACTCTAAATGTAAACAAAGGATAAAAATGTAAACAAAGACTACAAATGTAAACAAAGGCTCTAAATGTAAACAAACACGCTATATGTAAACAAAGACTACAAATGTAAACAAAGACCCCAAATGGAACTCTAAATCTAAACAAAAAATAAAAATGTAAACAGACTACAAATGTAAACAAAACTAAAAGTAAACAAATACTACAAATATAAACAACGACTACAAATGTAAACAAAACTAAATGTAAACAATTACTAGAAATATAAACAAAGACTCTAAATGTAACCAAAAATTCTTGGTGTAAACAAGGACTCTAGGTGTAAAAAAGGACTACAAACGTAAACAAAGTCTCTAAATATAAACAAAGTCTAAATGTAAACAAAGACTACAAGTGTAAACAAAGACTGCAAATGTAAACAAAAACTCTACATGTAAACAATCTCTCTAAATGTAAACAAAGATTACAAATATAAACGGACTCTAAATGTAAACAAAGTCGCTAAATTTAAACAAAGAATACAAATGTAAACAAAGACTATAAATGTTAAGAAAGTTTACAACTGTAAACAAAGACTACAAATGTAAACAAAGACACTAAACGTAAACAAAAACTACAAATGTATACAGACTCTAAGTGTAAACAGACAACAAATGTAAACAAAGCCTCTACATATAAACAAAGTACCTAAATGTAAGCAGACTACAAATGTAAACAAAGAATACAAATGTAAACAAAGACCCCAAATGGAACTCTAATTCTAAACAAAAAATAAAAATGTAAACAGACTACAAATGTAAACAAAACTAAAAGTAAACAAATACTAGAAATATAAACAACGACTACAAATGTAAACAAAACTAAATGTAAACAAATACTAGAAATATAAACAAAGACTCTAAATGTAACCAAAAATTCTTGGTGTAAACAAGGACTCTAGGTGTAAAAAAGGACTACAAACGTAAACAAAGTCTCTAAATATAAACAAAGTCTAAATGTAAACAAAGACTACAAGCGTAAACAAAGACTGCAAATGTAAACAAAAACTCTACATGTAAACAATCTCTCTAAATGTAAACAAAGACTACAAATATAAACGGACTCTAAATGTAAACAAAGTCACTAAATTTAAACAAAGAATGCAAATGTAAACAAAGACTATAAATGTTAAGAAAGTTTACAACTGTAAACAAAGACTACAAATGTAAACAAAGACACTAAACGTAAACAAAAACTACAAATGTAAACAGACTCTAAGTGTAAACAGACAACAAATGTAAACAAAGCCTCTACATATAAACAAAGTACCTAAATGTAAGCAGACTACAAATGTAAACAAAGAATACAAATGTAAACAAAGAGCACAAATGTTAAGTGACTCAAACTGTAAACAAACTCTCTAAATGTAAACAAAGTCTACAAATGTAAACAGACTATAAATGAAAACAGACTCTAAATGCAAACAGACTAAAAGTGTAAACAAAGACTACAAATATAAACAGACTCTAAATGGAAACAGACTACAAATGTAAACAAAAACTACAAACGTAAACCAACACTCTAAATGTAAACAAAGACTACAAATGTAAACAAAGGGACTAAATGTAAACACTCTAAATGTAAACAAAGACTACATATGTAAACAAAGAATTTAAATGTAAATAAAGACTACAAATGTAAACAAAGACCTTAAATGTAAACAGACTCTAAGTGAAAACAAAGACTAAAAATGTAAACAAAGACTACAGACGTAAACAAAGACACTAAATGTAAAGAAGGTCTCTAAATGAAAACAAAGATTACAAATATAAACAAAGACTACAAATGTAAACAAAGACTACAAATATAAACAGACTCTAAATGGAAACAGACCACAAATGTAAACAAAAACTATAAACGTAAACTAACACTCTATATGTAAACAGACTACAAATGTAAACAAAACTAAATGTAAACAAATACTAGAAATATAAACAAAGGCTCTAAATGTAACCAAAGACTGCAAACGTAAACAAAGTCTCTAAATGTAAACAAAAAATAAAAATGTAAACAAAGACTCTAAATGTAATAAAAAACTCTGGGTATAAACAAGGACTCTAGGTGTAAACAAGGACTACAAATGTAAACATACTCTAAATGTTAACAAAGTCTAAAAATAAAAACAACGACTCTAAATGTAAACAAAGGCTAAAAATGTAAACAAAGACTACAAATGTAAACAAAGGCTCTTAATGTAAACAAACAAGCTATATGTAAACAAAGACTACAAATGTAAACAAAGACACTAAATGGAACTCTAAATGTAAACAAAGAATAAAAATGTAAACAAAGACTACTAATGTAAACAAAGGCTCTAAATGTAAACAAACAAGCTATATATAAACAAAGACTACAAATGTAAACAAAGACACTAAATGGAACTCTAAATGTAAACAAAGAATAAAAATGTAAACAAAGACTACAAATGTAAACAAAGACCTTAAATGTAAACAGACTCTAAATGAAAACAAAGACTAAAAATGTAAAAAAAGACTACAAACGTAAACAAAGACTCCAAATGTAAAGAAGTTCTCTAAATGCAAACAAAGATTACAAATGTAAACAAAAACTACAAATGTAAACAAAGGCTACAAATATAAACAAAAACTCTAAATGGAAACAGACTACAAATGTAAACAAAAACTACAAACGTAAACTAACACTCTAAATGTAAACAAGGACTACAAGTGTAAACAGACTCTAAATGTAAACAAAGTCTAAAAATAAAAACAAAGACTCTAAATGTAAACAAAGGATAAAAATGTAAACAAAGGCTACAAATGTAAACAAAGGCTCTAAATGTAAACAAACACGCTATATGTAAACAAAGACTACAAATGTAAACAAAGACCCCAAATGGAACTCTAAATCTAAACAAAAAATAAAAATGTAAACAGACTACAAATGTAAACAAAACTAAAAGTAAACAAATACTACAAATATAAACAACGACTACAAATGTAAACAAAACTAAATGTAAACAAATACTAGAAATATAAACAAAGACTCTAAATGTAACCAAAAATTCTTGGTGTAAACAAGGACTCTAGGTGTAAAAAAGGATTACAAACGTAAACAAAGTCTCTAAATATAAACAAAGTCTAAATGTAAACAAAGACTACAAGCGTAAACAAAGACTGCAAATGTAAACAAAAACTCTACATGTAAACAATCTCTCTAAATGTAAACAAAGACTACAAATATAAACGGACTCTAAATGTAAACAAAGTCAATAAATTTAAACAAAGAATGCAAATGTAAACAAAGACTATAAATGTCAAGAAAGTTTACAACTGTAAACAAACACTACAAATGTAAACAAAGACACTAAACGTAAACAAAAACTACAAATGTAAACAGACTCTAAGTGTAAACAGACAACAAATGTAAACAAAGCCTCTACATATAAACAAAGTACCTAAATGTAAGCAGACTACAAATGTAAACAAAGAATACAAATGTAAACAAAGAGCACAAATGTTAAGTGACTCAAACTGTAAACAAACTCTCTAAATGTAAACAAAGTCTACAAATGTAAACAGACTATAAATGAAAACAGACTCTAAATGCAAACAGACTAAAAGTGTAAACAAAGACTACAAATATAAACAGACTCTAAATGGAAACAGACTACAAATGTAAACAAAAACTACAAACGTAAACCAACACTCTAAATGTAAACAAAGACTACAAATGTAAACAAAGGGACTAAATGTAAACACTCTAAATGTAAACAAAGACTACATATGTAAACAAAGAATTTAAATGTAAATAAAGACTACAAATGTAAACAAAGACCTTAAATGTAAACAGACTCTAAGTGAAAACAAAGACTAAAAATGTAAACAAAGACTACAGACGTAAACAAAGACTCTAAATGTAAAGAAAGTCTCTAAATGCAAACAAAGATTACAAATGTAAACAAAGACTACAAATGTAAACAAAGACTACAAATATAAACAGACTCTAAATGGAAACAGACTACAAATGTAAACAAAAACTATAAACGTAAACTAACACTCTATATGTAAACAGACTACAAATGTAAACAAAACTAAATGTAAACAACTACTAGAAATATAAACAAAGGCTCTAAATGTAACCAAAGACTGCAAACGTAAACAAAGTCTCTAAATGTAAACAAAAAATAAAAATGTAAACAAAGACTCTAAATGTAATAAAAAACTCTGGGTATAAACAAGGACTCTAGGTGTAAACAAGGACTACAAATGTAAACAGACTCTAAATGTTAACAAAGTCTAAAAATAAAAACAAAGACTCTAAATGTAAACAAAGGCTAAAAATGTAAACAAAGACTACAAATGTAAACAAAGGCTCTTAATGTAAACAGACAAGCTATATGTAAACAAAGACTACAAATGTAAACAAAGACACTAAATGGAACTCTAAATGTAAACAAAGAATAAAAATGTAAACAAAGACTACTAATGTAAACAAAGGCTCTAAATGTAAACAAACAAGCTATATATAAACAAAGACTACAAATGTAAACAAAGACACTAAATGGAACTCTAAATGTAAACAAAGAATAAAAATGTAAACAAAGACTACAAATGTAAACAAAGACCTTAAATATAAACAGACTCTAAATGAAAACAAAGACTAAAAATGTAAACAAAGACTACAAACGTAAACAAAGACTCCAAATGTAAAGAAGTTCTCTAAATGCAAACAAAGATTACAAATGTAAACAAAAACTACAAATGTAAACAAAGGCTACAAATATAAACAAAAACTCTAAATGGAAACAGACTACATTGTAAACAAAAACTACAAACGTAAACTAACACTCTAAATGTAAACAAGGACTACAAATGTAAACAGACTCTAAATGTAAACAAAGTCTAAAAATAAAAACAAAGACTCTAAATGTAAACAAAGGATAAAAATGTAAACAAAGACTACAAATGTAAACAAAGGCTCTAAATGTAAACAAACACGCTATATGTAAACAAAGACTACAAATGTAAACAAAGACCCCAAATGGAACTCTAAATCTAAACAAAAAATAAAAATGTAAACAGACTACAAATGTAAACAAAACTAAAAGTAAACAAATACTACAAATATAAACAACGACTACAAATGTAAACAAAACTAAATGTAAACAAATACTAGAAATATAAACAAAGACTCTAAATGTAACCAAAAATTCTTGGTGTAAACAGGACTCTAGGTGTAAAAAAGGACTACAAACGTAAACAAAGTCTCTAAATATAAACAAAGTCTAAATGCAAACAAAGACTACAAGCGTAAACAAAGACTGCAAATGTAAACAAAAACTCTACATGTAAACAATCTCTCTAAATGTAAACAAAGACTACAAATATAAACGGACTCTAAATGTAAACAAAGTCGCTAAATTTAAGCAAAGAATGCAAATGTAAACAAAGACTATAAATGTTAAGAAAGTTTACAACTGTAAACAAAGACTACAAATGTAAACAAAGACACTAAACGTAAACAAAAACTACAAATGTAAACAGACTCTAAGTGGAAACAGACAACAAATGTAAACAAAGCCTCTACATATAAACAAAATACCTAAATGTAAGCAGACTACAAATGTAAACAAAGAATACAAATGTAAACAAAGAGCACAAATGTTAAGTGACTCAAACTGTAAACAAACTCTCTAAATGTAAACAAAGTCTACAAATGTAAACAGACTATAAATGAAAACAGATTCTAAATGCAAACAGACTAAAAGTGTAAACAAAGACTACAAATATAAAGACTCTAAATGGAAACAGACTACAAATGTAAACAAAAACTACAAACGTAAACCAACACTCTAAATGTAAACAAAGACTACAAATGTAAACAAAGGGACCAAATGTAAACACTCTAAATGTAAACAAAGACTACATATGTAAACAAAGAATTTAAATGTAAATAAAGACTACAAATGTAAACAAAGACCTTAAATGTAAACAGACTCTAAGTGAAAACAAAGACTAAAAATGTAAACAAAGACTACAGACGTAAACAAAGACTCTAAATGTAAAGAAGGTCTCTAAATGCAAACAAAGATTACAAATGTAAACAAAGACTACAAATGTAAACAAAGACTACAAATATAAACAGACTCTAAATGGAAACAGACTACAAATGTAAACAAAAACTATAAACGTAAACTAACACTCTATATGTAAACAGACTACAAATGTAAACAAAACTAAATGTAAACAAATACTAGAAATATAAACAAAGGCTCTAAATGTAACCAAAGACTGCAAACGTAAACAAAGTCTCTAAATGTAAACAAAAAATAAAAATGTAAACAAAGACTCTAAATGTAATAAAAAACTCTGGGTATAAACAAGGACTCTAGGTGTAAACAAGGACTACAAATGTAAACAGACTCTAAATGTTAACAAAGTCTAAAAATAAAAACAAAGACTCTAAATGTAAACAAAGGCTAAAAATGTAAACAAAGACTACAAATGTAAACAAAGGCTCTTAATGTAACAGACAAGCTATATGTAAACAAAGACTACAAATGTAAACAAAGACACTAAATGGAACTCTAAATGTAAACAAAGAATAAAAATGTAAACAAAGACTACTAATGTAAACAAAGGCTCTAAATGTAAACAAACAAGCTATATATAAACAAAGACTACAAATGTAAACAAAGACACTAAATGGAACTCTAAATGTAAACAAAGAATAAAAATGTAAACAAAGACTACAAATGTAAACAAAGACCTTAAATGTAAACAGACTCTAAATGAAAACAAAGACTAAAAATGTAAAAAAACGACTACAAACGTAAACAAAGACTCCAAATGTAAAGAAGTTCTCTAAATGCAATCAAAGATTACAAATGTAAACAAAAACTACAAATGTAAACAAAGGCTACAAATATAAACAAAAACTCTAAATGGAAACAGACTACAAATGTAAACAAAAACTACAAACGTAAACTAACACTCTAAATGTAAACAAGGACTACAAGTGTAAACAGACTCTAAATGTAAACAAAGTCTAAAAATAAAAACAAAGACTCTAAATGTAAACAAAGGCTACAAATGTAAACAAAGGCTCTAAATGTAAACAAACACGCTATATGTAAACAAAGACTACAAATGTAAACAAAGACCCCAAATGGAACTCTAAATCTAAACAAAAAATAAAAATGTAAACAGACTACAAATGTAAACAAAACTAAAAGTAAACAAATACTACAAATATAAACAACGACTACAAATGTAAACAAAACTAAATGTAAACAAATACTAGAAATATAAACAAAGACTCTAAATGTAACCAAAAATTCTTGGTGTAAACAAGGACTCTAGGTGTAAAAAAGGATTACAAACGTAAACAAAGTCTCTAAATATGAACAAAGTCTAAATGTAAACAAAGACTACAAGCGTAAACAAAGACTGCAAATGTAAACAAAAACTCTACATGTAAACAATCTCTCTAAATGTAAACAAAGACTACAAATATAAACGGACTCTAAATGTAAACAAAGTCACTAAATTTAAACAAAGAATGCAAATGTAAACAAAGACTATAAATGTTAAGAAAGTTTACAACTGTAAACAAAGACTACAAATGTAAACAAAGACACTAAACGTAAACAAAAACTACAAATGTAAACAGACTCTAAGTGTAAACAGACAACAAATGTAAACAAAGCCTCTACATATAAACAAAGTACCTAAATGTAAGCAGACTACAAATGTAAACAAAGAATACAAATGTAAACAAAGAGCACAAATGTTAAGTGACTCAAACTGTAAACAAACTCTCTAAATGTAAACAAAGTCTACAAATGTAAACAGACTATAAATGAAAACAGACTCTAAATGCAAACAGACTAAAAGTGTAAACAAAGACTACAAATATAAACAGACTCTAAATGGAAACAGACTACAAATGTAAACAAAAACTACAAACGTAAACCAACACTCTAAATGTAAACAAAGACTACAAATGTAAACAAAGGGACTAAATGTAAACACTCTAAATGTAAACAAAGACTACATATGTAAACAAAGAATTTAAATGTAAATAAAGACTACAAATGTAAACAAAGACCTTAAATGTAAAGAGACTCTAAGTGAAAACAAAGACTAAAAATGTAAACAAAGACTACAGACGTAAACAAAGACTCTAAATGTAAAGAAGGTCTCTAAATGCAAACAAAGATTACAAATGTAAACAAAGACTACAAATGTAAACAAAGACTACAAATATAAACAGACTCTAAATGGAAACAGACTACAAATGTAAACAAAAACTATAAACGTAAACTAACACTCTATATGTAAACAGACTACAAATGTAAACAAAACTAAATGTAAACAAATACTAGAAATATAAACAAAGGCTCTAAATGTAACCAAAGACTGCAAACGTAAACAAAGTCTCTAAATGTAAACAAAAAATAAAAATGTAATCAAAGACTCTAAATGTAATAAAAAACTCTGGGTATAAACAAGGACTCTAGGTGTAAACAAGGACTACAAATGTAAACAGACTCTAAATGTTAACAAAGTCTAAAAATAAAAACAAAGACTCTAAATGTAAACAAAGGCTAAAAATGTAAACAAAGACTACAAATGTAAACAAAGGCTCTTAATGTAAACAAACAAGCTATATGTAAACAAAGACTACAAATGTAAACAGACACTAAATGGAACTCTAAATGTAAACAAAGAATAAAAATGTAAACAAAGACTACTAATGTAAACAAAGGCTCTAAATGTAAACAAACAAGCTATATATAAACAAAGACTACAAATGTAAACAAAGACACTAAATGGAACTCTAAATGTAAACAAAGAATAAAAATGTAAACAAAGACTACAAATGTAAACAAAGACCTTAAATGTAAACAGACTCTAAATGAAAACAAAGACTAAAAATGTAAAAAAAGACTACAAACGTAAACAAAGACTCCAAATGTAAAGAAGTTCTCTAAATGCAAACAAAGATTACAAATGTAAACAAAAACTACAAATGTAAACAAAGGCTACAAATATAAACAAAAACTCTAAATGGAAACAGACTACAAATGTAAACAAAAACTACAAACGTAAACTAACACTCTAAATGTAAACAAGGACTACAAGTGTAAACAGACTCTAAATGTAAACAAAGTCTAAAAATAAAAACAAAGACTCTAAATGTAAACAAAGGATAAAAATGTAAACAAAGGCTACAAATGTAAACAAAGGCTCTAAATGTAAACAAACACGCTATATGTAAACAAAGACTACAAATGTAAACAAAGACCCCAAATGGAACTCTAAATCTAAACAAAAAATAAAAATGTAAACAGACTACAAATGTAAACAAAACTAAAAGTAAACAAATACTACAAATATAAACAACGACTACAAATGTAAACAAAACTAAATGTAAACAAATACTAGAAATATAAACAAAGACTCTAAATGTAACCAAAAATTCTTGGTGTAAACAAGGACTCTAGGTGTAAAAAAGGATTACAAACGTAAAAAAGTCTCTAAATATAAACAGTCTAAATGTAAACAAAGACTACAAGCGTAAACAAAGACTGCAAATGTAAACAAAAACTCTACATGTAAACAATCTCTCTAAATGTAAACAAAGACTACAAATATAAACGGACTCTAAATGTAAACAAAGTCAATAAATTTAAACAAAGAATGCAAATGTAAACAAAGACTATAAATGTCAAGAAAGTTTACAACTGTAAACAAACACTACAAATGTAAACAAAGACACTAAACGTAAACAAAAACTACAAATGTAAACAGACTCTAAGTGTAAACAGACAACAAATGTAAACAAAGCCTCTACATATAAACAAAGTACCTAAATGTAAGCAGACTACAAATGTAAACAAAGAATACAAATGTAAACAAAGAGCACAAATGTTAAGTGACTCAAACTGTAAACAAACTCTCTAAATGTAAACAAAGTCTACAAATGTAAACAGACTATAAATGAAAACAGACTCTAAATGCAAACAGACTAAAAGTGTAAACAAAGACTACAAATATAAACAGACTCTAAATGGAAACAGACTACAAATGTAAACAAAAACTACAAACGTGAACCAACACTCTAAATGTAAAAAAAGACTACAAATGTAAACAAAGGGACTAAATGTAAACACTCTAAATGTAAACAAAGACTACATATGTAAACAAAGAATTTAAATGTAAATAAAGACTACAAATGTAAACAAAGACCTTAAATGTAAACAGACTCTAAGTGAAAACAAAGACTAAAAATGTAAACAAAGACTACAGACGTAAACAAAGACTCTAAATGTAAAGAAGGTCTCTAAATGCAAACAAAGATTACAAATGTAAACAAAG
This sequence comes from Salticus scenicus, assembly GCA_963930645.1. NCBI lineage: Eukaryota > Metazoa > Arthropoda > Arachnida > Araneae > Salticidae > Salticus > Salticus scenicus. Next base: position 935,209 of record CAWVNO010002818.1, on the reverse strand, counting down.
ACTACAAATGTGAACAAAGACTACAAATATAAACAGACTCTAAATGGAAACAGACTACAAATGTAAACAAAAACTATAAACGTAAACTAACACTCTATATGTAAACAGACTACAAATGTAAACAAAACTAAATGTAAACAAATACTAGAAATATAAACAAAGGCTCTAAATGTAACCAAAGACTGCAAACGTAAACAAAGTCTCTAAATGTAAACAAAAAATAAAAATGTAAACAAAGACTCTAAATGTAATAAAAAACTCTGGGTATAAACAAGGACTCTAGGTGTAAACAAGGACTACAAATGTAAACAGACTCTAAATGTTAACAAAGTCTAAAAATAAAAACAAAGACTCTAAATGTAAACAAAGGCTAAAAATGTAAACAAAGACTACAAATGTAAACAAAGGCTCGTAATGTAAACAGACAAGCTATATGTAAACAAAGACTACAAATGTAAACAAAGACACTAAATGGAACTCTAAATGTAAACAAAGAATAAAAATGTAAACAAAGACTACTAATGTAAACAAAGGCTCTAAATGTAAACAAACAAGCTATATATAAACAAAGACTACAAATGTAAACAAAGACACTAAATGGAACTCTAAATGTAAACAAAGAATAAAAATGTAAACAAAGACTACAAATGTAAACAAAGACCTTAAATGTAAACAGACTCTAAATGAAAACAGACTAAAAATGTAAACAAAGACTACAAACGTAAACAAAGACTCCAAATGTAAAGAAGTTCTCTAAATGCAAACAAAGATTACAAATGTAAACAAAAACTACAAATGGAAACAAAGGCTACAAATATAAACAAAAACTCTAAATGGAAACAGACTACAAATGTAAACAAAAACTACAAACGTAAACTAACACTCTAAATTTAATAAAGAAGCATCACAAAACTGGCGTTGTAAAAATGATTACTTACAAACTTTGAATAAACACCATAAAATGCAATAAACTCGCAACAATTGTTTCGGGTCGAAAAAACACACGACCCTTCATCAGGCGAACAAAGTAAGCACGAGTGCTGCAGTCAAAGCGGCAACGCACCGTTGCCGCTTTGACTGCAGCACTCGTGCTTACTTTGTTCGCCTGATGAAGGGTCGTGTGTTTTTTCGACCCGAAACAATTGTTGCGAGTTTATTGCATTTTATGGTGTTTATTCAAAGTTTGTAAGTAATCATAACACTCTAAATGTAAACAAGGACTACAAATGTAAACAGACTCTAAATGTAAACAAAGTCTAAAAATAAAAACAAAGACTCTAAATGTAAACAAAGGATAAAAATGTAAACAAAGGCTACAAATGTAAACAAAGGCTCTAAATGTAAACAAACAAGCTATATGTAAACAAAGACTACAAATGTAAACAAAGACCCCAAATGGAACTCTAAATCTAAACAAAAAATAAAAATGTAAACAGACTACAAATGTAAACAAAACTAAAAGTAAACAAATACTACAAATATAAACAACGACTACAAATGTAAACAAAACTAAATGTAAACAAATACTAGAAATATAAACAAAGACTCTAAATGTAACCAAAAATTCTTGGTGTAAACAGGACTCTAGGTGTAAAAAAGGACTACAAACGTAAACAAAGTCTCTAAATATAAAGAAAGTCTAAATGTAAACAAAGACTACAAGCGTAAACAAAGACTGCAAATGTAAACAAAAACTCTACATGTAAACAATCTCTCTAAATGTAAACAAAGACTACAAATATAAACGGACTCTAAATGTAAACAAAGTCGCTAAATTTAAGCAAAGAATGCAAATGTAAACAAAGACTATAAATGTTAAGAAAGTTTACAACTGTAAACAAAGACTACAAATGTAAACAAAGACACTAAACGTAAACAAAAACTACAAATGTAAACAGACTCTAAGTGGAAACAGACAACAAATGTAAACAAAGCCTCTACATATAAACAAAATACCTAAATGTAAGCAGACTACAAATGTAAACAAAGAATACAAATGTAAACAAAGAGCACAAATGTTAAGTGACTTAAACTGTAAACAAACTCTCTAAATGTAAACAAAGTCTACAAATGTAAACAGACTATAAATGAAAACAGACTCTAAATGCAAACAGACTAAAAGTGTAAACAAAGACTACAAATATAAAGACTCTAAATGGAAACAGACTACAAATGTAAACAAAAACTACAAACGTAAACCAACACTCTAAATGTAAACAAAGACTACAAATGTAAACAAAGGGACTAAATGTAAACACTCTAAATGTAAACAAAGACTACATATGTAAACAAAGAATTTAAATGTAAATAAAGACTACAAATGTAAACAAAGACCTTAAATGTAAACAGACTCTAAGTGAAAACAAAGACTAAAAATGTAAACAAAGACTACAGACGTAAACAAAGACTCTAAATGTAAAAAAGGTCTCTAAATGCAAACAAAGATTACAAATGTAAACAAAGACTACAAATGTAAACAAAGACTACAAATATAAACAGACTCTAAATGGAAACAGACTACAAATGTAAACAAAAACTATAAACGTAAACTAACACTCTATATGTAAACAGACTACAAATGTAAACAAAACTAAATGTAAACAAATACTAGAAATATAAACAAAGGCTCTAAATGTAACCAAAGACTGCAAACGTAAACAAAGTCTCTAAATGTAAACAAAAAAAAAATGTAAACAAAGACTCTAAATGTAATAAAAAACTCTGGGTATAAATAAGGACTCTAGGTGTAAACAAGGACTACAAATGTAAACAGACTCTAAATGTAAACAAAGTCTAAAAATAAAAACAAAGACTCTAAATGTAAACAAAGGCTAAAAATGTAAACAAAGACTACAAATGTAAACAAAGGCTCTTAATGTAAACAAACAAGCTATATGTAAACAAAGACTACAAATGTAAACAAAGACACTAAATGGAACTCTAAATGTAAACAAAGAATAAAAATGTAAACAAAGACTCTAAATGTAATAAAAAACTCTGGGTATAAACAAGGACTCTAGGTGTAAACAAGGACTACAAATGTAAACAGACTCTAAATGTTAACAAAGTCTAAAAATAAAAACAAAGACTCTAAATGCAAACAAAGGCTAAAAATGTAAACAAAGACTACAAATGTAAACAAAGGCTCTTAATGTAAACAAACAAGCTATATGTAAACAAAGACTACAAATGTAAACAAAGACACTAAATGGAACTCTAAATGTAAACAAAGAATAAAAATGTAAACAAAGACTACTAATGTAAACAAAGACCTTAAATGTAAACAGACTCTAAATGAAAACAAAGACTAAAAATGTAAACAAAGACTACAAACGTAAACAAAGACTCCAAATGTAAAGAAGTTCTCTAAATGCAAACAAAGATTACAAATGTAAACAAAAACTACAAATGTAAACAAAGGCTACAAATATAAACAAAAACTCTAAATGGAAACAGACTGCATTGTAAACAAAAACTACAAACGTAAACTAACACTCTAAATGTAAACAAGGACTACAAATGTAAACAGACTCTAAATGTAAACAAAGTCTAAAAATAAAAACAAAGACTCTAAATGTAAACAAAGGATAAAAATGTAAACAAAGACTACAAATGTAAACAAAGGCTCTAAATGTAAACAAACACGCTATATGTAAACAAAGACTACAAATGTAAACAAAGACCCCAAATGGAATTCTAAATCTAAACAAAAATTAAAAATGTAAACAGACTACAAATGTAAACAAAACTAAAAGTAAACAAATACTACAAATATAAACAACGACTACAAATGTAAACAAAACTAAATGTAAACAAATACTAGAAATATAAACAAAGACTCTAAATGTAACCAAAAATTCTTGGTGTAAACAAGGACTCTAGGTGTAAAAAAGGACTACAAACGTAAACAAAGTCTCTAAATATAAACAAAGTCTAAATGTAAACAAAGACTACAAGTGTAAACAAAGACTGCAAATGTAAACAAAAACTCTACATGTAAACAATCTCTCTAAATGTAAACAAAGACTACAAATATAAACGGACTCTAAATGTAAACAAAGTCGCTAAATTTAAACAAAGATTACAAATGTAAACAAAGACTATAAATGTTAAGAAAGTTTACAACTGTAAACAAAGACTACAAATGTAAACAAAGACACTAAATGGAACTCTAAATGTAAACAAAGAATAAAAATGTAAACAAAGACTACAAATGTAAACAAAGACCTTAAATGTAAACAGACTCTAAATGAAAACAGACTAAAAATGTAAACAAAGACTACAAACGTAAACAAAGACTCCAAATGTAAAGAAGTTCTCTAAATGCAAACAAAGATTACAAATGTAAACAAAAACTACAAATGGAAACAAAGGCTACAAATATAAACAAAAACTCTAAATGGAAACAGACTACAAATGTAAACAAAAACTACAAACGTAAACTAACACTCTAAATGTAAACAAGGACTACAAATGTAAACAGACTCTAAATGTAAACAAAGTCTAAAAATAAAAACAAAGACTCTAAATGTAAACATAGCATAAAAATGTAAACAAAGGCTACAAATGTAAACAAAGGCTCTAAATGTAAACAAACACGCTATATGTAAACAAAGACTACAAATGTAAACAAAGACCCCAAATGGAACTCTAAATCTAAACAAAAAATAAAAATGTAAACAGACTACAAATGTAAACAAAACTAAATGTAAACAAATACTACAAATATAAACAACGACTACAAATGTAAACAAAACTAAATGTAAACAAATACTAGAAATATAAACAAAGACTCTAAATGTAACCAAAAATTCTTGGTGTAAACAGGACTCTAGGTGTAAAAAAGGACTACAAACGTAAACAAAGTCTCTAAATATAAACAAAGTCTAAATGTAAACAAAGACTACAAGCGTAAACAAAGACTGCAAATGTAAACAAAAACTCTACATGTAAACAATCTCTCTAAATGTAAACAAAGACTACAAATATAAACGGACTCTAAATGTAAACAAAGTCGCTAAATTTAAGCAAAGAATGCAAATGTAAACAAAGACTATAAATGTTAAGAAAGTTTACAACTGTAAACAAAGACTACAAATGTAAACAAAGACACTAAACGTAAACAAAAACTACAAATGTAAACAGACTCTAAGTGGAAACAGACAACAAATGTAAACAAAGCCTCTACATATAAACAAAATACCTAAATGTAAGCAGACTACAAATGTAAACAAAGAATACAAATGTAAACAAAGAGCACAAATGTTAAGTGACTCAAACTGTAAACAAACTCTCTAAATGTAAACAAAGTCTACAAATGTAAACAGACTATAAATGAAAACAGACTCTAAATGCAAACAGACTAAAAGTGTAAACAAAGACTACAAATATAAAGACTCTAAATGGAAACAGACTACAAATGTAAACAAAAACTACAAACGTAAACCAACACTCTAAATGTAAACAAAGACTACAAATGTAAACAAAGGGACTAAATGTAAACACTCTAAATGTAAACAAAGACTACATATGTAAACAAAGAATTTAAATGTAAATAAAGACTACAAATGTAAACAAAGACCTTAAATGTAAACAGACTCTAAGTGAAAACAAAGACTAAAAATGTAAACAAAGACTACAGACGTAAACAAAGACTCTAAATGTAAAAAAGGTCTCTAAATGCAAACAAAGATTACAAATGTAAACAAAGACTACAAATGTAAACAAAGACTACAAATATAAACAGACTCTAAATGGAAACAGACTACAAATGTAAACAAAAACTATAAACGTAAACTAACACTCTATATGTAAACAGACTACAAATGTAAACAAAACTAAATGTAAACAAATACTAGAAATATAAACAAAGGCTCTAAATGTAACCAAAGACTGCAAACGTAAACAAAGTCTCTAAATGTAAACAAAAAATAAAAATGTAAACAAAGACTCTAAATGTAATAAAAAACTCTGGGTATAAATAAGGACTCTAGGTGTAAACAAGGACTACAAATGTAAACAGACTCTAAATGTAAACAAAGTCTAAAAATAAAAACAAAGACTCTAAATGTAAACAAAGGCTAAAAATGTAAACAAAGACTACAAATGTAAACAAAGGCTCTTAATGTAAACAAACAAGCTATATGTAAACAAAGACTACAAATGTAAACAAAGACACTAAATGGAACTCTAAATGTAAACAAAGAATAAAAATGTAAACAAAGACTACTAATGTAAACAAAGGCTCTAAATGTAAACAAACAAGCTATATGTAAACAAAGACTACAAATGTAAACAAAGACACTAAATGGAACTCTAAATGTAAACAAAGAATAAAAATGTAAACAAAGACTACAAATGTAAACAAAGACCTTAAATGTAAACAGACTCTAAATGAAAACAAAGACTAAAAATGTAAAAAAAGACTACAAACGTAAACAAAGACTCCAAATGTAAAGAAGTTCTCTAAATGCAAACAAAGATTACAAATGTAAACAAAAACTACAAATGTAAACAAAGGCTACAAATATAAACAAAAACTCTAAATGGAAACAGACTACAAATGTAAACAAAAACTACAAACGTAAACTAACACTCTAAATGTAAACAAGGACTACAAATGTAAACAGACTCTAAATGTAAACAAAGTCTAAAAATAAAAACAAAGACTCTAAATGTAAACAAAGGCTAAAAATGTAAACAAAGACTACAAATGTAAACAAAGGCTCTTAATGTAAACAAACAAGCTATATGTAAACAAAGACTACAAATGTAAACAAAGACACTAAATGGAACTCTAAATGTAAACAAAGAATAAAAATGTAAACAAAGACTACTAATGTAAACAAAGGCTCTAAATGTAAACAAACAAGCTATATGTAAACAAAGACTACAAATGTAAACAAAGACACTAAATGGAACTCTAAATGTAAACAAAGAATAAAAATGTAAACAAAGACTACAAATGTAAACAAAGACCTTAAATGTAAACAGACTCTAAATGAAAACAAAGACTAAAAATGTAAAAAAAGACTACAAACGTAAACAAAGACTCCAAATGTAAAGAAGTTCTCTAAATGCAAACAAAGATTACAAATGTAAACAAAAACTACAAATGTAAACAAAGGCTACAAATATAAACAAAAACTCTAAATGGAAACAGACTACAAATGTAAACAAAAACTACAAACGTAAACTAACACTCTAAATGTAAACAAGGACTACAAATGTAAACAGACTCTAAATGTAAACAAAGTCTAAAAATAAAAACAAAGACTCTAAATGTAAACAAAGGATAAAAATGTAAACAAAGACTACAAATGTAAACAAAGGCTCTAAATGTAAACAAACACGCTATATGTAAACAAAGACTACAAATGTAAACAAAGACCCCAAATGGAACTCTAAATCTAAACAAAAAATAAAAATGTAAACAGACTACAAATGTAAACAAAACTAAAAGTAAACAAATACTACAAATATAAACAACGACTACAAATGTAAACAAAACTAAATGTAAACAAATACTAGAAATATAAACAAAGACTCTAAATGTAACCAAAAATTCTTGGTGTAAACAAGGACTCTAGGTGTAAAAAAGGACTACAAACGTAAACAAAGTCTCTAAATATAAACAAAGTCTAAATGTAAACAAAGACTACAAGCGTAAACAAAGACTGCAAATGTAAACAAAAACTCTACATGTAAACAATCTCTCTAAATGTAAACAAAGACTACAAATATAAACGGACTCTAAATGTAAACAAAGTCACGAAATTTAAACAAAGAATGCAAATGTAAACCAAGACTATAAATGTTAAGAAAGTTTACAACTGTAAACAAAGACTACAAATGTAAACAAAGACACTAAACGTAAACAAAAACTACAAATGTAAACAGACTCTAAGTGTAAACAGACAACAAATGTAAACAAAGCCTCTACATATAAACAAAGTACCTAAATGTAAGCAGACTACAAATGTAAACAAAGAATACAAATGTAAACAAAGAGCACAAATGTTAAGTGACTCAAACTGTAAACAAACTCTCTAAATGTAAACAAAGTCTACAAATGTAAACAGACTATAAATGAAAACAGACTCTAAATGCAAACAGACTAAAAGTGTAAACAAAGACTACAAATATAAACAGACTCTAAATGGAAACAGACTACAAATGTAAACAAAAACTACAAACGTAAACCAACACTCTAAATGTAAACAAAGACTACAAATGTAAACAAAGGGACTAAATGTAAACACTCTAAATGTAAACAAAGACTACATATGTAAACAAAGTATTTAAATGTAAATAAAGACTACAAATGTAAACAAAGACCTTAAATGTAAACAGACTCTAAGTGAAAACAAAGACTAAAAATGTAAACAAAGACTACAGACGTAAACAAAGATTCTAAATGTAAAGGTCTCTAAATGCAAACAAAGATTACAAATGTAAACAAAGACTACAAATGTAAACAAAGACTACAAATATAAACAGACTCTAAATGGAAACAGACCACATATGTAAACAAAAACTATAAACGTAAACTAACACTCTATATGTAAACAGACTACAAATGTAAACAAAACTAAATGTAAACAAATACTAGAAATATAAACAAAGGCTCTAAATGTAACCAAAGACTGCAAACGTAAACAAAGTCTCTAAATGTAAACAAAAAATAAAAATGTAAACAAAGACTCTAAATGTAATAAAAAACTCTGGGTATAAACAAGGACTCTAGGTGTAAACAAGGACTACAAATGTAAACAGACTCTAAATGTTAACAAAGTCTAAAAATAAAAACAAAGACTCTAAATGTAAACAAAGGCTAAAAATGTAAACAAAGACTACAAATGTAAACAAAGGCTCTTAATGTAAACAAACAAGCTATATGTAAACAAAGACTACAAATGTAAACAAAGACACTAAATGGAACTCTAAATGTAAACAAAGAATAAAAATGTAAACAAAGACTACTAATGTAAACAAAGGCTCTAAATGTAAACAAACAAGCTATATATAAACAAAGACTACAAATGTAAACAAAGACACTAAATGGAACTCTAAATGTAAACAAAGAATAAAAATGTAAACAAAGACTACAAATGTAAACAAAGACCTTAAATGTAAACAGACTCTAAATGAAAACAAAGACTAAAAATGTAAACAAAGACTACAAACGTAAACAAAGACTCCAAATGTAAAGAAGTTCTCTAAATGCAAACAAAGATTACAAATGTAAACAAAAACTACAAATGTAAACAAAGGCTACAAATATAAACAAAAACTCTAAATGGAAACAGACTGCATTGTAAACAAAAACTACAAACGTAAACTAACACTCTAAATGTAAACAAGGACTACAAATGTAAACAGACTCTAAATGTAAACAAAGTCTAAAAATAAAAACAAAGACTCTAAATGTAAACAAAGGATAAAATGTAAACAAAGACTACAAATGTAAACAAAGGCTCTAAATGTAAACAAACACGCTATATGTAAACAAAGACTACAAATGTAAACAAAGACCCCAAATGGAATTCTAAATCTAAACAAAAATTAAAAATGTAAACAGACTACAAATGTAAACAAAACTAAAAGTAAACAAATACTACAAATATAAACAACGACTACAAATGTAAACAAAACTAAATGTAAACAAATACTAGAAATATAAACAAAGACTCTAAATGTAACCAAAAATTCTTGGTGTAAACAAGGACTCTAGGTGTAAAAAAGGACTACAAACGTAAACAAAGTCTCTAAATATAAACAAAGTCTAAATGTAAACAAAGACTACAAGTGTAAACAAAGACTGCAAATGTAAACAAAAACTCTACATGTAAACAATCTCTCTAAATGTAAACAAAGACTACAAATATAAACGGACTCTAAATGTAAACAAAGTCGCTAAATTTAAACAAAGAATACAAATGTAAACAAAGACTATAAATGTTAAGAAAGTTTACAACTGTAAACAAAGACTACAAATGTAAACAAAGACACTAAATGGAACTCTAAATGTAAACAAAGAATAAAAATGTAAACAAAGACTACAAATGTAAACAAAGACCTTAAATGTAAACAGACTCTAAATGAAAACAGACTAAAAATGTAAGCAAAGACTACAAACGTAAACAAAGACTCCAAATGTAAAGAAGTTCTCTAAATGCAAACAAAGATTACAAATGTAAACAAAAACTACAAATGGAAACAAAGGCTACAAATATAAACAAAAACTCTAAATGGAAACAGACTACAAATGTAAACAAAAACTACAAACGTAAACTAACACTCTAAATGTAAACAAGGACTACAAATGTAAACAGACTCTAAATGTAAACAAAGTCTAAAAATAAAAACAAAGACTCTAAATGTAAACAAAGGATAAAAATGTAAACAAAGGCTACAAATGTAAACAAAGGCTCTAAATGTAAACAAACACGCTATATGTAAACAAAGACTACAAATGTAAACAAAGACCCCAAATGGAACTCTAAATCTAAACAAAAAATAAAAATGTAAACAGACTACAAATGTAAACAAAACTAAAAGTAAACAAATACTACAAATATAAACAACGACTACAAATGTAAACAAAACTAAATGTAAACAAATACTAGAAATATAAACAAAGACTCTAAATGTAACCAAAAATTCTTGGTGTAAACAAGGACTCTAGGTGTAAAAAAGGACTACAAACGTAAACAAATTCTCTAAATATAAACAAAGTCTAAATGTAAACAAAGACTACAAGTGTAAACAAAGACTGCAAATGTAAACAAAAACTCTACATCTAAACAATCTCTCTAAATGTAAACAAAGACTACAAATATAAACGGACTCTAAATGTAAACAAAGTCACTAAATTTAAACAAAGAATACAAATGTAAACAAAGACTATAAATGTTAAGAAAGTTTACAACTGTAAACAAAGACTACAAATGTAAACAAAGACACTAAACGTAAACAAAAACTACAAATGTATACAGACTCTAAGTGTAAACAGACAACAAATGTAAACAAAGCCTCTACATATAAACAAAGTACCTAAATGTAAGCAGACTACAAATGTAAACAAAGAATACAAATGTAAACAAAGAGCACAAATGTTAAGTGACTCAAACTGTAAACAAACTCTCTAAATGTAAACAAAGTCTACAAATGTAAACAGACTATAAATGAAAACAGACTCTAAATGCAAACAGACTAAAAGTGTAAACAAAGACTACAAATATAAACAGACTCTAAATGGAAACAGAATACAAATGTAAACAAAAACTACAAACGTAAACCAACACTCTAAATGTAAACAAAGACTACATATGTAAACAAAGAATTTAAATGTAAATAAAGACTACAAATGTAAACAAAGACCTTAAATGTAAACAGACTCTAAGTGAAAACAAAGACTAAAAATGTAAACAAAGACTACAGACGTAAACAAAGACTCTAAATGTAAAGAAGTTCTCTAAATGCAAACAAAGATTACAAATGTAAACAAAGACTACAAATGTAAACAAAGACTACAAATATAAACAGACTCTAAATGGAAACAGACCACATATGTAAACAAAAACTATAAACGTAAACTAACACTCTATATGTAAACAGACTACAAATGTAAACAAAACTAAATGTAAACAAATACTAGAAATATAAACAAAGGCTCTAAATGTAACCAAAGACTGCAAACGTAAACAAAGTCTCTAAATGTAAACAAAAAATAAAAATGTAAACAAAGACTCTAAATGTAATAAAAAACTCTGGGTATAAACAAGGACTCTAGGTGTAAACAAGGACTACAAATGTAAACAGACTCTAAATGTTAACAAAGTCTAAAAATAAAAACAAAGACTCTAAATGTAAACAAAGGCTAAAAATGTAAACAAAGACTACAAATGTAAACAAAGGCTCTTAATGTAAACAAACAAGCTATATGTAAACAAAGACTACAAATGTAAACAAAGACACTAAATGGAACTCTAAATGTAAACAAAGAATAAAAATGTAAACAAAGACTACTAATGTAAACAAAGACACTAAACGTAAACAAAAACTACAAATGTAAACAGACTCTAAGTGTAAACAGACAACAAATGTAAACAAAGCCTCTACATATAAACAAAGTACCTAAATGTAAGCAGACTACAAATGTAAACAAAGAATACAAATGTAAACAAAGAGCACAAATGTTAAGTGACTCAAACTGTAAACAAACTCTCTAAATGTAAACAAAGTCTACAAATGTAAACAGACTATAAATGAAAACAGACTCTAAATGCAAACAGACTAAAAGTGTAAACAAAGACTACAAATATAAACAGACTCTAAATGGAAACAGACTACAAATGTAAACAAAAACTACAAACGTAAACCAACACTCTAAATGTAAACAAAGACTACAAATGTAAACAAAGGGACTAAATGTAAACACTCTAAATGTAAACAAAGACTACATATGTAAACAAAGTATTTAAATGTAAATAAAGACTACAAATGTAAACAAAGACCTTAAATGTAAACAGACTCTAAGTGAAAACAAAGACTAAAAATGTAAACAAAGACTACAGACGTAAACAAAGATTCTAAATGTAAAGGTCTCTAAATGCAAACAAAGATTACAAATGTAAACAAAGACTACAAATGTAAACAAAGACTACAAATATAAACAGACTCTAAATGGAAACAGACCACATATGTAAACAAAAACTATAAACGTAAACTAACACTCTATATGTAAACAGACTACAAATGTAAACAAAACTAAATGTAAACAAATACTAGAAATATAAACAAAGGCTCTAAATGTAACCAAAGACTGCAAACGTAAACAAAGTCTCTAAATGTAAACAAAAAATAAAAATGTAAACAAAGACTCTAAATGTAATAAAAAACTCTGGGTATAAACAAGGACTCTAGGTGTAAACAAGGACTACAAATGTAAACAGACTCTAAATGTTAACAAAGTCTAAAAATAAAAACAAAGACTCTAAATGTAAACAAAGGCTAAAAATGTAAACAAAGACTACAAATGTAAACAAAGGCTCTTAATGTAAACAAACAAGCTATATGTAAACAAAGACTACAAATGTAAACAAAGACACTAAATGGAACTCTAAATGTAAACAAAGAATAAAAATGTAAACAAAGACTACTAATGTAAACAAAGGCTCTAAATGTAAACAAACAAGCTATATATAAACAAAGACTACAAATGTAAACAAAGACACTAAATGGAACTCTAAATGTAAACAAAGAATAAAAATGTAAACAAAGACTACAAATGTAAACAAAGACCTTAAATGTAAACAGACTCTAAATGAAAACAAAGACTAAAAATGTAAACAAAGACTACAAACGTAAACAAAGACTCCAAATGTAAAGAAGTTCTCTAAATGCAAACAAAGATTACAAATGTAAACAAAAACTACAAATGTAAACAAAGGCTACAAATATAAACAAAAACTCTAAATGGAAACAGACTGCATTGTAAACAAAAACTACAAACGTAAACTAACACTCTAAATGTAAACAAGGACTACAAATGTAAACAGACTCTAAATGTAAACAAAGTCTAAAAATAAAAACAAAGACTCTAAATGTAAACAAAGGATAAAAATGTAAACAAAGACTACAAATGTAAACAAAGGCTCTAAATGTAAACAAACACGCTATATGTAAACAAAGACTACAAATGTAAACAAAGACCCCAAATGGAATTCTAAATCTAAACAAAAATTAAAAATGTAAACAGACTACAAATGTAAACAAAACTAAAAGTAAACAAATACTACAAATATAAACAACGACTACAAATGTAAACAAAACTAAATGTAAACAAATACTAGAAAAATAAACAAAGACTCTAAATGTAACCAAAAATTCTTGGTGTAAACAAGGACTCTAGGTGTAAAAAAGGACTACAAACGTAAACAAAGTCTCTAAATATAAACAAAGTCTAAATGTAAACAAAGACTACAAGTGTAAACAAAGACTGCAAATGTAAACAAAAACTCTACATGTAAACAATCTCTCTAAATGTAAACAAAGACTACAAATATAAACGGACTCTAAATGTAAACAAAGTCGCTAAATTTAAACAAAGAATACAAATGTAAACAAAGACTATAAATGTTAAGAAAGTTTACAACTGTAAACAAAGACTACAAATGTAAACAAAGACACTAAATGGAACTCTAAATGTAAACAAAGAATAAAAATGTAAACAAAGACTACAAATGTAAACAAAGACCTTAAATGTAAACAGACTCTAAATGAAAACAGACTAAAAATGTAAGCAAAGACTACAAACGTAAACAAAGACTCCAAATGTAAAGAAGTTCTCTAAATGCAAACAAAGATTACAAATGTAAACAAAAACTACAAATGGAAACAAAGGCTACAAATATAAACAAAAACTCTAAATGGAAACAGACTACAAATGTAAACAAAAACTACAAACGTAAACTAACACTCTAAATGTAAACAAGGACTACAAATGTAAACAGACTCTAAATGTAAACAAAGTCTAAAAATAAAAACAAAGACTCTAAATGTAAACAAAGGATAAAAATGTAAACAAAGGCTACAAATGTAAACAAAGGCTCTAAATGTAAACAAACACGCTATATGTAAACAAAGACTACAAATGTAAACAAAGACCCCAAATGGAACTCTAAATCTAAACAAAAAATAAAAATGTAAACAGACTACAAATGTAAACAAAACTAAAAGTAAACAAATACTACAAATATAAACAACGACTACAAATGTAAACAAAACTAAATGTAAACAAATACTAGAAATATAAACAAAGACTCTAAATGTAACCAAAAATTCTTGGTGTAAACAAGGACTCTAGGTGTAAAAAAGGACTACAAACGTAAACAAATTCTCTAAATATAAACAAAGTCTAAATGTAAACAAAGACTACAAGTGTAAACAAAGACTGCAAATGTAAACAAAAACTCTACATCTAAACAATCTCTCTAAATGTAAACAAAGACTACAAATATAAACGGACTCTAAATGTAAACAAAGTCACTAAATTTAAACAAAGAATACAAATGTAAACAAAGACTATAAATGTTAAGAAAGTTTACAACTGTAAACAAAGACTACAAATGTAAACAAAGACACTAAACGTAAACAAAAACTACAAATGTATACAGACTCTAAGTGTAAACAGACAACAAATGTAAACAAAGCCTCTACATATAAACAAAGTACCTAAATGTAAGCAGACTACAAATGTAAACAAAGAATACAAATGTAAACAAAGAGCACAAATGTTAAGTGACTCAAACTGTAAACAAACTCTCTAAATGTAAACAAAGTCTACAAATGTAAACAGACTATAAATGAAAACAGACTCTAAATGCAAACAGACTAAAAGTGTAAACAAAGACTACAAATATAAACAGACTCTAAATGGAAACAGAATACAAATGTAAACAAAAACTACAAACGTAAACCAACACTCTAAATGTAAACAAAGACTACAAATGTAAACAAAGGGACTAAATGTAAACACTCTAAATGTAAACAAAGACTACATATGTAAACAAAGAATTTAAATGTAAATAAAGACTACAAATGTAAACAAAGACCTTAAATGTAAACAGACTCTAAGTGAAAACAAAGACTAAAAATGTAAACAAAGACTACAGACGTAAACAAAGACTCTAAATGTAAAGAAGTTCTCTAAATGCAAACAAAGATTACAAATGTAAACAAAGACTACAAATGTAAACAAAGACTACAAATATAAACAGACTCTAAATGGAAACAGACCACATATGTAAACAAAAACTATAAACGTAAACTAACACTCTATATGTAAACAGACTACAAATGTAAACAAAACTAAATGTAAACAAATACTAGAAATATAAACAAAGGCTCTAAATGTAACCAAAGACTGCAAACGTAAACAAAGTCTCTAAATGTAAACAAAAAATAAAAATGTAAACAAAGACTCTAAATGTAATAAAAAACTCTGGGTATAAACAAGGACTCTAGGTGTAAACAAGGACTACAAATGTAAACAGACTCTAAATGTTAACAAAGTCTAAAAATAAAAACAAAGACTCTAAATGTAAACAAAGGCTAAAAATGTAAACAAAGACTACAAATGTAAACAAAGGCTCTTAATGTAAACAAACAAGCTATATGTAAACAAAGACTACAAATGTAAACAAAGACACTAAATGGAACTCTAAATGTAAACAAAGAATAAAAATGTAAACAAAGACTACTAATGTAAACAAAGGCTCTAAATGTAAACAAACAAGCTATATATAAACAAAGACTACAAATGTAAACAAAGACACTAAATGGAACTCTAAATGTAAACAAAGAATAAAAATGTAAACAAAGACTACAAATGTAAACAAAGACCTTAAATGTAAACAGACTCTAAATGAAAACAAAGACTAAAAATGTAAACAAAGACTACAAACGTAAACAAAGACTCCAAATGTAAAGAAGTTCTCTAAATACAAACAAAGATTACAAATGTAAACAAAAACTACAAATGTAAACAAAGGCTACAAATATAAACAAAAACTCTAAATGGAAACAGACTGCATTGTAAACAAAAACTACAAACGTAAACTAACACTCTAAATGTAAACAAGGACTACAAATGTAAACAGACTCTAAATGTAAACAAAGTCTAAAAATAAAAACAAAGACTCTAAATGTAAACAAAGGATAAAAATGTAAACAAAGACTACAAATGTAAACAAAGGCTCTAAATGTAAGCAAACACGCTATATGTAAACAAAGACTACAAATGTAAACAAAGACCCCAAATGGAATTCTAAATCTAAACAAAAATTAAAAATGTAAACAGACTACAAATGTAAACAAAACTAAAAGTAAACAAATACTACAAATATAAACAACGACTACAAATGTAAACAAAACTAAATGTAAACAAATACTAGAAATATAAACAAAGACTCTAAATGTAACCAAAAATTCTTGGTGTAAACAAGGACTCTAGGTGTAAAAAAGGACTACAAACGTAAACAAAGTCTCTAAATATAAACAAAGTCTAAATGTAAACAAAGACTACAAGTGTAAACAAAGACTGCAAATGTAAACAAAAACTCTACATGTAAACAATCTTTCTAAATGTAAACAAAGACTACAAATATAAACGGACTCTAAATGTAAACAAAGTCGCTAAATTTAAACAAAGAATACAAATGTAAACAAAGACTATAAATGTTAAGAAAGTTTACAACTGTAAACAAAGACTACAAATGTAAACAAAGACACTAAATGGAACTCTAAATGTAAACAAAGAATAAAAATGTAAACAAAGACTACAAATGTAAACAAAGACCTTAAATGTAAACAGACTCTAAATGAAAACAGACTAAAAATGTAAGCAAAGACTACAAACGTAAACAAAGACTCCAAATGTAAAGAAGTTCTCTAAATGCAAACAAAGATTACAAATGTAAACAAAAACTACAAATGGAAACAAAGGCTACAAATATAAACAAAATTTCTAAATGGAAACAGACTACAAATGTAAACAAAAACTACAAACGTAAACTAACACTCTAAATGTAAACAAGGACTACAAATGTAAAATGTAAACAGACTCTAAATGTAAACAAAGTCTAAAAATAAAAACAAAGACTCTAAATGTAAACAAAGGATAAAAATGTAAACAAAGGCTACAAATGTAAACAAAGGCTCTAAATGTAAACAAACACGCTATATGTAAACAAAGACTACAAATGTAAACAAAGACCCCAAATGGAACTCTAAATCTAAACAAAAAATAAAAATGTAAACAGACTACAAATGTAAACAAAACTAAATGTAAACAAATACTACAAATATAAACAACGACTACAAATGTAAACAAAACTAAATGTAAACAAATACTAGAAATATAAACAAAGACTCTAAATGTAACCAAAAATTCTTGGTGTAAACAGGACTCTAGGTGTAAAAAAGGACTACAAACGTAAACAAAGTCTCTAAATATAAACAAAGTCTAAATGTAAACAAAGACTACAAGCGTAAACAAAGACTGCAAATGTAAACAAAAACTCTACATGTAAACAATCTCTCTAAATGTAAACAAAGACTACAAATATAAACGGACTCTAAATGTAAACAAAGTCGCTAAATTTAAGCAAAGAATGCAAATGTAAACAAAGACTATAAATGTTAAGAAAGTTTACAACTGTAAACAAAGACTACAAATGTAAACAAAGACACTAAACGTAAACAAAAACTACAAATGTAAACAGACTCTAAGTGGAAACAGACAACAAATGTAAACAAAGCCTCTACATATAAACAAAATACCTAAATGTAAGCAGACTACAAATGTAAACAAAGAATACAAATGTAAACAAAGAGCACAAATGTTAAGTGACTCAAACTGTAAACAAACTCTCTAAATGTAAACAAAGTCTACAAATGTAAACAGACTATAAATGAAAACAGACTCTAAATGCAAACAGACTAAAAGTGTAAACAAAGACTACAAATATAAAGACTCTAAATGGAAACAGACTACAAATGTAAACAAAAACTACAAACGTAAACCAACACTCTAAATGTAAACAAAGACTACAAATGTAAACAAAGGGACTAAATGTAAACACTCTAAATGTAAACAAAGACTACATATGTAAACAAAGAATTTAAATGTAAATAAAGACTACAAATGTAAACAAAGACCTTAAATGTAAACAGACTCTAAGTGAAAACAAAGACTAAAAATGTAAACAAAGACTACAGACGTAAACAAAGACTCTAAATGTAAAAAAGGTCTCTAAATGCAAACAAAGATTACAAATGTAAACAAAGACTACAAATGTAAACAAAGACTACAAATATAAACAGACTCTAAATGGAAACAGACTACAAATGTAAACAAAAACTATAAACGTAAACTAACACTCTATATGTAAACAGACTACAAATGTAAACAAAACTAAATGTAAACAAATACTAGAAATATAAACAAAGGCTCTAAATGTAACCAAAGACTGCAAACGTAATCAAAGTCTCTAAATGTAAACAAAAAATAAAAATGTAAACAAAGACTCTAAATGTAATAAAAAACTCTGGGTATAAATAAGGACTCTAGGTGTAAACAAGGACTACAAATGTAAACAGACTCTAAATGTAAACAAAGTCTAAAAATAAAAACAAAGACTCTAAATGTAAACAAAGGCTAAAAATGTAAACAAAGACTACAAATGTAAACAAAGGCTCTTAATGTAAACAAACAAGCTATATGTAAACAAAGACTACAAATGTAAACAAAGACACTAAATGGAACTCTAAATGTAAACAAAGAATAAAAATGTAAACAAAGACTACTAATGTAAACAAAGGCTCTAAATGTAAACAAACAAGCTATATGTAAACAAAGACTACAAATGTAAACAAAGACACTAAATGGAACTCTAAATGTAAACAAAGAATAAAAATGTAAACAAAGACTACAAATGTAAACAAAGACCTTAAATGTAAACAGACTCTAAATGAAAACAAAGACTAAAAATGTAAAAAAAGACTACAAACGTAAACAAAGACTCCAAATGTAAAGAAGTTCTCTAAATGCAAACAAAGATTACAAATGTAAACAAAAACTACAAATGTAAACAAAGGCTACAAATATAAACAAAAACTCTAAATGGAAACAGACTGCATTGTAAACAAAAACTACAAACGTAAACTAACACTCTAAATGTAAACAAGGACTACAAATGTAAACAGACTCTAAATGTAAACAAAGTCTAAAAATAAAAACAAAGACTCTAAATGTAAACAAAGGATAAAAATGTAAACAAAGACTACAAATGTAAACAAAGGCTTTAAATGTAAACAAACACGCTATATGTAAACAAAGACTACAAATGTAAACAAAGACCCCAAATGGAATTCTAAATCTAAACAAAAATTAAAAATGTAAACAGACTACAAATGTAAACAAAACTAAAAGTAAACAAATACTACAAATATAAACAACGACTACAAATGTAAACAAAACTAAATGTAAACAAATACTAGAAATATAAACAAAGACTCTAAATGTAACCAAAAATTCTTGGTGTAAACAAGGACTCTAGGTGTAAAAAAGGACTACAAACGTAAACAAAGTCTCTAAATATAAACAAAGTCTAAATGTAAACAAAGACTACAAGTGTAAACAAAGACTGCAAATGTAAACAAAAACTCTACATGTAAACAATCTCTCTAAATGTAAACAAAGACTACAAATATAAACGGACTCTAAATGTAAACAAAGTCGCTAAATTTAAACAAAGAATACAAATGTAAACAAAGACTATAAATGTTAAGAAAGTTTACAACTGTAAACAAAGACTACAAATGTAAACAAAGACACTAAATGGAACTCTAAATGTAAACAAAGAATAAAAATGTAAACAAAGACTACAAATGTAAACAAAGACCTTAAATGTAAACAGACTCTAAATGAAAACAGACTAAAAATGTAAGCAAAGAGTACAAACGTAAACAAAGACTCCAAATGTAAAGAAGTTCTCTAAATGCAAACGAAGATTACAAATGTAAACAAAAACTACAAATGGAAACAAAGGCTACAAATATAAACAAAAACTCTAAATGGAAACAGACTACAAATGTAAACAAAAACTACAAACGTAAACTAACACTCTAAATGTAAACAAGGACTACAAATGTAAACAGACTCTAAATGTAAACAAAGTCTAAAAATAAAAACAAAGACTCTAAATGTAAACAAAGGATAAAAATGTAAACAAAGGCTACAAATGTAAACAAAGGCTCTAAATGTAAACAAACACGCTATATGTAAACAAAGACTACAAATGTAAACAAAGACCCCAAATGGAACTCTAAATCTAAACAAAAAATAAAAATGTAAACAGACTACAAATGTAAACAAAACTAAAAGTAAACAAATACTACAAATATAAACAACGACTACAAATGTAAACAAAACTAAATGTAAACAAATACTAGAAATATAAACAAAGACTCTAAATGTAACCAAAAATTCTTGGTGTAAACAAGGACTCTAGGTGTAAAAAAGGACTACAAACGTAAACAAATTCTCTAAATATAAACAAAGTCTAAATGTAAACAAAGACTACAAGTGTAAACAAAGACTGCAAATGTAAACAAAAACTCTACATCTAAACAATCTCTCTAAATGTAAACAAAGACTACAAATATAAACGGACTCTAAATGTAAACAAAGTCACTAAATTTAAACAAAGAATACAAATGTAAACAAAGACTATAAATGTTAAGAAAGTTTACAACTGTAAACAAAGACTACAAATGTAAACAAAGACACTAAACGTAAACAAAAACTACAAATGTATACAGACTCTAAGTGTAAACAGACAACAAATGTAAACAAAGCCTCTACATATAAACAAAGTACCTAAATGTAAGCAGACTACAAATGTAAACAAAGAATACAAATGTAAACAAAGAGCACAAATGTTAAGTGACTCAAACTGTAAACAAACTCTCTAAATGTAAACAAAGTCTACAAATGTAAACAGACTATAAATGAAAACAGACTCTAAATGCAAACAGACTAAAAGTGTAAACAAAGACTACAAATATAAACAGACTCTAAATGGAAACAGAATACAAATGTAAACAAAAACTACAAACGTAAACCAACACTCTAAATGTAAACAAAGACTACAAATGTAAACAAAGGGACTAAATGTAAACACTCTAAATGTAAACAAAGACTACATATGTAAACAAAGAATTTAAATGTAAATAAAGACTACAAATGTAAACAAAGACCTTAAATGTAAACAGACTCTAAGTGAAAACAAAGACTAAAAATGTAAACAAAGACTACAGACGTAAACAAAGACTCTAAATGTAAAGAAGTTCTCTAAATGCAAACAAAGATTACAAATGTAAACAAAGACTACAAATGTAAACAAAGACTACAAATATAAACAGACTCTAAATGGAAACAGACCACATATGTAAACAAAAACTATAAACGTAAACTAACACTCTATATGTAAACAGACTACAAATGTAAACAAAACTAAATGTAAACAAATACTAGAAATATAAACAAAGGCTCTAAATGTAACCAAAGACTGCAAACGTAAACAAAGTCTCTAAATGTAAACAAAAAATAAAAATGTAAACAAAGACTCTAAATGTAATAAAAAACTCTGGGTATAAACAAGGACTCTAGGTGTAAACAAGGACTACAAATGTAAACAGACTCTAAATGTTAACAAAGTCTAAAAATAAAAACAAAGACTCTAAATGTAAACAAAGGCTAAAAATGTAAACAAAGACTACAAATGTAAACAAAGGCTCTTAATGTAAACAAACAAGCTATATGTAAACAAAGACTACAAATGTAAACAAAGACACTAAATGGAACTCTAAATGTAAACAAAGAATAAAAATGTAAACAAAGACTACTAATGTAAACAAAGACACTAAACGTAAACAAAAACTACAAATGTAAACAGACTCTAAGTGTAAACAGACAACAAATGTAAACAAAGCCTCTACATATAAACAAAGTACCTAAATGTAAGCAGACTACAAATGTAAACAAAGAATACAAATGTAAACAAAGAGCACAAATGTTAAGTGACTCAAACTGTAAACAAACTCTCTAAATGTAAACAAAGTCTACAAATGTAAACAGACTATAAATGAAAACAGACTCTAAATGCAAACAGACTAAAAGTGTAAACAAAGACTACAAATATAAACAGACTCTAAATGGAAACAGACTACAAATGTAAACAAAAACTACAAACGTAAACCAACACTCTAAATGTAAACAAAGACTACAAATGTAAACAAAGGGACTAAATGTAAACACTCTAAATGTAAACAAAGACTACATATGTAAACAAAGTATTTAAATGTAAATAAAGACTACAAATGTAAACAAAGACCTTAAATGTAAACAGACTCTAAGTGAAAACAAAGACTAAAAATGTAAACAAAGACTACAGACGTAAACAAAGATTCTAAATGTAAAGGTCTCTAAATGCAAACAAAGATTACAAATGTAAACAAAGACTACAAATGTAAACAAAGACTACAAATATAAACAGACTCTAAATGGAAACAGACTACAAATGTAAACAAAAACTATAAACGTAAACTAACACTCTATATGTAAACAGACTACAAATGTAAACAAAACTAAATGTAAACAAATACTAGAAATATAAACAAAGGCTCTAAATGTAACCAAAGACTGCAAACGTAAACAAAGTCTCTAAATGTAAACAAAAAATAAAAATGTAAACAAAGACTCTAAATGTAATAAAAAACTCTGGGTATAAATAAGGACTCTAGGTGTAAACAAGGACTACAAATGTAAACAGACTCTAAATGTAAACAAAGTCTAAAAATAAAAACAAAGACTCTAAATGTAAACAAAGGCTAAAAATGTAAACAAAGACTACAAATGTAAACAAAGGCTCTTAATGTAAACAAACAAGCTATATGTAAACAAAGACTACAAATGTAAACAAAGACACTAAATGGAACTCTAAATGTAAACAAAGAATAAAAATGTAAACAAAGACTACTAATGTAAACAAAGGCTCTAAATGTAAACAAACAAGCTATATGTAAACAAAGACTACAAATGTAAACAAAGACACTAAATGGAAGTCTAAATGTAAACAAAGAATAAAAATGTAAACAAAGACTACAAATATAAACAAAGACCTTAAATGTAAACAGACTCTAAATGAAAACAAAGACTAAAAATGTAAAAAAAGACTACAAACGTAAACAAAGACTCCAAATGTAAAGAAGTTCTCTAAATGCAAACAAAGATTACAAATGTAAACAAAAACTACAAATGTAAACAAAGGCTACAAATATAAACAAAAACTCTAAATGGAAACAGACTGCATTGTAAACAAAAACTACAAACGTAAACTAACACTCTAAATGTAAACAAGGACTACAAATGTAAACAGACTCTAAATGTAAACAAAGTCTAAAAATAAAAACAAAGACTCTAAATGTAAACAAAGGATAAAAATGTAAACAAAGACTACAAATGTAAACAAAGGCTCTAAATGTAAACAAACACGCTATATGTAAACAAAGACTACAAATGTAAACAAAGACCCCAAATGGAATTCTAAATCTAAACAAAAATTAAAAATGTAAACAGACTACAAATGTAAACAAAACTAAAAGTAAACAAATACTACAAATATAAACAACGACTACAAATGTAAACAAAACTAAATGTAAACAAATACTAGAAATATAAACAAAGACTCTAAATGTAACCAAAAATTCTTGGTGTAAACAAGGACTCTAGGTGTAAAAAAGGACTACAAACGTAAACAAAGTCTCTAAATATAAACAAAGTCTAAATGTAAACAAAGACTACAAGTGTAAACAAAGACTGCAAATGTAAACAAAAACTCTACATGTAAACAATCTCTCTAAATGTAAACAAAGACTACAAATATAAACGGACTCTAAATGTAAACAAAGTCGCTAAATTTAAACAAAGAATACAAATGTAAACAAAGACTATAAATGTTAAGAAAGTTTACAACTGTAAACAAAGACTACAAATGTAAACAAAGACACTAAATGGAACTCTAAATGTAAACAAAGAATAAAAATGTAAACAAAGACTACAAATGTAAACAAAGACCTTAAATGTAAACAGACTCTAAATGAAAACAGACTAAAAATGTAAGCAAAGACTACAAACGTAAACAAAGACTCCAAATGTAAAGAAGTTCTCTAAATGCAAACAAAGATTACAAATGTAAACAAAAACTACAAATGGAAACAAAGGCTACAAATATAAACAAAAACTCTAAATGGAAACAGACTACAAATGTAAACAAAAACTACAAACGTAAACTAACACTCTAAATGTAAACAAGGACTACAAATGTAAACAGACTCTAAATGTAAACAAAGTCTAAAAATAAAAACAAAGACTCTAAATGTAAACAAAGGATAAAAATGTAAACAAAGGCTACAAATGTAAACAAAGGCTCTAAATGTAAACAAACACGCTATATGTAAACAAAGACTACAAATGTAAACAAAGACCCCAAATGGAACTCTAAATCTAAACAAAAAATAAAAATGTAAACAGACTACAAATGTAAACAAAACTAAAAGTAAACAAATACTACAAATATAAACAACGACTACAAATGTAAACAAAACTAAATGTAAACAAATACTAGAAATATAAACAAAGACTCTAAATGTAACCAAAAATTCTTGGTGTAAACAAGGACTCTAGGTGTAAAAAAGGACTACAAACGTAAACAAATTCTCTAAATATAAACAAAGTCTAAATGTAAACAAAGACTACAAGTGTAAACAAAGACTGCAAATGTAAACAAAAACTCTACATCTAAACAATCTCTCTAAATGTAAACAAAGACTACAAATATAAACGGACTCTAAATGTAAACAAAGTCACTAAATTTAAACAAAGAATACAAATGTAAACAAAGACTATAAATGTTAAGAAAGTTTACAACTGTAAACAAAGACTACAAATGTAAACAAAGACACTAAACGTAAACAAAAACTACAAATGTATACAGACTCTAAGTGTAAACAGACAACAAATGTAAACAAAGCCTCTACATATAAACAAAGTACCTAAATGTAAGCAGACTACAAATGTAAACAAAGAATACAAATGTAAACAAAGAGCACAAATGTTAAGTGACTCAAACTGTAAACAAACTCTCTAAATGTAAACAAAGTCTACAAATGTAAACAGACTATAAATGAAAACAGACTCTAAATGCAAACAGACTAAAAGTGTAAACAAAGACTACAAATATAAACAGACTCTAAATGGAAACAGAATACAAATGTAAACAAAAACTACAAACGTAAACCAACACTCTAAATGTAAACAAAGACTACAAATGTAAACAAAGGGACTAAATGTAAACACTCTAAATGTAAACAAAGACTACATATGTAAACAAAGAATTTAAATGTAAATAAAGACTACAAATGTAAACAAAGACCTTAAATGTAAACAGACTCTAAGTGAAAACAAAGACTAAAAATGTAAACAAAGACTACAGACGTAAACAAAGACTCTAAATGTAAAGAAGTTCTCTAAATGCAAACAAAGATTACAAATGTAAACAAAGACTACAAATGTAAACAAAGACTACAAATATAAACAGACTCTAAATGGAAACAGACCACATATGTAAACAAAAACTATAAACGTAAACTAACACTCTATATGTAAACAGACTACAAATGTAAACAAAACTAAATGTAAACAAATACTAGAAATATAAACAAAGGCTCTAAATGTAACCAAAGACTGCAAACGTAAACAAAGTCTCTAAATGTAAACAAAAAATAAAAATGTAAACAAAGACTCTAAATGTAATAAAAAACTCTGGGTATAAACAAGGACTCTAGGTGTAAACAAGGACTACAAATGTAAACAGACTCTAAATGTTAACAAAGTCTAAAAATAAAAACAAAGACTCTAAATGTAAACAAAGGCTAAAAATGTAAACAAAGACTACAAATGTAAACAAAGGCTCTTAATGTAAACAAACAAGCTATATGTAAACAAAGACTACAAATGTAAACAAAGACACTAAATGGAACTCTAAATGTAAACAAAGAATAAAAATGTAAACAAAGACTACTAATGTAAACAAAGGCTCTAAATGTAAACAAACAAGCTATATATAAACAAAGACTACAAATGTAAACAAAGACACTAAATGGAACTCTAAATGTAAACAAAGAATAAAAATGTAAACAAAGACTACAAATGTAAACAAAGACCTTAAATGTAAACAGACTCTAAATGAAAACAAAGACTAAAAATGTAAAAAAAGACTACAAACGTAAACAAAGACTCCAAATGTAAAGAAGTTCTCTAAATGCAAACAAAGATTACAAATGTAAACAAAAACTACAAATGTAAACAAAGGCTACAAATATAAACAAAAACTCTAAATGGAAACAGACTGCATTGTAAACAAAAACTACAAACGTAAACTAACACTCTAAATGTAAACAAGGACTACAAATGTAAACAGACTCTAAATGTAAACAAAGTCTAAAAATAAAAACAAAGACTCTAAATGTAAACAAAGGATAAAAATGTAAACAAAGACTACAAATGTAAACAAAGGCTCTAAATGTAAACAAACACGCTATATGTAAACAAAGACTACAAATGTAAACAAAGACCCCAAATGGAATTCTAAATCTAAACAAAAATTAAAAATGTAAACAGACTACAAATGTAAACAAAACTAAAAGTAAACAAATACTACAAATATAAACAACGACTACAAATGTAAACAAAACTAAATGTAAACAAATACTAGAAATATAAACAAAGACTCTAAATGTAACCAAAAATTCTTGGTGTAAACAAGGACTCTAGGTGTAAAAAAGGACTACAAACGTAAACAAAGTCTCTAAATATAAACAAAGTCTAAATGTAAACAAAGACTACAAGTGTAAACAAAGACTGCAAATGTAAACAAAAACTCTACATGTAAACAATCTCTCTAAATGTAAACAAAGACTACAAATATAAACGGACTCTAAATGTAAACAAAGTCGCTAAATTTAAACAAAGAATACAAATGTAAACAAAGACTATAAATGTTAAGAAAGTTTACAACTGTAAACAAAGACTACAAATGTAAACAAAGACACTAAATGGAACTCTAAATGTAAACAAAGAATAAAAATGTAAACAAAGACTACAAATGTAAACAAAGACCTTAAATGTAAACAGACTCTAAATGAAAACAGACTAAAAATGTAAGCAAAGACTACAAACGTAAACAAAGACTCCAAATGTAAAGAAGTTCTCTAAATGCAAACAAAGATTACAAATGTAAACAAAAACTACAAATGGAAACAAAGGCTACAAATATAAACAAAAACTCTAAATGGAAACAGACTACAAATGTAAACAAAAACTACAAACGTAAACTAACACTCTAAATGTAAACAAGGACTACAAATGTAAACAGACTCTAAATGTAAACAAAGTCTAAAAATAAAAACAAAGACTCTAAATGTAAACAAAGGATAAAAATGTAAACAAAGGCTACAAATGTAAACAAAGGCTCTAAATGTAAACAAACACGCTATATGTAAACAAAGACTACAAATGTAAACAAAGACCCCAAATGGAACTCTAAATCTAAACAAAAAATAAAAATGTAAACAGACTACAAATGTAAACAAAACTAAAAGTAAACAAATACTACAAATATAAACAACGACTACAAATGTAAACAAAACTAAATGTAAACAAATACTAGAAATATAAACAAAGACTCTAAATGTAACCAAAAATTCTTGGTGTAAACAAGGACTCTAGGTGTAAAAAAGGACTACAAACGTAAACAAATTCTCTAAATATAAACAAAGTCTAAATGTAAACAAAGACTACAAGTGTAAACAAAGACTGCAAATGTAAACAAAAACTCTACATCTAAACAATCTCTCTAAATGTAAACAAAGACTACAAATATAAACGGACTCTAAATGTAAACAAAGTCACTAAATTTAAACAAAGAATACAAATGTAAACAAAGACTATAAATGTTAAGAAAGTTTACAACTGTAAACAAAGACTACAAATGTAAACAAAGACACTAAACGTAAACAAAAACTACAAATGTATACAGACTCTAAGTGTAAACAGACAACAAATGTAAACAAAGCCTCTACATATAAACAAAGTACCTAAATGTAAGCAGACTACAAATGTAAACAAAGAATACAAATGTAAACAAAGAGCACAAATGTTAAGTGACTCAAACTGTAAACAAACTCTCTAAATGTAAACAAAGTCTACAAATGTAAACAGACTATAAATGAAAACAGACTCTAAATGCAAACAGACTAAAAGTGTAAACAAAGACTACAAATATAAACAGACTCTAAATGGAAACAGAATACAAATGTAAACAAAAACTACAAACGTAAACCAACACTCTAAATGTAAACAAAGACTACAAATGTAAACAAAGGGACTAAATGTAAACACTCTAAATGTAAACAAAGACTACATATGTAAACAAAGAATTTAAATGTAAATAAAGACTACAAATGTAAACAAAGACCTTAAATGTAAACAGACTCTAAGTGAAAACAAAGACTAAAAATGTAAACAAAGACTACAGACGTAAACAAAGACTCTAAATGTAAAGAAGTTCTCTAAATGCAAACAAAGATTACAAATGTAAACAAAGACTACAAATGTAAACAAAGACTACAAATATAAACAGACTCTAAATGGAAACAGACCACATATGTAAACAAAAACTATAAACGTAAACTAACACTCTATATGTAAACAGACTACAAATGTAAACAAAACTAAATGTAAACAAATACTAGAAATATAAACAAAGGCTCTAAATGTAACCAAAGACTGCAAACGTAAACAAAGTCTCTAAATGTAAACAAAAAATAAAAATGTAAACAAAGACTCTAAATGTAATAAAAAACTCTGGGTATAAACAAGGACTCTAGGTGTAAACAAGGACTACAAATGTAAACAGACTCTAAATGTTAACAAAGTCTAAAAATAAAAACAAAGACTCTAAATGTAAACAAAGGCTAAAAATGTAAACAAAGACTACAAATGTAAACAAAGGCTCTTAATGTAAACAAACAAGCTATATGTAAACAAAGACTACAAATGTAAACAAAGACACTAAATGGAACTCTAAATGTAAACAAAGAATAAAAATGTAAACAAAGACTACTAATGTAAACAAAGGCTCTAAATGTAAACAAACAAGCTATATATAAACAAAGACTACAAATGTAAACAAAGACACTAAATGGAACTCTAAATGTAAACAAAGAATAAAAATGTAAACAAAGACTACAAATGTAAACAAAGACCTTAAATGTAAACAGACTCTAAATGAAAACAAAGACTAAAAATGTAAACAAAGACTACAAACGTAAACAAAGACTCCAAATGTAAAGAAGTTCTCTAAATACAAACAAAGATTACAAATGTAAACAAAAACTACAAATGTAAACAAAGGCTACAAATATAAACAAAAACTCTAAATGGAAACAGACTGCATTGTAAACAAAAACTACAAACGTAAACTAACACTCTAAATGTAAACAAGGACTACAAATGTAAACAGACTCTAAATGTAAACAAAGTCTAAAAATAAAAACAAAGACTCTAAATGTAAACAAAGGATAAAAATGTAAACAAAGACTACAAATGTAAACAAAGGCTCTAAATGTAAACAAACACGCTATATGTAAACAAAGACTACAAATGTAAACAAAGACCCCAAATGGAATTCTAAATCTAAACAAAAATTAAAAATGTAAACAGACTACAAATGTAAACAAAACTAAAAGTAAACAAATACTACAAATATAAACAACGACTACAAATGTAAATAAAACTAAATGTAAACAAATACTAGAAATATAAACAAAGACTCTAAATGTAACCAAAAATTCTTGGTGTAAACAAGGACTCTAGGTGTAAAAAAGGACTACAAACGTAAACAAAGTCTCTAAATATAAACAAAGTCTAAATGTAAACAAAGACTACAAGTGTAAACAAAGACTGCAAATGTAAACAAAAACTCTACATGTAAACAATCTTTCTAAATGTAAACAAAGACTACAAATATAAACGGACTCTAAATGTAAACAAAGTCGCTAAATTTAAACAAAGAATACAAATGTAAACAAAGACTATAAATGTTAAGAAAGTTTACAACTGTAAACAAAGACTACAAATGTAAACAAAGACACTAAATGGAACTCTAAATGTAAACAAAGAATAAAAATGTAAACAAAGACTACAAATGTAAACAAAGACCTTAAATGTAAACAGACTCTAAATGAAAACAGACTAAAAATGTAAGCAAAGACTACAAACGTAAACAAAGACTCCAAATGTAAAGAAGTTCTCTAAATGCAAACAAAGATTACAAATGTAAACAAAAACTACAAATGGAAACAAAGGCTACAAATATAAACAAAAACTCTAAATGGAAACAGACTACAAATGTAAACAAAAACTACAAACGTAAACTAACACTCTAAATGTAAACAAGGACTACAAATGTAAACAGACTCTAAATGTAAACAAAGTCTAAAAATAAAAACAAAGACTCTAAATGTAAACAAAGGATAAAAATGTAAACAAAGGCTACAAATGTAAACAAAGGCTCTAAATGTAAACAAACACGCTATATGTAAACAAAGACTACAAATGTAAACAAAGACCCCAAATGGAACTCTAAATCTAAACAAAAAATAAAAATGTAAACAGACTACAAATGTAAACAAAACTAAATGTAAACAAATACTACAAATATAAACAACGACTACAAATGTAAACAAAACTAAATGTAAACAAATACTAGAAATATAAACAAAGACTCTAAATGTAACCAAAAATTCTTGGTGTAAACAGGACTCTAGGTGTAAAAAAGGACTACAAACGTAAACAAAGTCTCTAAATATAAACAAAGTCTAAATGTAAACAAAGACTACAAGCGTAAACAAAGACTGCAAATGTAAACAAAAACTCTACATGTAAACAATCTCTCTAAATGTAAACAAAGACTACAAATATAAACGGACTCTAAATGTAAACAAAGTCGCTAAATTTAAGCAAAGAATGCAAATGTAAACAAAGACTATAAATGTTAAGAAAGTTTACAACTGTAAACAAAGACTACAAATGTAAACAAAGACACTAAACGTAAACAAAAACTACAAATGTAAACAGACTCTAAGTGGAAACAGACAACAAATGTAAACAAAGCCTCTACATATAAACAAAATACCTAAATGTAAGCATACTACAAATGTAAACAAAGAATACAAATGTAAACAAAGAGCACAAATGTTAAGTGACTCAAACTGTAAACAAACTCTCTAAATGTAAACAAAGTCTACAAATGTAAACAGACTATAAATGAAAACAGACTCTAAATGCAAACAGACTAAAAGTGTAAACAAAGACTACAAATATAAAGACTCTAAATGGAAACAGACTACAAATGTAAACAAAAACTACAAACGTAAACCAACACTCTAAATGTAAACAAAGACTACAAATGTAAACAAAGGGACTAAATGTAAACACTCTAAATGTAAACAAAGACTACATATGTAAACAAAGAATTTAAATGTAAATAAAGACTACAAATGTAAACAAAGACCTTAAATGTAAACAGACTCTAAGTGAAAACAAAGACTAAAAATGTAAACAAAGACTACAGACGTAAACAAAGACTCTAAATGTAAAAAAGGTCTCTAAATGCAAACAAAGATTACAAATGTAAACAAAGACTACAAATGTAAACAAAGACTACAAATATAAACAGACTCTAAATGGAAACAGACTACAAATGTAAACAAAAACTATAAACGTAAACTAACACTCTATATGTAAACAGACTACAAATGTAAACAAAACTAAATGTAAACAAATACTAGAAATATAAACAAAGGCTCTAAATGTAACCAAAGACTGCAAACGTAAACAAAGTCTCTAAATGTAAACAAAAAATAAAAATGTAAACAAAGACTCTAAATGTAATAAAAAACTCTGGGTATAAATAAGGACTCTAGGTGTAAACAAGGACTACAAATGTAAACAGACTCTAAATGTAAACAAAGTCTAAAAATAAAAACAAAGACTCTAAATGTAAACAAAGGCTAAAAATGTAAACAAAGACTACAAATGTAAACAAAGGCTCTTAATGTAAACAAACAAGCTATATGTAAACAAAGACTACAAATGTAAACAAAGACACTAAATGGAACTCTAAATGTAAACAAAGAATAAAAATGTAAACAAAGACTACTAATGTAAACAAAGGCTCTAAATGTAAACAAACAAGCTATATGTAAACAAAGACTACAAATGTAAACAAAGACACTAAATGGAACTCTAAATGTAAACAAAGAATAAAAATGTAAACAAAGACTACAAATGTAAACAAAGACCTTAAATGTAAACAGACTCTAAATGAAAACAAAGACTAAAAATGTAAAAAAAGACTACAAACGTAAACAAAGACTCCAAATGTAAAGAAGTTCTCTAAATGCAAACAAAGATTACAAATGTAAACAAAAACTACAAATGTAAACAAAGGCTACAAATATAAACAAAAACTCTAAATGGAAACAGACTGCATTGTAAACAAAAACTACAAACGTAAACTAACACTCTAAATGTAAACAAGGACTACAAATGTAAACAGACTCTAAATGTAAACAAAGTCTAAAAATAAAAACAAAGACTCTAAATGTAAACAAAGGATAAAAATGTAAACAAAGACTACAAATGTAAACAAAGGCTCTAAATGTAAACAAACACGCTATATGTAAACAAAGACTACAAATGTAAACAAAGACCCCAAATGGAATTCTAAATCTAAACAAAAATTAAAAATGTAAACAGACTACAAATGTAAACAAAACTAAAAGTAAACAAATACTACAAATATAAACAACGACTACAAATGTAAACAAAACTAAATGTAAAAAATACTAGAAATATAAACAAAGACTCTAAATGTAACCAAAAATTCTTGGTGTAAACAAGGACTCTAGGTGTAAAAAAGGACTACAAACGTAAACAAAGTCTCTAAATATAAACAAAGTCTAAATGTAAACAAAGACTACTAGTGTAAACAAAGACTGCAAATGTAAACAAAAACTCTACATGTAAACAATCTCTCTAAATGTAAACAAAGACTACAAATATAAACGGACTCTAAATGTAAACAAAGTCGCTAAATTTAAACAAAGAATACAAATGTAAACAAAGACTATAAATGTTAAGAAAGTTTACAACTGTAAACAAAGACTACAAATGTAAACAAAGACACTAAATGGAACTCTAAATGTAAACAAAGAATAAAAATGTAAACAAAGACTACAAATGTAAACAAAGACCTTAAATGTAAACAGACTCTAAATGAAAACAGACTAAAAATGTAAGCAAAGACTACAAACGTAAACAAAGACTCCAAATGTAAAGAAGTTCTCTAAATGCAAACAAAGATTACAAATGTAAACAAAAACTACAAATGGAAACAAAGGCTACAAATATAAACAAAAACTCTAAATGGAAACAGACTACAAATGTAAACAAAAACTACAAACGTAAACTAACACTCTAAATGTAAACAAGGACTACAAATGTAAACAGACTCTAAATGTAAACAAAGTCTAAAAATAAAAACAAAGACTCTAAATGTAAACAAAGGATAAAAATGTAAACAAAGGCTACAAATGTAAACAAAGGCTCTAAATGTAAACAAACACGCTATATGTAAACAAAGACTACAAATGTAAACAAAGACCCCAAATGGAACTCTAAATCTAAACAAAAAATAAAAATGTAAACAGACTACAAATGTAAACAAAACTAAAAGTAAACAAATACTACAAATATAAACAACGACTACAAATGTAAACAAAACTAAATGTAAACAAATACTAGAAATATAAACAAAGACTCTAAATGTAACCAAAAATTCTTGGTGTAAACAAGGACTCTAGGTGTAAAAAAGGACTACAAACGTAAACAAATTCTCTAAATATAAACAAAGTCTAAATGTAAACAAAGACTACAAGTGTAAACAAAGACTGCAAATGTAAACAAAAACTCTACATCTAAACAATCTCTCTAAATGTAAACAAAGACTACAAATATAAACGGACTCTAAATGTAAACAAAGTCACTAAATTTAAACAAAGAATACAAATGTAAACAAAGACTATAAATGTTAAGAAAGTTTACAACTGTAAACAAAGACTACAAATGTAAACAAAGACACTAAACGTAAACAAAAACTACAAATGTATACAGACTCTAAGTGTAAACAGACAACAAATGTAAACAAAGCCTCTACATATAAACAAAGTACCTAAATGTAAGCAGACTACAAATGTAAACAAAGAATACAAATGTAAACAAAGAGCACAAATGTTAAGTGACTCAAACTGTAAACAAACTCTCTAAATGTAAACAAAGTCTACAAATGTAAACAGACTATAAATGAAAACAGACTCTAAATGCAAACAGACTAAAAGTGTAAACAAAGACTACAAATATAAACAGACTCTAAATGGAAACAGAATACAAATGTAAACAAAAACTACAAACGTAAACCAACACTCTAAATGTAAACAAAGACTACAAATGTAAACAAAGGGACTAAATGTAAACACTCTAAATGTAAACAAAGACTACATATGTAAACAAAGAATTTAAATGTAAATAAAGACTACAAATGTAAACAAAGACCTTAAATGTAAACAGACTCTAAGTGAAAACAAAGACTAAAAATGTAAACAAAGACTACAGACGTAAACAAAGACTCTAAATGTAAAGAAGTTCTCTAAATGCAAACAAAGATTACAAATGTAAACAAAGACTACAAATGTAAACAAAGACTACAAATATAAACAGACTCTAAATGGAAACAGACCACATATGTAAACAAAAACTATAAACGTAAACTAACACTCTATATGTAAACAGACTACAAATGTAAACAAAACTAAATGTAAACAAATACTAGAAATATAAACAAAGGCTCTAAATGTAACCAAAGACTGCAAACGTAAACAAAGTCTCTAAATGTAAACAAAAAATAAAAATGTAAACAAAGACTCTAAATGTAATAAAAAACTCTGGGTATAAACAAGGACTCTAGGTGTAAACAAGGACTACAAATGTAAACAGACTCTAAATGTTAACAAAGTCTAAAAATAAAAACAAAGACTCTAAATGTAAACAAAGGCTAAAAATGTAAACAAAGACTACAAATGTAAACAAAGGCTCTTAATGTAAACAAACAAGCTATATGTAAACAAAGACTACAAATGTAAACAAAGACACTAAATGGAACTCTAAATGTAAACAAAGAATAAAAATGTAAACAAAGACTACTAATGTAAACAAAGGCTCTAAATGTAAACAAACAAGCTATATATAAACAAAGACTACAAATGTAAACAAAGACACTAAATGGAACTCTAAATGTAAACAAAGAATAAAAATGTAAACAAAGACTACAAATGTAAACAAAGACCTTAAATGTAAACAGACTCTAAATGAAAACAAAGACTAAAAATGTAAACAAAGACTACAAACGTAAACAAAGACTCCAAATGTAAAGAAGTTCTCTAAATACAAACAAAGATTACAAATGTAAACAAAAACTACAAATGTAAACAAAGGCTACAAATATAAACAAAAACTCTAAATGGAAACAGACTGCATTGTAAACAAAAACTACAAACGTAAACTAACACTCTAAATGTAAACAAGGACTACAAATGTAAACAGACTCTAAATGTAAACAAAGTCTAAAAATAAAAACAAAGACTCTAAATGTAAACAAAGGATAAAAATGTAAACAAAGACTACAAATGTAAACAAAGGCTCTAAATGTAAACAAACACGCTATATGTAAACAAAGACTACAAATGTAAACAAAGACCCCAAATGGAATTCTAAATCTAAACAAAAATTAAAAATGTAAACAGACTACAAATGTAAACAAAACTAAAAGTAAACAAATACTACAAATATAAACAACGACTACAAATGTAAATAAAACTAAATGTAAACAAATACTAGAAATATAAACAAAGACTCTAAATGTAACCAAAAATTCTTGGTGTAAACAAGGACTCTAGGTGTAAAAAAGGACTACAAACGTAAACAAAGTCTCTAAATATAAACAAAGTCTAAATGTAAACAAAGACTACAAGTGTAAACAAAGACTGCAAATGTAAACAAAAACTCTACATGTAAACAATCTTTCTAAATGTAAACAAAGACTACAAATATAAACGGACTCTAAATGTAAACAAAGTCGCTAAATTTAAACAAAGAATACAAATGTAAACAAAGACTATAAATGTTAAGAAAGTTTACAACTGTAAACAAAGACTACAAATGTAAACAAAGACACTAAATGGAACTCTAAATGTAAACAAAGAATAAAAATGTAAACAAAGACTACAAATGTAAACAAAGACCTTAAATGTAAACAGACTCTAAATGAAAACAGACTAAAAATGTAAGCAAAGACTACAAACGTAAACAAAGACTCCAAATGTAAAGAAGTTCTCTAAATGCAAACAAAGATTACAAATGTAAACAAAAACTACAAATGGAAACAAAGGCTACAAATATAAACAAAAACTCTAAATGGAAACAGACTACAAATGTAAACAAAAACTACAAACGTAAACTAACACTCTAAATGTAAACAAGGACTACAAATGTAAACAGACTCTAAATGTAAACAAAGTCTAAAAATAAAAACAAAGACTCTAAATGTAAACAAAGGATAAAAATGTAAACAAAGGCTACAAATGTAAACAAAGGCTCTAAATGTAAACAAACACGCTATATGTAAACAAAGACTACAAATGTAAACAAAGACCCCAAATGGAACTCTAAATCTAAACAAAAAATAAAAATGTAAACAGACTACAAATGTAAACAAAACTAAATGTAAACAAATACTACAAATATAAACAACGACTACAAATGTAAACAAAACTAAATGTAAACAAATACTAGAAATATAAACAAAGACTCTAAATGTAACCAAAAATTCTTGGTGTAAACAGGACTCTAGGTGTAAAAAAGGACTACAAACGTAAACAAAGTCTCTAAATATAAACAAAGTCTAAATGTAAACAAAGACTACAAGCGTAAACAAAGACTGCAAATGTAAACAAAAACTCTACATGTAAACAATCTCTCTAAATGTAAACAAAGACTACAAATATAAACGGACTCTAAATGTAAACAAAGTCGCTAAATTTAAGCAAAGAATGCAAATGTAAACAAAGACTATAAATGTTAAGAAAGTTTACAACTGTAAACAAAGACTACAAATGTAAACAAAGACACTAAACGTAAACAAAAACTACAAATGTAAACAGACTCTAAGTGGAAACAGACAACAAATGTAAACAAAGCCTCTACATATAAACAAAATACCTAAATGTAAGCATACTACAAATGTAAACAAAGAATACAAATGTAAACAAAGAGCACAAATGTTAAGTGACTCAAACTGTAAACAAACTCTCTAAATGTAAACAAAGTCTACAAATGTAAACAGACTATAAATGAAAACAGACTCTAAATGCAAACAGACTAAAAGTGTAAACAAAGACTACAAATATAAAGACTCTAAATGGAAACAGACTACAAATGTAAACAAAAACTACAAACGTAAACCAACACTCTAAATGTAAACAAAGACTACAAATGTAAACAAAGGGACTAAATGTAAACACTCTAAATGTAAACAAAGACTACATATGTAAACAAAGAATTTAAATGTAAATAAAGACTACAAATGTAAACAAAGACCTTAAATGTAAACAGACTCTAAGTGAAAACAAAGACTAAAAATGTAAACAAAGACTACAGACGTAAACAAAGACTCTAAATGTAAAAAAGGTCTCTAAATGCAAACAAAGATTACAAATGTAAACAAAGACTACAAATGTAAACAAAGACTACAAATATAAACAGACTCTAAATGGAAACAGACTACAAATGTAAACAAAAACTATAAACGTAAACTAACACTCTATATGTAAACAGACTACAAATGTAAACAAAACTAAATGTAAACAAATACTAGAAATATAAACAAAGGCTCTAAATGTAACCAAAGACTGCAAACGTAAACAAAGTCTCTAAATGTAAACAAAAAATAAAAATGTAAACAAAGACTCTAAATGTAATAAAAAACTCTGGGTATAAATAAGGACTCTAGGTGTAAACAAGGACTACAAATGTAAACAGACTCTAAATGTAAACAAAGTCTAAAAATAAAAACAAAGACTCTAAATGTAAACAAAGGCTAAAAATGTAAACAAAGACTACAAATGTAAACAAACGCTCTTAATGTAAACAAACAAGCTATATGTAAACAAAGACTACAAATGTAAACAAAGACACTAAATGGAACTCTAAATGTAAACAAAGAATAAAAATGTAAACAAAGACTACTAATGTAAACAAAGGCTCTAAATGTAAACAAACAAGCTATATGTAAACAAAGACTACAAATGTAAACAAAGACACTAAATGGAACTCTAAATGTAAACAAAGAATAAAAATGTAAACAAAGACTACAAATGTAAACAAAGACCTTAAATGTAAACAGACTCTAAATGAAAACAAAGACTAAAAATGTAAAAAAAGACTACAAACGTAAACAAAGACTCCAAATGTAAAGAAGTTCTCTAAATGCAAACAAAGATTACAAATGTAAACAAAAACTACAAATGTAAACAAAGGCTACAAATATAAACAAAAACTCTAAATGGAAACAGACTGCATTGTAAACAAAAACTACAAACGTAAACTAACACTCTAAATGTAAACAAGGACTACAAATGTAAACAGACTCTAAATGTAAACAAAGTCTAAAAATAAAAACAAAGACTCTAAATGTAAACAAAGGATAAAAATGTAAACAAAGACTACAAATGTAAACAAAGGCTCTAAATGTAAACAAACACGCTATATGTAAACAAAGACTACAAATGTAAACAAAGACCCCAAATGGAATTCTAAATCTAAACAAAAATTAAAAATGTAAACAGACTACAAATGTAAACAAAACTAAAAGTAAACAAATACTACAAATATAAACAACGACTACAAATGTAAACAAAACTAAATGTAAAAAATACTAGAAATATAAACAAAGACTCTAAATGTAACCAAAAATTCTTGGTGTAAACAAGGACTCTAGGTGTAAAAAAGGACTACAAACGTAAACAAAGTCTCTAAATATAAACAAAGTCTAAATGTAAACAAAGACTACTAGTGTAAACAAAGACTGCAAATGTAAACAAAAACTCTACATGTAAACAATCTCTCTAAATGTAAACAAAGACTACAAATATAAACGGACTCTAAATGTAAACAAAGTCGCTAAATTTAAACAAAGAATACAAATGTAAACAAAGACTATAAATGTTAAGAAAGTTTACAACTGTAAACAAAGACTACAAATGTAAACAAAGACACTAAATGGAACTCTAAATGTAAACAAAGAATAAAAATGTAAACAAAGACTACAAATGTAAACAAAGACCTTAAATGTAAACAGACTCTAAATGAAAACAGACTAAAAATGTAAGCAAAGACTACAAACGTAAACAAAGACTCCAAATGTAAAGAAGTTCTCTAAATGCAAACAAAGATTACAAATGTAAACAAAAACTACAAATGGAAACAAAGGCTACAAATATAAACAAAAACTCTAAATGGAAACAGACTACAAATGTAAACAAAAACTACAAACGTAAACTAACACTCTAAATGTAAACAAGGACTACAAATGTAAACAGACTCTAAATGTAAACAAAGTCTAAAAATAAAAACAAAGACTCTAAATGTAAACAAAGGATAAAAATGTAAACAAAGGCTACAAATGTAAACAAAGGCTCTAAATGTAAACAAACACGCTATATGTAAACAAAGACTACAAATGTAAACAAAGACCCCAAATGGAACTCTAAATCTAAACAAAAAATAAAAATGTAAACAGACTACAAATGTAAACAAAACTAAAAGTAAACAAATACTACAAATATAAACAACGACTACAAATGTAAACAAAACTAAATGTAAACAAATACTAGAAATATGAACAAAGACTCTAAATGTAACCAAAAATTCTTGGTGTAAACAAGGACTCTAGGTGTAAAAAAGGACTACAAACGTAAACAAATTCTCTAAATATAAACAAAGTCTAAATGTAAACAAAGACTACAAGTGTAAACAAAGACTGCAAATGTAAACAAAAACTCTACATCTAAACAATCTCTCTAAATGTAAACAAAGACTACAAATATAAACGGACTCTAAATGTAAACAAAGTCACTAAATTTAAACAAAGAATACAAATGTAAACAAAGACTATAAATGTTAAGAAAGTTTACAACTGTAAACAAAGACTACAAATGTAAACAAAGACACTAAACGTAAACAAAAACTACAAATGTATACAGACTCTAAGTGTAAACAGACAACAAATGTAAACAAAGCCTCTACATATAAACAAAGTACCTAAATGTAAGCAGACTACAAATGTAAACAAAGAATACAAATGTAAACAAAGAGCACAAATGTTAAGTGACTCAAACTGTAAACAAACTCTCTAAATGTAAACAAAGTCTACAAATGTAAACAGACTATAAATAAAAACAGACTCTAAATGCAAACAGACTAAAAGTGTAAACAAAGACTACAAATATAAACAGACTCTAAATGGAAACAGAATACAAATGTAAACAAAAACTACAAACGTAAACCAACACTCTAAATGTAAACAAAGACTACAAATGTAAACAAAGGGACTAAATGTAAACACTCTAAATGTAAACAAAGACTACATATGTAAACAAAGAATTTAAATGTAAATAAAGACTACAAATGTAAACAAAGACCTTAAATGTAAACAGACTCTAAGTGAAAACAAAGACTAAAAATGTAAACAAAGACTACAGACGTAAACAAAGACTCTAAATGTAAAGAAGTTCTCTAAATGCAAACAAAGATTACAAATGTAAACAAAGACTACAAATGTAAACAAAGACTACAAATATAAACAGACTCTAAATGGAAACAGACCACATATGTAAACAAAAACTATAAACGTAAACTAACACTCTATATGTAAACAGACTACAAATGTAAACAAAACTAAATGTAAACAAATACTAGAAATATAAACAAAGGCTCTAAATGTAACCAAAGACTGCAAACGTAAACAAAGTCTCTAAATGTAAACAAAAAATAAAAATGTAAACAAAGACTCTAAATGTAATAAAAAACTCTGGGTATAAACAAGGACTCTAGGTGTAAACAAGGACTACAAATGTAAACAGACTCTAAATGTTAACAAAGTCTAAAAATAAAAACAAAGACTCTAAATGTAAACAAAGGCTAAAAATGTAAACAAAGACTACAAATGTAAACAAAGGCTCTTAATGTAAACAAACAAGCTCTATGTAAACAAAGACTACAAATGTAAACAAAGACACTAAATGGAACTCTAAATGTAAACAAAGAATAAAAATGTAAACAAAGACTACTAATGTAAACAAAGGCTCTAAATGTAAACAAACAAGCTATATATAAACAAAGACTACAAATGTAAACAAAGACACTAAATGGAACTCTAAATGTAAACATAGAATAAAAATGTAAACAAAGACTACAAATGTAAACAAAGACCTTAAATGTAAACAGACTCTAAATGAAAACAAAGACTAAAAATGTAAACAAAGACTACAAACGTAAACAAAGACTCCAAATGTAAAGAAGTTCTCTAAATACAAACAAAGATTACAAATGTAAACAAAAACTACAAATGTAAACAAAGGCTACAAATATAAACAAAAACTCTAAATGGAAACAGACTGCATTGTAAACAAAAACTACAAACGTAAACTAACACTCTAAATGTAAACAAGGACTACAAATGTAAACAGACTCTAAATGTAAACAAAGTCTAAAAATAAAAACAAAGACTCTAAATGTAAACAAAGGATAAAAATGTAAACAAAGACTACAAATGTAAACAAAGGCTCTAAATGTAAACAAACACGCTATATGTAAACAAAGACTACAAATGTAAACAAAGACCCCAAATGGAATTCTAAATCTAAACAAAAATTAAAAATGTAAACAGACTACAAATGTAAACAAAACTAAAAGTAAACAAATACTACAAATATAAACAACGACTACAAATGTAAACAAAACTAAATGTAAACAAATACTAGAAATATAAACAAAGACTCTAAATGTAACCAAAAATTCTTGGTGTAAACAAGGACTCTAGGTGTAAAAAAGGACTACAAACGTAAACAAAGTCTCTAAATATAAACAAAGTCTAAATGTAAACAAAGACTACAAGTGTAAACAAAGACTGCAAATGTAAACAAAAACTCTACATGTAAACAATCTTTCTAAATGTAAACAAAGACTACAAATATAAACGGACTCTAAATGTAAACAAAGTCGCTAAATTTAAACAAAGAATACAAATGTAAACAAAGACTATAAATGTTAAGAAAGTTTACAACTGTAAACAAAGACTACAAATGTAAACAAAGACACTAAATGGAACTCTAAATGTAAACAAAGAATAAAAATGTAAACAAAGACTACAAATGTAAACAAAGACCTTAAATGTAAACAGACTCTAAATGAAAACAGACTAAAAATGTAAGCAAAGACTACAAACGTAAACAAAGACTCCAAATGTAAAGAAGTTCTCTAAATGCAAACAAAGATTACAAATGTAAACAAAAACTACAAATGGAAACAAAGGCTACAAATATAAACAAAAACTCTAAATGGAAACAGACTACAAATGTAAACAAAAACTACAAACGTAAACTAACACTCTAAATGTAAACAAGGACTACAAATGTAAACAGACTCTAAATGTAAACAAAGTCTAAAAATAAAAACAAAGACTCTAAATGTAAACAAAGGATAAAAATGTAAACAAAGGCTACAAATGTAAACAAAGGCTCTAAATGTAAACAAACACGCTATATGTAAACAAAGACTACAAATGTAAACAAAGACCCCAAATGGAACTCTAAATCTAAACAAAAAATAAAAATGTAAACAGACTACAAATGTAAACAAAACTAAATGTAAACAAATACTACAAATATAAACAACGACTACAAATGTAAACAAAACTAAATGTAAACAAATACTAGAAATATAAACAAAGACTCTAAATGTAACCAAAAATTCTTGGTGTAAACAGGACTCTAGGTGTAAAAAAGGACTACAAACGTAAACAAAGTCTCTAAATATAAACAAAGTCTAAATGTAAACAAAGACTACAAGTGTAAACAAAGACTGCAAATGTAAACAAAAACTCTACATCTAAACAATCTCTCTAAATGTAAACAAAGACTACAAATATAAACGGACTCTAAATGTAAACAAAGTCACTAAATTTAAACAAAGAATACAAATGTAAACAAAGACTATAAATGTTAAGAAAGTTTACAACTGTAAACAAAGACTACAAATGTAAACAAAGACACTAAACGTAAACAAAAACTACAAATGTATACAGACTCTAAGTGTAAACAGACAACAAATGTAAACAAAGCCTCTACATATAAACAAAGTACCTAAATGTAAGCAGACTACAAATGTAAACAAAGAATACAAATGTAAACAAAGAGCACAAATGTTAAGTGACTCAAACTGTAAACAAACTCTCTAAATGTAAACAAAGTCTACAAATGTAAACAGACTATAAATGAAAACAGACTCTAAATGCAAA
This sequence comes from Salticus scenicus, assembly GCA_963930645.1. Taxonomy (NCBI): domain Eukaryota; kingdom Metazoa; phylum Arthropoda; class Arachnida; order Araneae; family Salticidae; genus Salticus; species Salticus scenicus. Next base: position 890,771 of record CAWVNO010002818.1, on the reverse strand, counting down.
CAGACTAAAAGTGTAAACAAAGACTACAAATATAAACAGACTCTAAATGGAAACAGAATACAAATGTAAACAAAAACTACAAACGTAAACCAACACTCTAAATGTAAACAAAGACTACAAATGTAAACAAAGGGACTAAATGTAAACACTCTAAATGTAAACAAAGACTACATATGTAAACAAAGAATTTAAATGTAAATAAAGACTACAAATGTAAACAAAGACCTTAAATGTAAACAGACTCTAAGTGAAAACAAAGACTAAAAATGTAAACAAAGACTACAGACGTAAACAAAGACTCTAAATGTAAAGAAGTTCTCTAAATGCAAACAAAGATTACAAATGTAAACAAAGACTACAAATGTAAACAAAGACTACAAATATAAACAGACTCTAAATGGAAACAGACCACATATGTAAACAAAAACTATAAACGTAAACTAACACTCTATATGTAAACAGACTACAAATGTAAACAAAACTAAATGTAAACAAATACTAGAAATATAAACAAAGGCTCTAAATGTAACCAAAGACTGCAAACGTAAACAAAGTCTCTAAATGTAAACAAAAAATAAAAATGTAAACAAAGACTCTAAATGTAATAAAAAACTCTGGGTATAAACAAGGACTCTAGGTGTAAACAAGGACTACAAATGTAAACAGACTCTAAATGTTAACAAAGTCTAAAAATAAAAACAAAGACTCTAAATGTAAACAAAGGCTAAAAATGTAAACAAAGACTACAAATGTAAACAAAGGCTCTTAATGTAAACAAACAAGCTATATGTAAACAAAGACTACAAATGTAAACAAAGACACTAAATGGAACTCTAAATGTAAACAAAGAATAAAAATGTAAACAAAGACTACTAATGTAAACAAAGACACTAAACGTAAACAAAAACTACAAATGTAAACAGACTCTAAGTGTAAACAGACAACAAATGTAAACAAAGCCTCTACATATAAACAAAGTACCTAAATGTAAGCAGACTACAAATGTAAACAAAGAATACAAATGTAAACAAAGAGCACAAATGTTAAGTGACTCAAACTGTAAACAAACTCTCTAAATGTAAACAAAGTCTACAAATGTAAACAGACTATAAATGAAAACAGACTCTAAATGCAAACAGACTAAAAGTGTAAACAAAGACTACAAATATAAACAGACTCTAAATGGAAACAGACTACAAATGTAAACAAAAACTACAAACGTAAACCAACACTCTAAATGTAAACAAAGACTACAAATGTAAACAAAGGGACTAAATGTAAACACTCTAAATGTAAACAAAGACTACATATGTAAACAAAGTATTTAAATGTAAATAAAGACTACAAATGTAAACAAAGACCTTAAATGTAAACAGACTCTAAGTGAAAACAAAGACTGAAAATGTAAACAAAGACTACAGACGTAAACAAAGATTCTAAATGTAAAGGTCTCTAAATGCAAACAAAGATTACAAATGTAAACAAAGACTACAAATGTAAACAAAGACTACAAATATAAACAGACTCTAAATGGAAACAGACCACAAATGTAAACAAAAACTATAAACGTAAACTAACACTCTATATGTAAACAGACTACAAATGTAAACAAAACTAAATGTAAACAAATACTAGAAATATAAACAAAGGCTCTAAATGTAACCAAAGACTGCAAACGTAAACAAAGTCTCTAAATGTAAACAAAAAATAAAAATGTAAACAAAGACTCTAAATGTAATAAAAAACTCTGGGTATAAACAAGGACTCTAGGTGTAAACAAGGACTACAAATGTAAACAGACTCTAAATGTAAACAAAGTCTAAAAATAAAAACAAAGACTCTAAATGTAAACAAAGGCTAAAAATGTAAACAAAGACTACAAATGTAAACAAAGGCTCTTAATGTAAACAAACAAGCTATATGTAAACAAAGACTACAAATGTAAACAAAGACACTAAATGGAACTCTAAATGTAAACAAAGAATAAAAATGTAAACAAAGACTACTAATGTAAACAAAGGCTCTAAATGTAAACAAACAAGCTATATGTAAACAAAGACTACAAATGTAAACAAAGACACTAAATGGAACTCTAAATGTAAACAAAGAATAAAAATGTAAACAAAGACTACAAATGTAAACAAAGACCTTAAATGTAAACAGACTCTAAATGAAAACAAAGACTAAAAATGTAAAAAAAGACTACAAACGTAAACAAAGACTCCAAATGTAAAGAAGTTCTCTAAATGCAAACAAAGATTACAAATGTAAACAAAAACTACAAATGTAAACAAAGGCTACAAATATAAACAAAAACTCTAAATGGAAACAGACTGCATTGTAAACAAAAACTACAAACGTAAACTAACACTCTAAATGTAAACAAGGACTACAAATGTAAACAGACTCTAAATGTAAACAAAGTCTAAAAATAAAAACAAAGACTCTAAATGTAAACAAAGGATAAAAATGTAAACAAAGACTACAAATGTAAACAAAGGCTCTAAATGTAAACAAACACGCTATATGTAAACAAAGACTACAAATGTAAACAAAGACCCCAAATGGAATTCTAAATCTAAACAAAAATTAAAAATGTAAACAGACTACAAATGTAAACAAAACTAAAAGTAAACAAATACTACAAATATAAACAACGACTACAAATGTAAACAAAACTAAATGTAAACAAATACTAGAAATATAAACAAAGACTCTAAATGTAACCAAAAATTCTTGGTGTAAACAAGGACTCTAGGTGTAAAAAAGGACTACAAACGTAAACAAAGTCTCTAAATATAAACAAAGTCTAAATGTAAACAAAGACTACAAGTGTAAACAAAGACTGCAAATGTAAACAAAAACTCTACATGTAAACAATCTCTCTAAATGTAAACAAAGACTACAAATATAAACGGACTCTAAATGTAAACAAAGTCGCTAAATTTAAACAAAGAATACAAATGTAAACAAAGACTATAAATGTTAAGAAAGTTTACAACTGTAAACAAAGACTACAAATGTAAACAAAGACACTAAATGGAACTCTAAATGTAAACAAAGAATAAAAATGTAAACAAAGACTACAAATGTAAACAAAGACCTTAAATGTAAACAGACTCTAAATGAAAACAGACTAAAAATGTAAGCAAAGACTACAAACGTAAACAAAGACTCCAAATGTAAAGAAGTTCTCTAAATGCAAACAAAGATTACAAATGTAAACAAAAACTACAAATGGAAACAAAGGCTACAAATATAAACAAAAACTCTAAATGGAAACAGACTACAAATGTAAACAAAAACTACAAACGTAAACTAACACTCTAAATGTAAACAAGGACTACAAATGTAAACAGACTCTAAATGTAAACAAAGTCTAAAAATAAAAACAAAGACTCTAAATGTAAACAAAGGATAAAAATGTAAACAAAGGCTACAAATGTAAACAAAGGCTCTAAATGTAAACAAACACGCTATATGTAAACAAAGACTACAAATGTAAACAAAGACCCCAAATGGAACTCTAAATCTAAACAAAAAATAAAAATGTAAACAGACTACAAATGTAAACAAAACTAAAAGTAAACAAATACTACAAATATAAACAACGACTACAAATGTAAACAAAACTAAATGTAAACAAATACTAGAAATATAAACAAAGACTCTAAATGTAACCAAAAATTCTTGGTGTAAACAAGGACTCTAGGTGTAAAAAAGGACTACAAACGTAAACAAATTCTCTAAATATAAACAAAGTCTAAATGTAAACAAAGACTACAAGTGTAAACAAAGACTGCAAATGTAAACAAAAACTCTACATCTAAACAATCTCTCTAAATGTAAACAAACACTACAAATATAAACGGACTCTAAATGTAAACAAAGTCACTAAATTTAAACAAAGAATACAAATGTAAACAAAGACTATAAATGTTAAGAAAGTTTACAACTGTAAACAAAGACTACAAATGTAAACAAAGACACTAAACGTAAACAAAAACTACAAATGTATACAGACTCTAAGTGTAAACAGACAACAAATGTAAACAAAGCCTCTACATATAAACAAAGTACCTAAATGTAAGCAGACTACAAATGTAAACAAAGAATACAAATGTAAACAAAGAGCACAAATGTTAAGTGACTCAAACTGTAAACAAACTCTCTAAATGTAAACAAAGTCTACAAATGTAAACAGACTATAAATGAAAACAGACTCTAAATGCAAACAGACTAAAAGTGTAAACAAAGACTACAAATATAAACAGACTCTAAATGGAAACAGAATACAAATGTAAACAAAAACTACAAACGTAAACCAACACTCTAAATGTAAACAAAGACTACAAATGTAAACAAAGGGACTAAATGTAAACACTCTAAATGTAAACAAAGACTACATATGTAAACAAAGAATTTAAATGTAAATAAAGACTACAAATGTAAACAAAGACCTTAAATGTAAACAGACTCTAAGTGAAAACAAAGACTAAAAATGTAAACAAAGACTACAGACGTAAACAAAGACTCTAAATGTAAAGAAGTTCTCTAAATGCAAACAAAGATTACAAATGTAAACAAAGACTACAAATGTAAACAAAGACTACAAATATAAACAGACTCTAAATGGAAACAGACCACATATGTAAACAAAAACTATAAACGTAAACTAACACTCTATATGTAAACAGACTACAAATGTAAACAAAACTAAATGTAAACAAATACTAGAAATATAAACAAAGGCTCTAAATGTAACCAAAGACTGCAAACGTAAACAAAGTCTCTAAATGTAAACAAAAAATAAAAATGTAAACAAAGACTCTAAATGTAATAAAAAACTCTGGGTATAAACAAGGACTCTAGGTGTAAACAAGGACTACAAATGTAAACAGACTCTAAATGTTAACAAAGTCTAAAAATAAAAACAAAGACTCTAAATGTAAACAAAGGCTAAAAATGTAAACAAAGACTACAAATGTAAACAAAGGCTCTTAATGTAAACAAACAAGCTATATGTAAACAAAGACTACAAATGTAAACAAAGACACTAAATGGAACTCTAAATGTAAACAAAGAATAAAAATGTAAACAAAGACTACTAATGTAAACAAAGGCTCTAAATGTAAACAAACAAGCTATATATAAACAAAGACTACAAATGTAAACAAAGACACTAAATGGAACTCTAAATGTAAACAAAGAATAAAAATGTAAACAAAGACTACAAATGTAAACAAAGACCTTAAATGTAAACAGACTCTAAATGAAAACAAAGACTAAAAATGTAAACAAAGACTACAAACGTAAACAAAGACTCCAAATGTAAAGAAGTTCTCTAAATACAAACAAAGATTACAAATGTAAACAAAAACTACAAATGTAAACAAAGGCTACAAATATAAACAAAAACTCTAAATGGAAACAGACTGCATTGTAAACAAAAACTACAAACGTAAACTAACACTCTAAATGTAAACAAGGACTACAAATGTAAACAGACTCTAAATGTAAACAAAGTCTAAAAATAAAAACAAAGACTCTAAATGTAAACAAAGGATAAAAATGTAAACAAAGACTACAAATGTAAACAAAGGCTCTAAATGTAAACAAACACGCTATATGTAAACAAAGACTACAAATGTAAACAAAGACCCCAAATGGAATTCTAAATCTAAACAAAAATTAAAAATGTAAACAGACTACAAATGCAAACAAAACTAAAAGTAAACAAATACTACAAATATAAACAACGACTACAAATGTAAACAAAACTAAATGTAAACAAATACTAGAAATATAAACAAAGACTCTAAATGTAACCAAAAATTCTTGGTGTAAACAAGGACTCTAGGTGTAAAAAAGGACTACAAACGTAAACAAAGTCTCTAAATATAAACAAAGTCTAAATGTAAACAAAGACTACAAGTGTAAACAAAGACTGCAAATGTAAACAAAAACTCTACATGTAAACAATCTTTCTAAATGTAAACAAAGACTACAAATATAAACGGACTCTAAATGTAAACAAAGTCGCTAAATTTAAACAAAGAATACAAATGTAAACAAAGACTATAAATGTTAAGAAAGTTTACAACTGTAAACAAAGACTACAAATGTAAACAAAGACACTAAATGGAACTCTAAATGTAAACAAAGAATAAAAATGTAAACAAAGACTACAAATGTAAACAAAGACCTTAAATGTAAACAGACTCTAAATGAAAACAGACTAAAAATGTAAGCAAAGACTACAAACGTAAACAAAGACTCCAAATGTAAAGAAGTTCTCTAAATGCAAACAAAGATTACAAATGGAAACAAAAACTACAAATGGAAACAAAGGCTACAAATATAAACAAAAACTCTAAATGGAAACAGACTACAAATGTAAACAAAAACTACAAACGTAAACTAACACTCTAAATGTAAACAAGGACTACAAATGTAAACAGACTCTAAATGTAAACAAAGTCTAAAAATAAAAACAAAGACTCTAAATGTAAACAAAGGATAAAAATGTAAACAAAGGCTACAAATGTAAACAAAGGCTCTAAATGCAAACAAACACGCTATATGTAAACAAAGACTACAAATGTAAACAAAGACCCCAAATGGAACTCTAAATCTAAACAAAAAATAAAAATGTAAACAGACTACAAATGTAAACAAAACTAAATGTAAACAAATACTACAAATATAAACAACGACTACAAATGTAAACAAAACTAAATGTAAACAAATACTAGAAATATAAACAAAGACTCTAAATGTAACCAAAAATTCTTGGTGTAAACAGGACTCTAGGTGTAAAAAAGGACTACAAACGTAAACAAAGTCTCTAAATATAAACAAAGTCTAAATGTAAACAAAGACTACAAGCGTAAACAAAGACTGCAAATGTAAACAAAAACTCTACATGTAAACAATCTCTCTAAATGTAAACAAAGACTACAAATATAAACGGACTCTAAATGTAAACAAAGTCGCTAAATTTAAGCAAAGAATGCAAATGTAAACAAAGACTATAAATGTTAAGAAAGTTTACAACTGTAAACAAAGACTACAAATGTAAACAAAGACACTAAACGTAAACAAAAACTACAAATGTAAACAGACTCTAAGTGGAAACAGACAACAAATGTAAACAAAGCCTCTACATATAAACAAAATACCTAAATGTAAGCAGACTACAAATGTAAACAAAGAATACAAATGTAAACAAAGAGCACAAATGTTAAGTGACTCAAACTGTAAACAAACTCTCTAAATGTAAACAAAGTCTACAAATGTAAACAGACTATAAATGAAAACAGACTCTAAATGCAAACAGACTAAAAGTGTAAACAAAGACTACAAATATAAAGACTCTAAATGGAAACAGACTACAAATGTAAACAAAAACTACAAACGTAAACCAACACTCTAAATGTAAACAAAGACTACAAATGTAAACAAAGGGACTAAATGTAAACACTCTAAATGTAAACAAAGACTACATATGTAAACAAAGAATTTAAATGTAAATAAAGACTACAAATGTAAACAAAGACCTTAAATGTAAACAGACTCTAAGTGAAAACAAAGACTAAAAATGTAAACAAAGACTACAGACGTAAACAAAGACTCTAAATGTAAAAAAGGTCTCTAAATGCAAACAAAGATTACAAATGTAAACAAAGACTACAAATGTAAACAAAGACTACAAATATAAACAGACTCTAAATGGAAACAGACTACAAATGTAAACAAAAACTATAAACGTAAACTAACACTCTATATGTAAACAGACTACAAATGTAAACAAAACTAAATGTAAACAAATACTAGAAATATAAACAAAGGCTCTAAATGTAACCAAAGACTGCAAACGTAAACAAAGTCTCTAAATGTAAACAAAAAATAAAAATGTAAACAAAGACTCTAAATGTAATAAAAAACTCTGGGTATAAATAAGGACTCTAGGTGTAAACAAGGACTACAAATGTAAACAGACTCTAAATGTAAACAAAGTCTAAAAATAAAAACAAAGACTCTAAATGTAAACAAAGGCTAAAAATGTAAACAAAGACTACAAATGTAAACAAAGGCTCTTAATGTAAACAAACAAGCTATATGTAAACAAAGACTACAAATGTAAACAAAGACACTAAATGGAACTCTAAATGTAAACAAAGAATAAAAATGTAAACAAAGACTACTAATGTAAACAAAGGCTCTAAATGTAAACAAACAAGCTATATGTAAACAAAGACTACAAATGTAAACAAAGACACTAAATGGAACTCTAAATGTAAACAAAGAATAAAAATGTAAACAAAGACTACAAATGTAAACAAAGACCTTAAATGTAAACAGACTCTAAATGAAAACAAAGACTAAAAATGTAAAAAAAGACTACAAACGTAAACAAAGACTCCAAATGTAAAGAAGTTCTCTAAATGCAAACAAAGATTACAAATGTAAACAAAAACTACAAATGTAAACAAAGGCTACAAATATAAACAAAAACTCTAAATGGAAACAGACTGCATTGTAAACAAAAACTACAAACGTAAACTAACACTCTAAATGTAAACAAGGACTACAAATGTAAACAGACTCTAAATGTAAACAAAGTCTAAAAATAAAAACAAAGACTCTAAATGTAAACAAAGGATAAAAATGTAAACAAAGACTACAAATGTAAACAAAGGCTCTAAATGTAAACAAACACGCTATATGTAAACAAAGACTACAAATGTAAACAAAGACCCCAAATGGAATTCTAAATCTAAACAAAAATTAAAAATGTAAACAGACTACAAATGTAAACAAAACTAAAAGTAAACAAATACTACAAATATAAACAACGACTACAAATGTAAACAAAACTAAATGTAAACAAATACTAGAAATATAAACAAAGACTCTAAATGTAACCAAAAATTCTTGGTGTAAACAAGGACTCTAGGTGTAAAAAAGGACTACAAACGTAAACAAAGTCTCTAAATATAAACAAAGTCTAAATGTAAACAAAGACTACAAGTGTAAACAAAGACTGCAAATGTAAACAAAAACTCTACATGTAAACAATCTCTCTAAATGTAAACAAAGACTACAAATATAAACGGACTCTAAATGTAAACAAAGTCGCTAAATTTAAACAAAGAATACAAATGTAAACAAAGACTATAAATGTTAAGAAAGTTTACAACTGTAAACAAAGACTACAAATGTAAACAAAGACACTAAATGGAACTCTAAATGTAAACAAAGAATAAAAATGTAAACAAAGACTACAAATGTAAACAAAGACCTTAAATGTAAACAGACTCTAAATGAAAACAGACTAAAAATGTAAGCAAAGACTACAAACGTAAACAAAGACTCCAAATGTAAAGAAGTTCTCTAAATGCAAACAAAGATTACAAATGTAAACAAAAACTACAAATGGAAACAAAGGCTACAAATATAAACAAAAACTCTAAATGGAAACAGACTACAAATGTAAACAAAAACTACAAACGTAAACTAACACTCTAAATGTAAACAAGGACTACAAATGTAAACAGACTCTAAATGTAAACAAAGTCTAAAAATAAAAACAAAGACTCTAAATGTAAACAAAGGATAAAAATGTAAACAAAGGCTACAAATGTAAACAAAGGCTCTAAATGTAAACAAACACGCTATATGTAAACAAAGACTACAAATGTAAACAAAGACCCCAAATGGAACTCTAAATCTAAACAAAAAATAAAAATGTAAACAGACTACAAATGTAAACAAAACTAAAAGTAAACAAATACTACAAATATAAACAACGACTACAAATGTAAACAAAACTAAATGTAAACAAATACTAGAAATATAAACAAAGACTCTAAATGTAACCAAAAATTCTTGGTGTAAACAAGGACTCTAGGTGTAAAAAAGGACTACAAACGTAAACAAATTCTCTAAATATAAACAAAGTCTAAATGTAAACAAAGACTACAAGTGTAAACAAAGACTGCAAATGTAAACAAAAACTCTACATCTAAACAATCTCTCTAAATGTAAACAAAGACTACAAATATAAACGGACTCTAAATGTAAACAAAGTCACTAAATTTAAACAAAGAATACAAATGTAAACAAAGACTATAAATGTTAAGAAAGTTTACAACTGTAAACAAAGACTACAAATGTAAACAAAGACACTAAACGTAAACAAAAACTACAAATGTATACAGACTCTAAGTGTAAACAGACAACAAATGTAAACAAAGCCTCTACATATAAACAAAGTACCTAAATGTAAGCAGACTACAAATGTAAACAAAGAATACAAATGTAAACAAAGAGCACAAATGTTAAGTGACTCAAACTGTAAACAAACTCTCTAAATGTAAACAAAGTCTACAAATGTAAACAGACTATAAATGAAAACAGACTCTAAATGCAAACAGACTAAAAGTGTAAACAAAGACTACAAATATAAACAGACTCTAAATGGAAACAGAATACAAATGTAAACAAAAACTACAAACGTAAACCAACACTCTAAATGTAAACAAAGACTACAAATGTAAACAAAGGGACTAAATGTAAACACTCTAAATGTAAACAAAGACTACATATGTAAACAAAGAATTTAAATGTAAATAAAGACTACAAATGTAAACAAAGACCTTAAATGTAAACAGACTCTAAGTGAAAACAAAGACTAAAAATGTAAACAAAGACTACAGACGTAAACAAAGACTCTAAATGTAAAGAAGTTCTCTAAATGCAAACAAAGATTACAAATGTAAACAAAGACTACAAATGTAAACAAAGACTACAAATATAAACAGACTCTAAATGGAAACAGACCACATATGTAAACAAAAACTATAAACGTAAACTAACACTCTATATGTAAACAGACTACAAATGTAAACAAAACTAAATGTAAACAAATACTAGAAATATAAACAAAGGCTCTAAATGTAACCAAAGACTGCAAACGTAAACAAAGTCTCTAAATGTAAACAAAAAATAAAAATGTAAACAAAGACTCTAAATGTAATAAAAAACTCTGGGTATAAACAAGGACTCTAGGTGTAAACAAGGACTACAAATGTAAACAGACTCTAAATGTTAACAAAGTCTAAAAATAAAAACAAAGACTCTAAATGTAAACAAAGGCTAAAAATGTAAACAAAGACTACAAATGTAAACAAAGGCTCTTAATGTAAACAAACAAGCTATATGTAAACAAAGACTACAAATGTAAACAAAGACACTAAATGGAACTCTAAATGTAAACAAAGAATAAAAATGTAAACAAAGACTACTAATGTAAACAAAGACACTAAACGTAAACAAAAACTACAAATGTAAACAGACTCTAAGTGTAAACAGACAACAAATGTAAACAAAGCCTCTACATATAAACAAAGTACCTAAATGTAAGCAGACTACAAATGTAAACAAAGAATACAAATGTAAACAAAGAGCACAAATGTTAAGTGACTCAAACTGTAAACAAACTCTCTAAATGTAAACAAAGTCTACAAATGTAAACAGACTATAAATGAAAACAGACTCTAAATGCAAACAGACTAAAAGTGTAAACAAAGACTACAAATATAAACAGACTCTAAATGGAAACAGACTACAAATGTAAACAAAAACTACAAACGTAAACCAACACTCTAAATGTAAACAAAGACTACAAATGTAAACAAAGGGACTAAATGTAAACACTCTAAATGTAAACAAAGACTACATATGTAAACAAAGTATTTAAATGTAAATAAAGACTACAAATGTAAACAAAGACCTTAAATGTAAACAGACTCTAAGTGAAAACAAAGACTAAAAATGTAAACAAAGACTACAGACGTAAACAAAGATTCTAAATGTAAAGGTCTCTAAATGCAAACAAAGATTACAAATGTAAACAAAGACTACAAATGTAAACAAAGACTACAAATATAAACAGACTCTAAATGGAAACAGACTACAAATGTAAACAAAAACTATAAACGTAAACTAACACTCTATATGTAAACAGACTACAAATGTAAACAAAACTAAATGTAAACAAATACTAGAAATATAAACAAAGGCTCTAAATGTAACCAAAGACTGCAAACGTAAACAAAGTCTCTAAATGTAAACAAAAAATAAAAATGTAAACAAAGACTCTAAATGTAATAAAAAACTCTGGGTATAAATAAGGACTCTAGGTGTAAACAAGGACTACAAATGTAAACAGACTCTAAATGTAAACAAAGTCTAAAAATAAAAACAAAGACTCTAAATGTAAACAAAGGCTAAAAATGTAAACAAAGACTACAAATGTAAACAAAGGCTCTTAATGTAAACAAACAAGCTATATGTAAACAAAGACTACAAATGTAAACAAAGACACTAAATGGAACTCTAAATGTAAACAAAGAATAAAAATGTAAACAAAGACTACTAATGTAAACAAAGGCTCTAAATGTAAACAAACACGCTATATGTAAACAAAGACTACAAATGTAAACAAAGACCCCAAATGGAACTCTAAATCTAAACAAAAAATAAAAATGTAAACAGACTACAAATGTAAACAAAACTAAAAGTAAACAAATACTACAAATATAAACAACGACTACAAATGTAAACAAAACTAAATGTAAACAAATACTAGAAATATAAACAAAGACTCTAAATGTAACCAAAAATTCTTGGTGTAAACAAGGACTCTAGGTGTAAAAAAGGACTACAAACGTAAACAAATTCTCTAAATATAAACAAAGTCTAAATGTAAACAAAGACTACAAGTGTAAACAAAGACTGCAAATGTAAACAAAAACTCTACATCTAAACAATCTCTCTAAATGTAAACAAAGACTACAAATATAAACGGACTCTAAATGTAAACAAAGTCACTAAATTTAAACAAAGAATACAAATGTAAACAAAGACTATAAATGTTAAGAAAGTTTACAACTGTAAACAAAGACTACAAATGTAAACAAAGACACTAAACGTAAACAAAAACTACAAATGTATACAGACTCTAAGTGTAAACAGACAACAAATGTAAACAAAGCCTCTACATATAAACAAAGTACCTAAATGTAAGCAGACTACAAATGTAAACAAAGAATACAAATGTAAACAAAGAGCACAAATGTTAAGTGACTCAAACTGTAAACAAACTCTCTAAATGTAAACAAAGTCTACAAATGTAAACAGACTATAAATGAAAACAGACTCTAAATGCAAACAGACTAAAAGTGTAAACAAAGACTACAAATATAAACAGACTCTAAATGGAAACAGAATACAAATGTAAACAAAAACTACAAACGTAAACCAACACTCTAAATGTAAACAAAGACTACAAATGTAAACAAAGGGACTAAATGTAAACACTCTAAATGTAAACAAAGACTACATATGTAAACAAAGAATTTAAATGTAAATAAAGACTACAAATGTAAACAAAGACCTTAAATGTAAACAGACTCTAAGTGAAAACAAAGACTAAAAATGTAAACAAAGACTACAGACGTAAACAAAGACTCTAAATGTAAAGAAGTTCTCTAAATGCAAACAAAGATTACAAATGTAAACAAAGACTACAAATGTAAACAAAGACTACAAATATAAACAGACTCTAAATGGAAACAGACCACATATGTAAACAAAAACTATAAACGTAAACTAACACTCTATATGTAAACAGACTACAAATGTAAACAAAACTAAATGTAAACAAATACTAGAAATATAAACAAAGGCTCTAAATGTAACCAAAGACTGCAAACGTAAACAAAGTCTCTAAATGTAAACAAAAAATAAAAATGTAAACAAAGACTCTAAATGTAATAAAAAACTCTGGGTATAAACAAGGACTCTAGGTGTAAACAAGGACTACAAATGTAAACAGACTCTAAATGTTAACAAAGTCTAAAAATAAAAACAAAGACTCTAAATGTAAACAAAGGCTAAAAATGTAAACAAAGACTACAAATGTAAACAAAGGCTCTTAATGTAAACAAACAAGCTATATGTAAACAAAGACTACAAATGTAAACAAAGACACTAAATGGAACTCTAAATGTAAACAAAGAATAAAAATGTAAACAAAGACTACTAATGTAAACAAAGACACTAAACGTAAACAAAAACTACAAATGTAAACAGACTCTAAGTGTAAACAGACAACAAATGTAAACAAAGCCTCTACATATAAACAAAGTACCTAAATGTAAGCAGACTACAAATGTAAACAAAGAATACAAATGTAAACAAAGAGCACAAATGTTAAGTGACTCAAACTGTAAACAAACTCTCTAAATGTAAACAAAGTCTACAAATGTAAACAGACTATAAATGAAAACAGACTCTAAATGCAAACAGACTAAAAGTGTAAACAAAGACTACAAATATAAACAGACTCTAAATGGAAACAGACTACAAATGTAAACAAAAACTACAAACGTAAACCAACACTCTAAATGTAAACAAAGACTACAAATGTAAACAAAGGGACTAAATGTAAACACTCTAAATGTAAACAAAGACTACATATGTAAACAAAGTATTTAAATGTAAATAAAGACTACAAATGTAAACAAAGACCTTAAATGTAAACAGACTCTAAGTGAAAACAAAGACTAAAAATGTAAACAAAGACTACAGACGTAAACAAAGATTCTAAATGTAAAGGTCTCTAAATGCAAACAAAGATTACAAATGTAAACAAAGACTACAAATGTAAACAAAGACTACAAATATAAACAGACTCTAAATGGAAACAGACTACAAATGTAAACAAAAACTATAAACGTAAACTAACACTCTATATGTAAACAGACTACAAATGTAAACAAAACTAAATGTAAACAAATACTAGAAATATAAACAAAGGCTCTAAATGTAACCAAAGACTGCAAACGTAAACAAAGTCTCTAAATGTAAACAAAAAATAAAAATGTAAACAAAGACTCTAAATGTAATAAAAAACTCTGGGTATAAATAAGGACTCTAGGTGTAAACAAGGACTACAAATGTAAACAGACTCTAAATGTAAACAAAGTCTAAAAATAAAAACAAAGACTCTAAATGTAAACAAAGGCTAAAAATGTAAACAAAGACTACAAATGTAAACAAAGGCTCTTAATGTAAACAAACAAGCTATATGTAAACAAAGACTACAAATGTAAACAAAGACACTAAATGGAACTCTAAATGTAAACAAAGAATAAAAATGTAAACAAAGACTACTAATGTAAACAAAGGCTCTAAATGTAAACAAACAAGCTATATGTAAACAAAGACTACAAATGTAAACAAAGACACTAAATGGAACTCTAAATGTAAACAAAGAATAAAAATGTAAACAAAGACTACAAATGTAAACAAAGACCTTAAATGTAAACAGACTCTAAATGAAAACAGACTAAAAATGTAAGCAAAGACTACAAACGTAAACAAAGACTCCAAATGTAAAGAAGTTCTCTAAATGCAAACAAAGATTACAAATGTAAACAAAAACTACAAATGGAAACAAAGGCTACAAATATAAACAAAAACTCTAAATGGAAACAGACTACAAATGTAAACAAAAACTACAAACGTAAACTAACACTCTAAATGTAAACAAGGACTACAAATGTAAACAGACTCTAAATGTAAACAAAGTCTAAAAATAAAAACAAAGACTCTAAATGTAAACAAAGGATAAAAATGTAAACAAAGGCTACAAATGTAAACAAAGGCTCTAAATGTAAACAAACACGCTATATGTAAACAAAGACTACAAATGTAAACAAAGACCCCAAATGGAACTCTAAATCTAAACAAAAAATAAAAATGTAAACAGACTACAAATGTAAACAAAACTAAAAGTAAACAAATACTACAAATATAAACAACGACTACAAATGTAAACAAAACTAAATGTAAACAAATACTAGAAATATAAACAAAGACTCTAAATGTAACCAAAAATTCTTGGTGTAAACAAGGACTCTAGGTGTAAAAAAGGACTACAAACGTAAACAAATTCTCTAAATATAAACAAAGTCTAAATGTAAACAAAGACTACAAGTGTAAACAAAGACTGCAAATGTAAACAAAAACTCTACATCTAAACAATCTCTCTAAATGTAAACAAAGACTACAAATATAAACGGACTCTAAATGTAAACAAAGTCACTAAATTTAAACAAAGAATACAAATGTAAACAAAGACTATAAATGTTAAGAAAGTTTACAACTGTAAACAAAGACTACAAATGTAAACAAAGACACTAAACGTAAACAAAAACTACAAATGTATACAGACTCTAAGTGTAAACAGACAACAAATGTAAACAAAGCCTCTACATATAAACAAAGTACCTAAATGTAAGCAGACTACAAATGTAAACAAAGAATACAAATGTAAACAAAGAGCACAAATGTTAAGTGACTCAAACTGTAAACAAACTCTCTAAATGTAAACAAAGTCTACAAATGTAAACAGACTATAAATGAAAACAGACTCTAAATGCAAACAGACTAAAAGTGTAAACAAAGACTACAAATATAAACAGACTCTAAATGGAAACAGAATACAAATGTAAACAAAAACTACAAACGTAAACCAACACTCTAAATGTAAACAAAGACTACAAATGTAAACAAAGGGACTAAATGTAAACACTCTAAATGTAAACAAAGACTACATATGTAAACAAAGACCTTAAATGTAAACAGACTCTAAGTGAAAACAAAGACTAAAAATGTAAACAAAGACTACAGACGTAAACAAAGACTCTAAATGTAAAGAAGTTCTCTAAATGCAAACAAAGATTACAAATGTAAACAAAGACTACAAATGTAAACAAAGACTACAAATATAAACAGACTCTAAATGGAAACAGACCACATATGTAAACAAAAACTATAAACGTAAACTAACACTCTATATGTAAACAGACTACAAATGTAAACAAAACTAAATGTAAACAAATACTAGAAATATAAACAAAGGCTCTAAATGTAACCAAAGACTGCAAACGTAAACAAAGTCTCTAAATGTAAACAAAAAATAAAAATGTAAACAAAGACTCTAAATGTAATAAAAAACTCTGGGTATAAACAAGGACTCTAGGTGTAAACAAGGACTACAAATGTAAACAGACTCTAAATGTTAACAAAGTCTAAAAATAAAAACAAAGACTCTAAATGTAAACAAAGGCTAAAAATGTAAACAAAGACTACAAATGTAAACAAAGGCTCTTAATGTAAACAAACAAGCTATATGTAAACAAAGACTACAAATGTAAACAAAGACACTAAATGGAACTCTAAATGTAAACAAAGAATAAAAATGTAAACAAAGACTACTAATGTAAACAAAGACACTAAACGTAAACAAAAACTACAAATGTAAACAGACTCTAAGTGTAAACAGACAACAAATGTAAACAAAGCCTCTACATATAAACAAAGTACCTAAATGTAAGCAGACTACAAATGTAAACAAAGAATACAAATGTAAACAAAGAGCACAAATGTTAAGTGACTCAAACTGTAAACAAACTCTCTAAATGTAAACAAAGTCTACAAATGTAAACAGACTATAAATGAAAACAGACTCTAAATGCAAACAGACTAAAAGTGTAAACAAAGACTACAAATATAAACAGACTCTAAATGGAAACAGACTACAAATGTAAACAAAAACTACAAACGTAAACCAACACTCTAAATGTAAACAAAGACTACAAATGTAAACAAAGGGACTAAATGTAAACACTCTAAATGTAAACAAAGACTACATATGTAAACAAAGTATTTAAATGTAAATAAAGACTACAAATGTAAACAAAGACCTTAAATGTAAACAGACTCTAAGTGAAAACAAAGACTAAAAATATAAACAAAGACTACAGACGTAAACAAAGATTCTAAATGTAAAGGTCTCTAAATGCAAACAAAGATTACAAATGTAAACAAAGACTACAAATGTAAACAAAGACTACAAATATAAACAGACTCTAAATGGAAACAGACCACATATGTAAACAAAAACTATAAACGTAAACTAACACTCTATATGTAAACAGACTACAAATGTAAACAAAACTAAATGTAAACAAATACTAGAAATATAAACAAAGGCTCTAAATGTAACCAAAGACTGCAAACGTAAACAAAGTCTCTAAATGTAAACAAAAAATAAAAATGTAAACAAAGACTCTAAATGTAATAAAAAACTCTGGGTATAAACAAGGACTCTAGGTGTAAACAAGGACTACAAATGTAAACAGACTCTAAATGTTAACAAAGTCTAAAAATAAAAACAAAGACTCTAAATGTAAACAAAGGCTAAAAATGTAAACAAAGACTACAAATGTAAACAAAGGCTCTTAATGTAAACAAACAAGCTATATGTAAACAAAGACTACAAATGTAAACAAAGACACTAAATGGAACTCTAAATGTAAACAAAGAATAAAAATGTAAACAAAGACTACTAATGTAAACAAAGGCTCTAAATGTAAACAAACAAGCTATATATAAACAAAGACTACAAATGTAAACAAAGACACTAAATGGAACTCTAAATGTAAACAAAGAATAAAAATGTAAACAAAGACTACAAATGTAAACAAAGACCTTAAATGTAAACAGACTCTAAATGAAAACAAAGACTAAAAATGTAAACAAAGACTACAAACGTAAACAAAGACTCCAAATGTAAAGAAGTTCTCTAAATGCAAACAAAGATTACAAATGTAAACAAAAACTACAAATGTAAACAAAGGCTACAAATATAAACAAAAACTCTAAATGGAAACAGACTGCATTGTAAACAAAAACTACAAACGTAAACTAACACTCTAAATGTAAACAAGGACTACAAATGTAAACAGACTCTAAATGTAAACAAAGTCTAAAAATAAAAACAAAGACTCTAAATGTAAACAAAGGATAAAAATGTAAACAAAGACTACAAATGTAAACAAAGGCTCTAAATGTAAACAAACACGCTATATGTAAGCAAAGACTACAAATGTAAACAAAGACCCCAAATGGAATTCTAAATCTAAACAAAAATTAAAAATGTAAACAGACTACAAATGTAAACAAAACTAAAAGTAAACAAATACTACAAATATAAACAACGACTACAAATGTAAACAAAACTAAATGTAAACAAATGCTAGAAATATAAACAAAGACTCTAAATGTAACCAAAAATTCTTGGTGTAAACAAGGACTCTAGGTGTAAAAAAGGACTACAAACGTAAACAAAGTCTCTAAATATAAACAAAGTCTAAATGTAAACAAAGACTACAAGTGTAAACAAAGACTGCAAATGTAAACAAAAACTCTACATGTAAACAATCTCTCTAAATGTAAACAAAGACTACAAATATAAACGGACTCTAAATGTAAACAAAGTCGCTAAATTTAAACAAAGAATACAAATGTAAACAAAGACTATAAATGTTAAGAAAGTTTACAACTGTAAACAAAGACTACAAATGTAAACAAAGACACTAAATGGAACTCTAAATGTAAACAAAGAATAAAAATGTAAACAAAGACTACAAATGTAAACAAAGACCTTAAATGTAAACAGACTCTAAATGAAAACAGACTAAAAATGTAAGCAAAGACTACAAACGTAAACAAAGACTCCAAATGTAAAGAAGTTCTCTAAATGCAAACAAAGATTACAAATGTAAACAAAAACTACAAATGGAAACAAAGGCTACAAATATAAACAAAAACTCTAAATGGAAACAGACTACAAATGTAAACAAAAACTACAAACGTAAACTAACACTCTAAATGTAAACAAGGACTACAAATGTAAACAGACTCTAAATGTAAACAAAGTCTAAAAATAAAAACAAAGACTCTAAATGTAAACAAAGGATAAAAATGTAAACAAAGGCTACAAATGTAAACAAAGGCTCTAAATGTAAACAAACACGCTATATGTAAACAAAGACTACAAATGTAAACAAAGACCCCAAATGGAACTCTAAATCTAAACAAAAAATAAAAATGTAAACAGACTACAAATGTAAACAAAACTAAAAGTAAACAAATACTACAAATATAAACAACGACTACAAATGTAAACAAAACTAAATGTAAACAAATACTAGAAATATAAACAAAGACTCTAAATGTAACCAAAAATTCTTGGTGTAAACAAGGACTCTAGGTGTAAAAAAGGACTACAAACGTAAACAAATTCTCTAAATATAAACAAAGTCTAAATGTAAACAAAGACTACAAGTGTAAACAAAGACTGCAAATGTAAACAAAAACTCTACATCTAAACAATCTCTCTAAATGTAAACAAAGACTACAAATATAAACGGACTCTAAATGTAAACAAAGTCACTAAATTTAAACAAAGAATACAAATGTAAACAAAGACTATAAATGTTAAGAAAGTTTACAACTGTAAACAAAGACTACAAATGTAAACAAAGACACTAAACGTAAACAAAAACTACAAATGTATACAGACTCTAAGTGTAAACAGACAACAAATGTAAACAAAGCCTCTACATATAAACAAAGTACCTAAATGTAAGCAGACTACAAATGTAAACAAAGAATACAAATGTAAACAAAGAGCACAAATGTTAAGTGACTCAAACTGTAAACAAACTCTCTAAATGTAAACAAAGTCTACAAATGTAAACAGACTATAAATGAAAACAGACTCTAAATGCAAACAGACTAAAAGTGTAAACAAAGACTACAAATATAAACAGACTCTAAATGGAAACAGAATACAAATGTAAACAAAAACTACAAACGTAAACCAACACTCTAAATGTAAACAAAGACTACAAATGTAAACAAAGGGACTAAATGTAAACACTCTAAATGTAAACAAAGACTACATATGTAAACAAAGAATTTAAATGTAAATAAAGACTACAAATGTAAACAAAGACCTTAAATGTAAACAGACTCTAAGTGAAAACAAAGACTAAAAATGTAAACAAAGACTACAGACGTAAACAAAGACTCTAAATGTAAAGAAGTTCTCTAAATGCAAACAAAGATTACAAATGTAAACAAAGACTACAAATGTAAACAAAGACTACAAATATAAACAGACTCTAAATGGAAACAGACCACATATGTAAACAAAAACTATAAACGTAAACTAACACTCTATATGTAAACAGACTACAAATGTAAACAAAACTAAATGTAAACAAATACTAGAAATATAAACAAAGGCTCTAAATGTAACCAAAGACTGCAAACGTAAACAAAGTCTCTAAATGTAAACAAAAAATAAAAATGTAAACAAAGACTCTAAATGTAATAAAAAACTCTGGGTATAAACAAGGACTCTAGGTGTAAACAAGGACTACAAATGTAAACAGACTCTAAATGTAAACAAAGTCTAAAAATAAAAACAAAGACTCTAAATGTAAACAAAGGCTAAAAATGTAAACAAAGACTACAAATGTAAACAAAGGCTCTTAATGTAAACAAAGGCTCTTAATGTAAACAAACAAGCTATATGTAAACAAAGACTACAAATGTAAACAAAGACACTAAATGGAACTCTAAATGTAAACAAAGAATAAAAATGTAAACAAAGACTACTAATGTAAACAAAGGCTCTAAATGTAAACAAACAAGCTATATGTAAACAAAGACTACAAGTGTAAACAAAGACACTAAATGGAACTCTAAATGTAAACAAAGAATAAAAATTTAAACAAAGACTACAAATGTAAACAAAGACCTTAAATGTAAACAGACTCTAAATGAAAACAAACTAAAAATGTAAACAAAGACTACAAACGTAAACAAAGACTCCAAATGTAAAGAAGTTCTCTAAATGCAAACAAAGATTACAAATGTAAACAAAAACTACAAATGTAAACAAAGGCTACAAATATAAACAAAAACTCTAAATGGAAACAGACTACATTGCAAACAAAAACTACAAACGTAAACTAACACTCTAAATGTAAACAAGGACTACAAATGTAAACAGACTCTAAATGTAAACAAAGTCTAAAAATAAAAACAAAGACTCTAAATGTAAACAAAGGATAAAAATGTAAACAAAGACTACAAATGTAAACAAAGGCTCTAAATGTAAACAAACACGCTATATGTAAACAAAGACTACAAATGTAAACAAAGACCCCAAATGGAACTCTAAATCTAAACAAAAAATAAAAATGTAAACAGACTACAAATGTAAACAAAACTAAAAGTAAACAAATACTACAAATATAAACAACGACTACAAATGTAAACAAAACTAAATGTAAACAAATACTAGAAATATAAACAAAGACTCTAAATGTAACCAAAAATTCTTGGTGTAAACAAGGACTCTAGGTGTAAAAAAGGACTACAAACGTAAACAAAGTCTCTAAATATAAACAAAGTCTAAATGTAAACAAAGACTACAAGCGTAAACAAAGACTGCAAATGTAAACAAAAACTCTACATGTAAACAATCTCTCTAAATGTAAACAAAGACTACAAATATAAACGGACTCTAAATGTAAACAAAGTCACTAAATTTAAACAAAGAATGCAAATGTAAACCAAGACTATAAATGTTAAGAAAGTTTACAACTATAAACAAAGACTACAAATGTAAACAAAGACACTAAACGTAAACAAAAACTACAAATGTAAACAGACTCTAAGTGTAAACAGACAACAAATGTAAACAAAGCCTCTACATATAAACAAAGTACCTAAATGTAAGCAGACTACAAATGTAAACAAAGAATACAAATGTAAACAAAGAGCACAAATGTTAAGTGACTCAAACTGTAAACAAACTCTCTAAATGTAAACAAAGTCTACAAATGTAAACAGACTATAAATGAAAACAGACTCTAAATGCAAACAGACTAAAAGTGTAAACAAAGACTACAAATATAAACAGACTCTAAATGGAAACAGACTACAAATGTAAACAAAAACTACAAACGTAAACCAACACTCTAAATGTAAACAAAGACTACAAATGTAAACAAAGGGACTAAATGTAAACACTCTAAATGTAAACAAAGACTACATATGTAAACAAAGTATTTAAATGTAAATAAAGACTACAAATGTAAACAAAGACCTTAAATGTAAACAGACTCTAAGTGAAAACAAAGACTAAAAATGTAAACAAAGACTACAGACGTAAACAAAGACTCTAAATGTAAAGAAGGTCTCTAAATGCAAACATAGATTACAAATGTAAACAAAGACTACAAATGTAAACAAAGACTACAAATATAAACAGACTCTAAATGGAAACAGACCACAAATGTAAACAAAAACTATAAACGTAAACTAACACTCTATATGTAAACAGACTACAAATGTAAACAAAACTAAATGTAAACAAATACTAGAAATATAAACAAAGGCTCTAAATGTAACCAAAGACTGCAAACGTAAACAAAGTCTCTAAATGTAAACAAAAAATAAAAATGTAAACAAAGACTCTAAATGTAATAAAAAACTCTGGGTATAAACAAGGACTCTAGGTGTAAACAAGGACTACAAATGTAAACAGACTCTAAATGTTAACAAAGTCTAAAAATGAAAACAAAGACTCTAAATGTAAACAAAGGCTAAAAATGTAAACAAAGGCTCTTAATGTAAACAAACAAGCTATATGTAAACAAAGACTACAAATGTAAACAAAGACACTAAATGGAACTCTAAATGTAAACAAAGAATAAAAATGTAAACAAAGACTACTAATGTAAACAAAGGCTCTAAATGTAAACAAACAAGCTATATATAAACAAAGACTACAAATGTAAACAAAGACACTAAATGGAACTCTAAATGTAAACAAAGAATAAAAATGTAAACAAAGACTACAAATGTAAACAAAGACCTTAAATGTAAACAGACTCTAAATGAAAACAAAGACTAAAAATGTAAACAAAGACTACAAACGTAAACAAAGACTCCAAATGTAAAGAAGTTCTCTAAATGCAAACAAAGATTACAAATGTAAACAAAAACTACAAATGTAAACAAAGGCTACAAATATAAACCAAAACTCTAAATGGAAACAGACTACATTGTAAACAAAAACTACAAACGTAAACTAACACTCTAAATCTAAACAAGGACTACAAATGTAAACAGACTCTAAATGTAAACAAAGTCTAAAAATAAAAACAAAGACTCTAAATGTAAACAAAGGATAAAAATGTAAACAAAGACTACAAATGTAAACAAAGGCTCTAAATGTAAACAAACACGCTATATGTAAACAAAGACTACAAATGTAAACAAAGACCCCAAATGGAACTCTAAATCTAAACAAAAAATAAAAATGTAAACAGACTACAAATGTAAACAAAACTAAAAGTAAACAAATACTACAAATATAAACAACGACTACAAATGTAAACAAAACTAAATGTAAACAAATACTAGAAATATAAACAAAGACTCTAAATGTAACCAAAAATTCTTGGTGTAAACAAGGACTCTAGGTGTAAAAAAGGACTACAAACGTAAACAAAGTCTCTAAATATAAACAAAGTCTAAATGTAAACAAAGACTACAAGCGTAAACAAAGACTGCAAATGTAAACAAAAACTCTACATGTAAACAATCTCTCTAAATGTAAACAAAGACTACAAATATAAACGGACTCTAAATGTAAACAAAGTCACTAAATTTAAACAAAGAATGCAAATGTAAACCAAGACTATAAATGTTAAGAAAGTTTACAACTGTAAACAAAGACTACAAATGTAAACAAAGACACTAAACGTAAACAAAAACTACAAATGTAAACAGACTCTAAGTGTAAACAGACAACAAATGTAAACAAAGCCTCTACATATAAACAAAGTACCTAAATGTAAGCAGACTACAAATGTAAACAAAGAATACAAATGTAAACAAAGAGCACAAATGTTAAGTGACTCAAACTGTAAACAAACTCTCTAAATGTAAACAAAGTCTACAAATGTAAACAGACTATAAATGAAAACAGACTCTAAATGCAAACAGACTAAAAGTGTAAACAAAGACTACAAATATAAACAGACTCTAAATGGAAACAGACTACAAATGTAAACAAAAACTACAAACGTAAACCAACACTCTAAATGTAAACAAAGACTACAAATGTAAACAAAGGGACTAAATGTAAACACTCTAAATGTAAACAAAGACTACATATGTAAACAAAGTATTTAAATGTAAATAAAGACTACAAATGTAAACAAAGACCTTAAATGTAAACAGACTCTAAGTGAAAACAAAGACTAAAAATGTAAACAAAGACTACAGACGTAAACAAAGGCTCTAAATGTAAAGAAGGTCTCTAAATGCAAACGTAGATTACAAATGTAAACAAAGACTACAAATGTAAACAAAGACTACAAATATAAACAGACTCTAAATGGAAACAGACCACAAATGTAAACAAAAACTATAAACGTAAACTAACACTCTATATGTAAACAGACTACAAATGTAAACAAAACTAAATGTAAACAAATACTAGAAATATAAACAAAGGCTCTAAATGTAACCAAAGACTGCAAACGTAAACAAAGTCTCTAAATGTAAACAAAAAATAAAAATGTAAACAAAGACTCTAAATGTAATAAAAAACTCTGGGTATAAACAAGGACTCTAGGTGTAAACAAGGACTACAAATGTAAACAGACTCTAAATATTAACAAAGTCTAAAAATAAAAACAAAGACTCTAAATGTAAACAAAGGCTAAAAATGTAAACAAAGACTACAAATGTAAACAAAGGCTCTTAATGTAAACAAACAAGCTATATGTAAACAAAGACTACAAATGTAAACAAAGACACTAAATGGAACTCTAAATGTAAACAAAGAATAAAAATGTAAACAAAGACTACTAATGTAAACAAAGGCTCTAAATGTAAACAAACAAGCTATATATAAACAAAGACTACAAATGCAAACAAAGACACTAAATGGAACTCTAAATGTAAACAAAGAATAAAAATGTAAACAAAGACTACAAATGTAAACAAAGACCTTAAATGTAAACAGACTCTAAATGAAAACAAAGACTAAAAATGTAAACAAAGACTACAAACGTAAACAAAGACTCCAAATGTAAAGAAGTTCTCTAAATGCAAACAAAGATTACAAATGTAAACAAAAACTACAAATGTAAACAAAGGCTACAAATATAAACAAAAACTCTAAATGGAAACAGACTACATTGTAAACAAAAACTACAAACGTAAACTAACACTCTAAATGTAAACAAGGACTACAAATGTAAACAGACTCTAAATGTAAACAAAGTCTAAAAATAAAAACAAAGACTCTAAATGTAAACAAAGGATAAAAATGTAAACAAAGACTACAAATGTAAACAAAGGCTCTAAATGTAAACAAACACGCTATATGTAAACAAAGACTACAAATGTAAACAAAGACCCCAAATGGAACTCTAAATCTAAACAAAAAATAAAAATGTAAACAGACTACAAATGTAAACAAAACTAAAAGTAAACAAATACTACAAATATAAACAACGACTACAAATGTAAACAAAACTAAATGTAAACAAATACTAGAAATATAAACAAAGACTCTAAATGTAACCAAAAATTCTTGGTGTAAACAAGGACTCTAGGTGTAAAAAAGGACTACAAACGTAAACAAAGTCTCTAAATATAAACAAAGTCTAAATGTAAACAAAGACTACAAGTGTAAACAAAGACTGCAAATGTAAACAAAAACTCTACATGTAAACAATCTCTCTAAATGTAAACAAAGACTACAAATATAAACGGACTCTAAATGTAAACAAAGTCGCTAAATTTAAACAAAGAATACAAATGTAAACAAAGACTATAAATGTTAAGAAAGTTTACAACTGTAAACAAAGACTACAAATGTAAACAAAGACACTAAATGGAACTCTAAATGTAAACAAAGAATAAAAATGTAAACAAAGACTACAAATGTAAACAAACACCTTAAATGTAAACAGACTCTAAATGAAAACAGACTAAAAATGTAAACAAAGACTACAAACGTAAACAAAGACTCCAAATGTAAAGAAGTTCTCTAAATGCAAACAAAGATTACAAATGTAAACAAAAACTACAAATGTAAACAAAGGCTACAAATATAAACAAAAACTCTAAATGGAAACAGACTACAAATGTAAACAAAAACTACAAACGTAAACTAACACTCTAAATGTAAACAAGGACTACAAATGTAAACAGACTCTAAATGTAAACAAAGTCTAAAAATAAAAACAAAGACTCTAAATGTAAACAAAGGATAAAAATGTAAACAAAGGCTACAAATGTAAACAAAGGCTCTAAATGTAAACAAACACGCTATATGTGAACAAAGACTACAAATGTAAACAAAGGCCCCAAATGGAACTCTAAATCTAAACAAAAAATAAAAATGTAAACAGACTACAAATGTAAACAAAACTAAAAGTAAACAAATACTACAAATATAAACAACGACTACAAATGTAAACAAAACTAAATGTAAACAAATACTAGAAATATAAACAAAGACTCTAAATGTAACCAAAAATTCTTGGTGTAAACAAGGACTCTAGGTGTAAAAAAGGACTACAAACGTAAACAAAGTCTCTAAATATAAACAAAGTCTAAATGTAAACAAAGACTACAAGTGTAAACAAAGACTGCAAATGTAAACAAAAACTCTACATGTAAACAATCTCTCTAAATGTAAACAAAGACTACAAATATAAACGGACTCTAAATGTAAACAAAGTCACTAAATTTAAACAAAGAATACAAATGTAAACAAAGACTATAAATGTTAAGAAAGTTTACAACTGTAAACAAAGACTACGAATGTAAACAAAGACACTAAACGTAAACAAAAACTACAAATGTAAACAGACTCTAAGTGTAAACAGACAACAAATGTAAACAAAGCCTCTAAATATAAACAAAGTACCTAAATGTAAGCAGACTACAAATGTAAACAAAGAATACAAATGTAAACAAAGAGCACAAATGTTAAGTGACTCAAACTGTAAACAAACTCTCTAAATGTAAACAAAGTCTACAAATGTAAACAGACTATAAATGAAAATAGACTCTAAATGCAAACAGACTAAAAGTGTAAACAAAGACTACAAATATAAACAGACTCTAAATGGAAACAGACTACAAATGTAAACAAAAACTACAAACGTAAACCAACACTCTAAATGTAAACAAAGACTACAAATGTAAACAAAACTAAAAGTAAACAAATACTACAAATATAAACAACGACTACAAATGTAAACAAAACTAAATGTAAACAAATACTAGAAATATAAACAAAGACTCTAAATGTAACCAAAGACTGCAAACGTAAACAAAAACTCTAAATGGAAAAAAATAATAAAAATGTAAACAAAGACTCTAAATGTAATAAAAAACTCTGGGTATAAACAAGGACTCTAGGTGTAAACAAGGACTACCAATGTAAACAGACTCTAAATGTAAACAAAGTCTAAAAATAAAAACAAAGACTCTCAATGTAAACAAAGGCTAAAAATTTAAACAAAGACTACAAATGTAAACAAAGGCTCTAAATGTAAACAAACAAGCTATATGTAAACAAAGACTACAAATGTAAACAAAGACACTAAATGGAACTCTAAATGTAAACAAAGAATAAAAATGTAAACAAAGACTACTAATGTAAACAAAGGCTCTAAATGTAAACAAACAAGCTATATGTAAACAAAGACTACAAATGTAAACAAAGACACTAAACGGAACTCTAAATGAAAACAAAGAATAAAAATGTAAACAAAGACTACAAATGTAAACAAAGACCTTAAATGTAAACAGAATCTTAATGAAAACAAAGACTAAAAATGTAAACAAAGACTCTAAATGTAAAGATGGTCTCTAAATGCAAACAAAGATTACAAATGTAAACAAAAACTACAAATGTAAACAAAGACTACAAATATAAACAAAAACTCTAAATGGAAATAGACTACAAATGTAAACAAATTCTACAAATGTAAACAAAGACTGCAAACGTAAACAAAAACTCTAAATGGAAACAAATAATAAAAATGTAAACAAAGACTCTAAATGTAATAAAAAACTCTGGATATAAACAAGGACTACAAATGTAAACTGACTCTAAATATAAACAAAGTCTAAAAATAAAAACAGACTCTAAATGTAAACAAACGCTAAAAATGTAAACAAAGACTACAAATGTAAAAAAAGGGACTAAATGTAAACACTCTAAATGTAAACAAAGACTACATATGTAAACAAAGAATTTAAATGTAAATAAAGACTACAAATGTAAACAAAGACCTTAAATGTAGACAGACTCTAAGTGAAAACAAAGACTAAAAATGTAAACAAAGACTACAGACGTAAACAAAGACTCTAAATGTAAAGAAGGTCTCTAAATGCAAACAAAGATTACAAATGTAAACAAAGACTACAAATGTAAACAAAGACTACAAATATAAACAGACTCTAAATGGAAACAGACTACAAATGTAAACAAAAACTATAAACGTAAACTAACACTCTATATGTAAACAGACTACAAATGTAAACAAAACTAAATGTAAACAAATACTAGAAATATAAACAAAGGCTCTAAATGTAACCAAAGACTGCAAACGTAAACAAAGTCTCTAAATGTAAACAAAAAATAAAAATGTAAACAAAGACTCTAAATGTAATAAAAAACTCTAGGTATAAACAAGGACTCTAGGTGTAAACAAGGACTACAAATGTAAACAGACTCTAAATGTAAACAAAGTCTAAAAATAAGAACAAAGACTCTACATGTAAACAAAGGCTAAAAATGTAAACAAAGACTACAAATGTAAACAAAGGCTCTAAATGTAAACAAACAAGCTATATGTAAACAAAGACTACAAATGTAAACAAAGGCTCTAAATGTAAACAAACAAGCTATATGTAAACAAAGACTACAAATGTAAACAAAGACACTAAATGGAACTCTAAATGTAAACAAAGAATAAAAATGTAAACAAAGACTACTAATGTAAACAAAGGCTCTAAATGTAAACAAACAAGCTATATGTAAACAGACTACAAATGTAAACAAAGACACTAAATGGAACTCTAAATGTAAACAAAGAATAAAAATGTAAACAAAGACTACAAATGTAAACAAAGACCTTAAATGTAAACAGACTCTAAATGAAAACAAACTAAAAATGTAAACAAAGACTACAAACGTAAACAAAGACTCCAAATGTAAAGAAGTTCTCTAAATGCAAACAAAGATTACAAATGTAAACAAAAACTACAAATGTAAACAAAGGCTACAAATATAAACAAAAACTCTAAATGGAAACAGACTACATTGTAAACAAAAACTACAAACGTAAACTAACACTCTAAATGTAAACAAGGACTACAAATGTAAACAGACTCTAAATGTAAACAAAGTCTAAAAATAAAAACAAAGACTCTAAATGTAAACAAAGGATAAAAATGTAAACAAAGACTACAAATGTAAACAAAGGCTCTAAATGTAAACAAACACGCTATATGTAAACAAAGACTACAAATGTAAACAAAGACCCCAAATGGAACTCTAAATCTAAACAAAAAATAAAAATGTAAACAGACTACAAATGTAAACAAAACTAAAAGTAAACAAATACTACAAATATAAACAACGACTACAAATGTAAACAAAACTAAATGTAAACAAATACTAGAAATATAAACAAAGACTCTAAATGTAACCAAAAATTCTTGGTGTAAACAAGGACTCTAGGTGTAAAAAAGGACTACAAACGTAAACAAAGTCTCTAAATATAAACAAAGTCTAAATGTAAACAAAGACTACAAGCGTAAACAAAGACTGCAAATGTAAACAAAAACTCTACATGTAAACAATCTCTCTAAATGTAAACAAAGACTACAAATATAAACGGACTCTAAATGTAAACAAAGTCACTAAATTTAAACAAAGAATGCAAATGTAAACAAAGACTATAAATGTTAAGAAAGTTTACAACTGTAAACAAAGACTACAAATGTAAACAAAGACACTAAACGTAAACAAAAACTACAAATGTAAACAGACTCTAAGTGTAAACAGACAACAAATGTAAACAAAGCCTCTACATATAAACAAAGTACCTAAATGTAAGCAGACTACAAATATAAACAAAGAATACAAATGTAAACAAAGAGCACAAATGTTAAGTGACTCAAACTGTAAACAAACTCTCTAAATGTAAACAAAGTCTACAAATGTAAACAGACTATAAATGAAAACAGACTCTAAATGCAAACAGACTAAAAGTGTAAACAAAGACTACAAATATAAACAGACTCTAAATGGAAACAGACTACAAATGTAAACAAAAACTACAAACGTAAACCAACACTCTAAATGTAAACAAAGACTACAAATGTAAACAAAGGGACTAAATGTAAACACTCTAAATGTAAACAAAGACTACATATGTAAACAAAGAATTTAAATGTAAATAAAGACTACAAATGTAAACAAAGACCTTAAATGTAAACAGACTCTAAGTGAAAACAAAGACTAAAAATGTAAACAAAGACTACAGACGTAAACAAAGACTCTAAATGTAAAGAAGGTCTCTAAATGCAAACAAAGATTACAAATATAAACAAAGACTACAAATGTAAACAAAGACTACAAATATAAACAGACTCTAAATGGAAACAGACCACAAATGTAAACAAAAACTATAAACGTAAACTAACACTCTATATGTAAACAGACTACAAATGTAAACAAAACTAAATGTAAACAAATACTAGAAATATAAACAAAGGCTCTAAATGTAACCAAAGACTGCAAACGTAAACAAAGTCTCTAAATGTAAACAAAAAATAAAAATGTAAACAAAGACTCTAAATGTAATAAAAAACTCTGGGTATAAACAAGGACTCTAGGTGTAAACAAGGACTACAAATGTAAACAGACTCTAAATTTTAAAGTCTAAAAATAAAAACAAAGACTCTAAATGTAAACAAAGGCTAAAAATGTAAACAAAGACTACAAATGTAAACAAAGACACTAAATGGAACTCTAAATGTAAACAAAGAATAAAAATGTAAACAAAGACTACTAATGTAAACAAAGGCTCTAAATGTAAACAAACAAGCTATATATAAACAAAGACTACAAATGTAAACAAAGACACTAAATGGAACTCTAAATGTAAACAAAGAATAAAAATGTAAACAAAGACTACAAATGTAAACAAAGACCTTAAATGTAAACAGACTCTAAATGAAAACAAAGACTAAAAATGTAAACAAAGACTACAAACGTAAACAAAGACTCCAAATGTAAAGAAGTTCTCTAAATGCAAACAAAGATTACAAATGTAAACAAAAACTACAAATGTAAACAAAGGCTACCAAATATAAACAAAAACTCTAAATGGAAACAGACTACATTGTAAACAAAAACTACAAACGTAAACTAACACTCTAAATGAAAACAAGGACTACAAATGTAAACAGACTCTAAATGTAAACAAAGTTTAAAATAAAACAAAGACTCTAAATGTAAACAAAGGATAAAAATGTAAACAAAGACTACAAATGTAAACAAAGGCTCTAAATGTAAACAAACACGCTATATGTAAACAAAGACTACAAATGTAAACAAAGACCCCAAATGGAACTCTAAATGTAAACAAAGAATAAAAATGTAAACAAAGACTACAAATGTAAACAAAGACCTTAAATGTAAACAGACTCTAAATGAAAACAAAGACTAAAAATTTAAACAAAGACTACAAACGTAAACAAAGACTCCAAATGTAAAGAAGTTCTCTAAATGCAAACAAAGATTACAAATGTAAACAAAAACTACAAATGTAAACAAAGGCTACAAATATAAACAAAAACTCTAAATGGAAACAGACTACATTGTAAACAAAAACTACAAACGTAAACTAACACTCTAAATGTAAACAAGGACTACAAATGTAAACAGACTCTAAATGTAAACAAAGTCTAAAAATAAAAACAAAGACTCTAAATGTAAACAAAGGATAAAAATGTAAACAAAGACTACAAATGTAAACAAAGACTACAAATATAAACAGACTCTAAATGGAAACAGACTACAAATGTAAACAAAAACTATAAACGTAAACTAACACTCTATATGTAAACAGACTACAAATGTAAACAAAACTAAATGTAAACAAATACTAGAAATATAAACAAAGGCTCTAAATGTAACCAAAGACTGCAAACGTAAACAAAGTCTCTAAATGTAAACAAAAAATAAAAATGTAAACAAAGACTCTAAATGTAATAAAAAACTCTGGGTATAAACAAGGACTCTAGGTGTAAACAAGGACTACAAATGTAAACAGACTCTAAATGTAAACAAAGTCTAAAAATAAAAACAAAGACTCTAAATGTAAACAAAGGCTAAAAATGTAAACAAAGACTACAAATGTAAACAAAGGCTCTTAATGTAAACAAACAAGCTATATGTAAACAAAGACTACAAATGTAAACAAAGACACTAAATGGAACTCTAAACGTAAACAAAGAATAAAAATGTAAACAAAGACTACTAAGGTAAACAAAGGCTCTAAATGTAAACAAACAAGCTATATGTAAACAAAGACTACAAATGTAAACAAAGACACTAAATGGAACTCTAAATGTAAACAAAGAATAAAAATGTAAACAAAGACTACAAATGTAAACAAAGACCTTAAATGTAAACAGACTCTAAATGAAAACAAAGACTAAAAATGTAAAAAAAGACTACAAACGTAAACAAAGACTCCAAATGTAAAGAAGTTCTCTAAATGCAAACAAAGATTACAAATGTAAACAAAAACTACAAATGTAAACAAAGGCTACAAATATAAACAAAAACTCTAAATGGAAACAAACTACAAATGTAAACAAAAACTACAAACGTAAACTAACACTCTAAATGTATACAAGGACTACAAGTGTAAACAGACTCTAAATGTAAACAAAGTCTAAAAATAAAAACAACGACTCTAAATGTAAACAAAGGATAAAAAAGTAAACAAAGGCTACAAATGTAAACAAAGGCTCTAAATGTAAACAAACACGCTATATGTAAACAAAGACTACAAATGTAAACAAAGACTCTAAATGTAAACAAACACGCTATATGTAAACAAAGACTACAAATGTAAACAAAGACCCCAAATGGAACTCTAAATCTAAACAAAAAATAAAAATGTAAACAGACTACAAATGTAAACAAAACTAAAAGTAAACAAATACTACAAATATAAACAACGACTACAAATGTAAACAAAACTAAATGTAAACAAATACTAGAAATATAAACAAAGACTCTAAATGTAACCAAAAATTCTTGGTGTAAACAAGGACTCTAGGTGTAAAAAAGGATTACAAACGTAAACAAAGTCTCTAAATATAAACAAAGTCTAAATGTAAACAAAGACTACAAGCGTAAACAAAGACTGCAAATGTAAACAAAAACTCTACATGTAAACAATCTCTCTAAATGTAAACAAAGACTACAAATATAAACGGACTCTAAATGTAAACAAAGTCACTAAATTTAAACAAAGAATGCAAATGTAAACAAAGACTATAAATGTTAAGAAAGTTTACAACTGTAAACAAAGACTACAAATGTAAACAAAGACACTAAACGTAAACAAAAACTACAAATGTAAACAGACTCTAAGTGTAAACAGACAACAAATGTAAACAAAGCCTCTACATATAAACAAAGTACCTAAATGTAAGCAGACTACAAATGTAAACAAAGAATACAAATGTAAACAAAGAGCACAAATGTTAAGTGACTCAAACTGTAAACAAACACTCTAAATGTAAACAAAGTCTACAAATGTAAACAGACTATAAATGAAAACAGACTCTAAATGCAAACAGACTAAAAGTGTAAACAAAGACTACAAATATAAACAGACTCTAAATGGAAACAGAATACAAATGTAAACAAAAACTACAAACGTAAACCAACACTCTAAATGTAAACAAAGACTACAAATGTAAACAAAGGGACTAAATGTAAACACTCTAAATGTAAACAAAGACTACATATGTAAACAAAGAATTTAAATGTAAATAAAGACTACAAATGTAAACAAAGACCTTAAATGTAAACAGACTCTAAGTGAAAACAAAGACTAAAAATGTAAACAAAGACTACAGACGTAAACAAAGACTCTAAATGTAAAGAAGGTCTCTAAATGCAAACAAAGATTACAAATGTAAACAAAGACTACAAATGTAAACAAAGACTACAAATATAAACAGACTCTAAATGGAAACAGACTACAAATGTAAACAAAAACTATAAACGTAAACTAACACTCTATATGTAAACAGACTACAAATGTAAACAAAACTAAATGTAAACAAATACTAGAAATATAAACAAAGGCTCTAAATGTAACCAAAGACTGCAAACGTAAACAAAGTCTCTAAATGTAAACAAAAAATAAAAATGTAAACAAAGACTCTAAATGTAATAAAAAACTCTGGGTATAAATAAGGACTCTAGGTGTAAACAAGGACTACAAATGTAAACAGACTATAAATGTAAACAAAGTCTAAAAATAAAAACAAAGACTCTAAATGTAAACAAAGGCTAAAAATGTAAACAAAGACTACAAATGTAAACAAAGGCTCTTAATGTAAACAAACAAGCTATATGTAAACAAAGACTACAAACAAAGACACTAAATGGAACTCTAAATGTAAACAAAGAATAAAAATGTAAACAATGGCTCTAAATGTAAACAAACAAGCTATATGTAAACAAAGACTACAAATGTAAACAAAGACACTAAATGGAACTCTAAATGTAAACAAAGAATAAAAATGTAAACAAAGACTACAAATGTAAACAAAGACCTTAAATGTAAACAGACTCTAAATGAAAACAAAGACTAAAAATGTAAAAAAAGACTCCAAACGTAAACAAAGACTCCAAATGTAAAGAAGTTCTCTGAATGCAAACAAAGATTACAAATGTAAACAAAAACTACAAATGTAAACAAAGGCTACAAATATAAACAAAAACTCTAAATGGAAACAGACTACAAATGTAAACAAAAACTAAAAACGTAAACTAACACTCTAAATGTAAACAAGGACTACAATTGTAAACAGACTCTAAATGTAAACAAAGTCTAAAAATAAAAACAAAGACTCTAAATGTAAACAAATGATAAAAATGTAAACAAAGGCTACAAATGTAAACAAAGGCTCTAAATGTAAACAAACACGCTATATGTAAACAAAGACTACAAATGTAAACAAAGACCCCAAATGGAACTCTAAATCTAAACAAAAAATAAAAATGTAAACAGACTACAAATGTAAACAAAACTAAAAGTAAACAAATACTACAAATATAAACAACGACTACAAATGTAAACAAAACTAAATGTAAACAAATACTAGAAATATAAACAAAGACTCTAAATGTAACCAAAAATTCTTGGTGTAAACAAGGACTCTAGGTGTAAAAAAGGACTACAAACGTAAACAAAGTCTCTAAATATAAACAAAGTCTAAATGTAAACAAAGACTGCAAATGTAAACAAAAACTCTACATGTAAACAATCTCTCTAAATGTAAACAAAGACTACAAATATAAACGGACTCTAAATGTAAACAAAGTCACTAAATTTAAACAAAGAATACAAATGTAAACAAAGACTATAAATGTTAAGAAAGTTTACAACTGTAAACAAAGACTACAAATGTAAACAAAGACACTAAACGTAAACAAAAACTACAAATGTAAACAGACTCTAAGTGTAAACAGACAACAAATGTAAACAAAGCCTCTAAATATAAACAAAGTACCTAAATGTAAGCAGACTACAAATGTAAACAAAGAATACAAATGTAAACAAAGAGCACAAATGTTAAGTGACTCAAACTGTAAACAAACTCTCTAAATGTAAACAAAGTCTACAAATGTAAACAGACTATAAATGAAAACAGACTCTAAATGCAAACAGACTACAAGTGTAAACAAAGACTGCAAATGTAAACAAAAACTCTACATGTAAACAATCTCTCTAAATGTAAACAAAGACTACAAATATAAACGGACTCTAAATGTAAACAAAGTCGCTAAATTTAAACAAAGAATACAAATGTAAACAAAGACTATAAATGTTAAGAAAGTTTACAACTGTAAACAAAGACTACAAATGTAAACAAAGACACTAAATGGAACTCTAAATGTAAACAAAGAATAAAAATGTAAACAAAGACTACAAAAGTAAACAAAGACCTTAAATGTAAACAGACTCTAAATGAAAACAGACTAAAAATGTAAACAAAGACTACAAACGTAAACAAAGACTCCAAATGTAAAGAAGTTCTCTAAATGCAAACAAAGATTACAAATGTAAACAAAAACTACAAATGTAAACAAAGGCTACAAATATAAACAAAAACTCTAAATGGAAACAGACTACAAATGTAAACAAAAACTACAAACGTAAACTAACACTCTAAATGTAAACAAGGACTACAAATGTAAACAGACTCTAAATGTAAACAAAGTCTAAAAATAAAAACAAAGACTCTAAATGTAAACAAAGGATAAAAATGTAAACAAAGGCTACAAATGTAAACAAAGGCTCTAAATGTAAACAAACACGCTATATGTAAACAAAGACTACAAATGTAAACAAAGACCCCAAATGGAACTCTAAATCTAAACAAAAAATAAAAATGTAAACAGACTACAAATGTAAACAAAACTAAAAGTAAACAAATACTACAAATATAAACAACGACTACAAATGTAAACAAAACTAAATGTAAACAAATACTAGAAATATAAACAAAGACTCTAAATGTAACCAAAAATTCTTGGTGTAAACAAGGACTCTAGGTGTAAAAAAGGACTACAAACGTAAACAAAGTCTCTAAATATAAACAAAGTCTAAATGTAAACAAAGACTACAAGTGTAAACAAAGACTGCAAATGTAAACAAAAACTCTACATGTAAACAATCTCTCTAAATGTAAACAAAGACTACAAATATAAACGGACTCTAAATGTAAACAAAGTCACTAAATTTAAACAAAGAATACAAATGTAAACAAAGACTATAAATGTTAAGAAAGTTTACAACTGTAAACAAAGACTACAAATGTAAACAAAGACACTAAACGTAAGCAAAAACTACAAATGTAAACAGACTCTAAGTGTAAACAGACAACAAATGTAAACAAAGCCTCTAAATATAAACAAAGTACCTAAATGTAAGCAGACTACAAATGTAAACAAAGAATACAAATGTAAACAAAGAGCACAAATGTTAAGTGACTCAAACTGTAAACAAACTCTCTAAATGTAAACAAAGTCTACAAATGTAAACAGACTATAAATGAAAACAGACTCTAAATGCAAACAGACTAAAAGTGTAAACAAAGACTACAAATATAAACAGACTCTAAATGGAAACAGAATACAAATGTAAACAAAAACTACAAACGTAAACCAACACTCTAAATGTAAAAAAAGACTACAAATGTAAACAAAGGGACTAAATGTAAACACTCTAAATGTAAACAAAGACTACATATGTAAACAAAGAATTTAAATGTAAATAAAGACTACAAATGTAAACAAAGACCTTAAATGTAAACAGACTCTAAGTGAAAACAAAGACTAAAAATGTAAACAAAGACTACAGACGTAAACAAAGACTCTAAATGTAAAGAAGGTCTCTAAATGCAAACAAAGATTACAAATGTAAACAAAGACTACAAATGTAAACAAAGACTACAAATATAAACAGACTCTAAATGGAAACAGACTACAAATGTAAACAAAAACTATAAACGTAAACTAACCTCTATATGTAAACAGACTACAAATGTAAACAAAACTAAATGTAAACAAATACTAGAAATATAAACAAAGGCTCTAAATGTAACCAAAGACTGCAAACGTAAACAAAGTCTCTAAATGTAAACAAAAAATAAAAATGTAAACAAAGACTCTAAATGTAATAAAAAACTCTGGGTATAAATAAGGACTCTAGGTGTAAACATGGACTACAAATGTAAACAGACTCTAAATGTAAACAAAGTCTAAAAATAAAAACAAAGACTCTAAATGTAAACAAAGGCTAAAAATGTAAACAAAGACTACAAATGTAAACAAAGGCTCTTAATGTAAACAAACAAGCTATATGTAAACAAAGACTACAAATGTAAACAAAGACACTAAATGGAACTCTAAATGTAAACAAAGAATAAAAATGTAAACAAAGACTACTAATGTAAACAAAGGCTCTAAATGTAAACAAACAAGCTATATGTAAACAAAGACTACAAATGTAAACAAAGACACTAAATGGAACTCTAAATGTAAACAAAGAATAAAAATGTAAACAAAGACTACAAATGTAAACAAAGACCTTAAATGTAAACAGACTCTAAATGTAAACAAAGTCTAAAAATAAAAACAAAGACTCTAAATGTAAACAAAGGATAAAAATGTAAACAAAGGCTACAAATGTAAACAAAGGCTCTAAATGTAAACAAACACGCTATATGTAAACAAAGACTACAAATGTAAACAAAGACCCCAAATGGAACTCTAAATCTAAACAAAAAATAAAAATGTAAACAGACTACAAATGTAAACAAAACTAAAAGTAAACAAATACTACAAATATAAACAACGACTACAAATGTAAACAAAACTAAATGTAAACAAATACTAGAAATATAAACAAAGACTCTAAATGTAACCAAAAATTCTTGGTGTAAACAAGGACTCTAGGTGTAAAAAAGGACTACAAACGTAAACAAAGTCTCTAAATATAAACAAAGTCTAAATGTAAACAAAGACTACAAGCGTAAACAAAGACTGCAAATGTAAACAAAAACTCTACATGTAAACAATCTCTCTAAATGTAAACAAAGGCTACAAATATAAACGGACTCTAAATGTAAACAAAGTCACTAAATTTAAACAAAGAATACAAATGTAAACAAAGACTATAAATGTTAAGAAAGTTTACAACTGTAAACAAAGACTACAAATGTAAACAAAGACACTAAACGTAAACAAAAACTACAAATGTAAACAGACTCTAAGTGTAAACAGACAACAAATGTAAACAAAGCCTCTAAATATAAACAAAGTACCTAAATGTAAGCAGACTACAAATGTAAACAAAGAATACAAATGTAAACAAAGAGCACAAATGTTAAGTGACTCAAACTGTAAACAAACTCTCTAAATGTAAACAAAATCTACAAATGTAAACAGACTATAAATGAAAACAGACTCTAAATGCAAACAGACTACAAGTGTAAACAAAGACTGCAAATGTAAACAAAAACTCTACATGTAAACAATCTCTCTAAATGTAAACAAAGACTACAAATATAAACGGACTCTAAATGTAAACAAAGTCGCTAAATTTAAACAAAGAATACAAATGTAAACAAAGACTATAAATGTTAAGAAAGTTTACAACTGTAAACAAAGACTACAAATGTAAACAAAGACACTAAATGGAACTCTAAATGTAAACAAAGAATAAAAATGTAAACAAAGACTACAAATGTAAACAAAGACCTTAAATGTAAACAGACTCTAAATGAAAACAGACTAAAAATGTAAACAAAGACTACAAACGTAAACAAAGACTCCAAATGTAAAGAAGTTCTCTAAATGCAAAGATTACAAATGTAAACAAAAACTACAAATGTAAACAAAGGCTACAAATATAAACAAAAACTCTAAATGGAAACAGACTACAAATGTAAACAAAAACTACAAACGTAAACTAACACTCTAAATGTAAACAAGGACTACAAATGTAAACAGACTCTAAATGTAAACAAAGTCTAAAAATAAAAACAAAGACTCTAAATGTAAACAAAGGATAAAAATGTAAACAAAGGCTACAAATGTAAACAAAGGCTCTAAATGTAAACAAACACGCTATATGTAAACAAAGACTACAAATGTAAACAAAGACCCCAAATGGAACTCTAAATCTAAACAAAAAATAAAAATGTAAACAGACTACAAATGTAAACAAAACTAAAAGTAAACAAATACTACAAATATAAACAACGACTACAAATGTAAACAAAACTAAATGTAAACAAATACTAGAAATATAAACAAAGACTCTAAATGTAACCAAAAATTCTTGGTGTAAACAAGGACTCTAGGTGTAAAAAAGGACTACAAACGTAAACAAAGTCTCTAAATATAAACAAAGTCTAAATGTAAACAAAGACTACAAGTGTAAACTAAGACTGCAAATGTAAACAAAAACTCTACATGTAAACAATCTCTCTAAATGTAAACAAAGACTACAAATATAAACGGACTCTAAATGTAAACAAAGTCACTAAATTTAAACAAAGAATACAAATGTAAACAAAGACTATAAATGTTAAGAAAGTTTACAACTGTAAACAAAGACTACAAATGTAAACAAAGACACTAAACGTAAGCAAAAACTACAAATGTACAGTCTGTCAAAAAATTAAATGAACACTAAACCTTTCTCAGAATTCATAAAGAATAATTCTAATTTTTTGACAGACAAAAAAGGAAACATTAAAAATATTATTTTTACGTTAAAATCAAGGATATTGTTTTTCTAAATTGTAAACATTTTGCACATCTGAGACTAGGTTTCAATGATAACTATTTTTTATGTCAGAAAAGAAATAGCGAAATTTCAATTTTCAAATTTTTAAGCTTTTTAAAGATTATAAAAGATTCTGTCCAAGATGTAGATGTTTTCATTTTTAAAGATTAATCAATAATGAATTACTAATTAATTAGTGATTAATTAATAATTAATAATTAATTAATTTTCAAAAAATGGTGTGTGTGGAACTTTTTTTTTCTATAATTATATAATATATCTAAAAAAATTTCTATTAATAATTTTTATCAATGTTAATTCATTATCTTCAAGTTTATATAATTCACTCATCCAAGTAATTTCACCATGTTTTAATATAAAACCTTCATTTTGACAGTATCTATCAGATACTATTTGAAATCGAGGTACACATTTACATAAATGACACCATTCTCTAGGATTTTGAATAAGAAATGGTAAGTATTCACAAGAGGGATGGGGCAGTATATAAGAAATTTTTTTTATTTCGCACGTCACATTATAAAAATAGAGCCGTATACATTTCGTACACATCTTGAAGAGACAATTATCTTTGAAAAATACATAATAAATAATATTAAAATTATTAGGACAACTATAAAAAAAGTCATACAATGCGTAAAATATTGTAATATCTATTTTTAAAACTATAGAATCTTTTATGTTAAAAACAAAATCTCTTTTTGAAAAGGATTCAATCAAATTTATATAATTAAATTCATTGTTAGCGATTTCTTTTAATAAGCCAGTCATTTTATCCACTATCGGTATCGTTATGTATTGGTGACTCTTTCTGATAACTTGTAAAAAAATAGATTTGGGTAAATAAAGCGCCAAGCGTTCAACGTCGTGAAAATCTGGAAAATAAGTCCAAATTTTCGAAAAACACAAGTCTTGTAACGAAGGAAAATCAAATACAACGTTACAATAAAACCTTTTTTCAACGAAAAACTCTGAAATATATGAAAGTAAGATATCATCCTCTAAAGGTTGTATTTTTAAACCGAAACCGACCGTTTTCAATTCATTTATATTAATGTTTTTAAATGAAACAATAACAAAATGAATATGATCTTTTCTGTCACCGCCGCAAAACCATTCGGGATAATTTAATATATAAAAATAGGATATATTTTTACAAACTTCTCGAAATTTTTCAAATGCTGACTTGTGTAAAATTATATGATAGTGATATTTTTTATAATTTCTTATTTTTGTTATTTTTCCCCAACATTGATCTAGAAAAAAACGAATATATGATTTTTCATTATTAGTAAAAGTCAGGGGGCACTCAAAACTTTCAGAATACTCATCGATAATTATTTTTGGACTCTCATGATTAATATGAATTACGGATTTAATAGAAAATTGAGTTGTATCCATAATATATATTTATATATGATTAACACAAATCATTTATAAATTGTATCGATTCTTGAAACGACAGTAAACTTATTAATAGAGAAATTAATATTTAACGTATAATATTAATTTTCCGAATATATACTTTTTTCATAAGAATATTTTAATTTCTTA
Source organism: Salticus scenicus (assembly GCA_963930645.1). NCBI lineage: Eukaryota > Metazoa > Arthropoda > Arachnida > Araneae > Salticidae > Salticus > Salticus scenicus. The sequence goes on along the minus strand of CAWVNO010002818.1, from coordinate 847,533 downwards.
ATTAAAAAAAAATTGAAAAAAAAAAAAAAAAAAAAAAAAAAAAAAATCGGAAAAAAAAAAAAAAAAATTTCGGAAAAAAAAAAAAAAAAAAAAAAAAATTTCGGGAAAAAAAAAAAAAAAAAAAAAAAAAAATTTCGGAAAAAAAAAAAAAAAATTCGAAAAAAAAAAAAAAAAAAAAAAAAAATTCGAAAAAAAAAAAAAAAAAAAAAAATTCGAAAAAAAAAAAAAAAAATTCGAAAAAAAAAAAAAAAAAAAAAAAAAATTCGAAAAAAAAAAAAAAAAAAAAAAATTCGAAAAAAAAAAAAAAAAATATATATATATATATATATATATATATATATATATATATAAATATATTTATATATATATATATATATATATATATATATATATATATAAATATATTTATATATATATATATATATATATATAAATATATATATATAAATATATATATATATATATATATATATATATAAATATATATATATATATATATAATATATAATATATATTTAATATTGAAAAACAAACAATTGAAAGCAAAAAATTGAAAATGTAAAATAATGAAATCTAAAATCCAAATCGTAAATAAAAATATTATAAACTAAAAAAAAAAAAAAAAAAAAAAAAAAATTTTTTTTTTTTTTTAGTTTATAATATTTTTATTTACGATTTGGATTTTAGATTTCATTATTTTACATTTTCAATTTTTTGCTTTCAAAATTTTAGAATTTAAAATCTTGTTTTTCAAATTTATTTTGTTTTTCAAAATTCTAAGTTTTCAAAATTTTTACTTTTCAACATTTTAGGTTTTCAAAATTTTTACTTTTCAAATGTAAAATTATGAAAAAGTAATAGTGTTTTCAGATATTTTTTAGACTTTCAATATGTCATTTTGCACTATTGACAATTTATATTGTTCCACTTCGAAAATTCCTGCCAATATCCAATTTTATCATTTAATTTCTTATTCTATCTTAAAATATTTTGTGAAATCTGTAAAAATGTATATATATTTATCTGTAAAATATTTTAGCACAGAGCTAACAGGTCTTGACTGAATATTTTCTGATTATTTAGACTGTAGATTGTTCTATATTAGTAGATACACTTTATTAAGAGTGATGTATAAAAATGCGACGACGCTTTATGTGTGTACCGACTGAAATAGACCTCTGGCTCTAAAAAAAAGAAAGAATAAGAGAAATGACTAAACCTACAAAAATACCTTTATTATATGCTTATGATACATTAAATAAAACGAATCGTGGATATAATCAAGATGAAATTCAATATAATGAATTAATGGAACATACCGATGGCGATAAATTGCTAATTCCAATAAATAATCTCAGACAGTATTTCGCTGATGATAAAACTTTTAAAGAATATAAACAAAATATACATGTTTTTAATTCTTATTGGAATGGTGTTCTAAAAATGTCTAAAAAACTTAAAATTAAAAAGAGTGTCGATAGTAAATATGCCAAACGTTTTATAACTTAAAATAAAGTTTTAGATGGTATTATTAGTAGTAATAGTGTTAAAAATAGTATTACTAGACACAAAAAATGACATTTAAAAAAATCTAAATACAGTCTGTCAAAAAATTAAATGAAGAATTTTTCTCAGAATTCATAAAGAATAATTCTAATTTTTTGACAGACAAAAAAGGAAACGTTAAAAATATTATTTTTACGTTAAAACCAAGAATATTGTTTTTCTAAATTGTAAACATTTTGCAAATCTGAGACTGTTTCAATGATAACTTTTTTTATGTCAGAAAAGAAATAGCGAAAAATATATCTTATTAAATTAATTTAATAAGATAGATGCAAATATATCAGAGTCCATCAAGCTATTTTAAAAAAATAGCATTTGAATTTTAACATTTAGTTAATAAAGCGAAATTTCAAATTTCAAATTTTCAAAAATGAAATTTTAATACTTAATTATGCGCTAAAATTCAAATTAATTTTTTTTCTATATCAGAGTGAATTATCCTATTTTATAAAAAATAGCATTTGAATTTTAACATTTAATTAGCGAAATTTCCATTTTCAAAAATGAAATTTTCATATTTAATTATGCGCTAAAATTCAAATTAAATTGTTTTCTATATAAGTGTCAATTATGCTATTTTATAAAAATAGCATTTGAATTTTAACATTTAATTAGCGAAATTTCCATTTTCAAAATGAAATTTTGCTATCCGCTAAAATTCAAATTATATTTTTTTACAAATTTAATGGACAGGAAATGAATGCGCTGTATTTTAAAAATTGTAACTCTTAAAATTGTAACTCAAATACCAAGAATTACAAAACTTATATCCAGATGAAAAACTTGTTTTCTGTTACAAAAACCATTCTAAATTGTTACACGACGCAAATATTCCAAACATTTTAAATATTGATATTGTGGGTATACCATCTATAAAATGGCTTTTGTATCTATATCCTAATAAAAAATGTCCATACCATCCAAAACGAGCGAAACAATGTGCTCAACGAACTTTAGAACTTGTGGAAAATTTTGCAAAAGATAATTTTGATTTTTTAAAAGCAAATCTGAAAAAATTGGGAATAAAAATTCCTAATAATGTCCAAGAACTTCATTTCTCAATATGGGTACACTTAATTTAAAAAATAATTCAATATTTTTTTAAAGACCTTAATATTATAAATTTAAAATGATAAAATGTAAAATTGTATAATTTAAGATAAATGATAAAATATAAAAATTGTATAATCTAAAATATTAAATATGATAATATTAACTTTGATATTTTTATATTTGATAATATTACACTTTAAAAATTAACATTTCATAACTTTATATTTTACAATTGGGTAATTTAACATTTTTTTAATTCTACATTTTCAATTTAATGTAATTTGTTACTATTAAAATATTTATAATTAAGTTATTTTTATTTGTTTTATCACATATATTTATAAAATTTTTATAAAATAAGGGTTATGAATAATTTATTCAAACAACAACAACAACAACAACAACAACAACAAATTGCAAATTTAAAACAATTCACAAGTTTAAAAGAAAATAAATCGGAAGAATTAATGGATTGGTCAGATTATGATCCTAAATGGTATAAAAAGAATGATCCAATTTTATATAAAAAATTTTAACAAATCCTTTACTATATCTAAAATCATTTTAATTGTTATCGGTGGGAAAAAAGAAATATTACGCAACACATATAAGGTATAAAAAGGCTTGGCATTTGCTTTAGAATCTCAGATCTCTGGAGCCATGGAGTTGGAAGCAAGAATTCTACGCGAACTGATACTTAATGCTCTGTTTATTATTATGGAAAGTTATGTTGGTGAAAGCTTCATGATTAAAAATGTTAACAACTTCATAAATGTGCATTCAAGAATAATGAAAAAGATGGAGCCATTTAATCATATGATTTTTCGAGAAATTAAAAAAATAAAGGATTTAGAGAAAGCTTTATACGATTTGGAAGAAGCTTCATTGGAAAAAATTATCGCCATAAAGACTAAACCCTTTTCATTAGTCTTTCTAATGATATCATTCATTATGAAAAATTTAAAATGTCATCATGAAATAATTAACGATTTGGGATATTCGACAAATAAAAATTTAAAATTTGTACTAAATGTTAAACATCACCATCTGCATTTCATAAAGAAAAAGAAGAGCATTCGTGTTTAAAAAACCATATTTCACATTTTTTAAAGGCAAGAATTAATGTTTGACAAAATGTTGTTCATTTTAAAGATTTATAGATTTATATATATAATATGTACATTTTAATTTACAATCCAAATAAAATGACTGTTTCTGTCGTTCATTTATTTTATTTTATTTTTTATTTTTATTTTTTCATTTTAATATTTATCTATTTTTTAAAAAAGATATGAATATATATATATATATATATATATATAACGACAATTACTAACGACATAAATGGATATAAATTCTGATAATGTAAAAATTCTATCTCAAATATTATCAGAAATTGGATTTAATGATTTTGATATTAAATTGATTGAAAGTATAATTGCTACAGGCTTTTCACATTATGATTTAAAGTTGTTAGGTTTTTCAAAAGAACAAATTTTAGCTATATTTTATTTAATTGATCCTGAAAATGAATTTTGCAAGATTTATTATGGCGACGAACATTCTATAAATTGTCTAAAATCTTTAGAAGACTGTTCTATTTGTTTAAATTCACTTGACAAAAATATTATTATGTTATGTTGTAAACATTTATTTCATATAAAATGTTTATCAAAATGGCAGTCTACTTGTCCAATCTGTCGACAGCCTTTTGAAAATATATATCGATATCCCAAATTAATTAGAAATTGGATATCGAAAAGCACAAATGCTTTTCATATTTTAAATTCAATTAAAAGATCATGACAAAAGATTTTTTAATGGAAAAGGATAAATTTTAAAAGTGATAAAAGTCGAGATATTAATAATTGACTTTAATAAATTGTGACATGATTATATTTATTTATATTATTTTATTATAATTTTTTTATAAAAAAAACTAAGCTCCACCCTTTTTGTTCAAACTATATATATCACTCTGTTTTCACTTAGATTACATTTCACGATGAAACATCTCGTTGAAAGTATTATGATAAATTTTATTAGACAAACCATAAAGGATAAATTACCAAACTTTTTGGACTTCAATGATATTTCACAATATGTTTTAACTCAAATTCAAAAAAAGACATGTTATTCAGACATGTTTTCTTTTTCAAGAGATATATTAATAGAATATCTTCAACCTCCAGAAAAAGACGAAAAAGTTGCATATGATGCAAAATTTTTAGATTGTTTGTCACATTTGAGTAAAGAAATTGAAAGTATAATTGAAGAATTAAAACAAGTTATGTTTTTAAAAGCAAAACATTTGTTTTCCAATGTCTGGATTAAACAGTCACCAGAGGATAATATTGAAATGGATAACAAAAGTAATTCTATAAATCAAAATTCAGAGGATATAAAAACAAATATTGTAGATCTTACAGATCCACAAAATATACAAGATTGTACAAACCAAAATTTACCTGTGGACTCATATTACATAAAAAGAAATGTTAATTTTGCATATCTAGCTGTGAGATATAAAAATAAACAATTTGATGCATTTTCTCTAGGAACATTCAAACGTATAATTGGTGTTAAACAGTGTCCAAACTCATGGAAAAAATATTTAAAACATTATTGTAAAAAGTTTAAAATTGAAACTTTGTTTATACGTACACAGAAACATTTTAAATTAAACATGAAAAGAGTAACTGTTAATTATTTTAATGTGAAGAAAGATAAAATCATATGTACCAAGTGTCATGATAAAGATTGTTTGGCAGGCAGAATTTCTATGTACTTTAAAATATTTCATGCTGTAAATTTCGAAGATTGTGATTGTAATTGTTTTTAACTTTTTTGTCCATTATCTTGTCTAATTGAGATGTTTTTGTAAAAATGTTTTTAAAATAAATAATAGTTATTGCTGTGTTCTTTCACTATAAAGATGAAAAAAAGAAATTATATAAAAAAAGAACTGATGGAAAAAGTATGATATATTTTTAAAAAATGAATTGAAAAAAGAATATATAAGATTTTTTTACTTTGAACAAGAAGCAAAAAATATGGATCTCAAAAAAAGAAAATAAAGATCAAATAATATTTATATTAGTACGACAGGATAATTCTTATTTCTCATAATTAAAATTCAAAACTTTAAATTTGATAATGATGTAAACTGTCCTGTCATACTAATATGTTCATTAAATTTTTATTTTATGAATGTATAAAAAAGAATATCTTTTTTTACAGGAGAGATAAAGATGAAAAAAAAAGAATATATAAATATATGATAAATAAAATATGATATATTTTTTTACGAAAAAAACATGAATATGAAAAAATAAAGATCTGTTACAGATAAAGTTTATATTAGTACAATAGGATAAGATTTTCAAAGTAAAAATTTTAGATTTTCAAAAATTTTACTTTGCAAAAAATTTTGAAAAACAAAAAAATTTAAAAATCTAAAATTTTGAAAAACAAAAAATTGAAAATCTAAAATTTTGAAAATCTAAAAATTGAAAATCTAAAATTTTGAAAATCTAAAAATTGAAAATCTAAAATTTTGAAAATCTAAAAATTGAAAATCTAAAATTTTGAAAATCTAAAATTGAAATATAACTTTTGAAAATCTAAAATTTGAAAAATCTAAAATTTTGAAAAAAAAAATTTGAAAATCTAAAATTTTGAAAAACAAAAAATTTGAAAATCTAAAATTTTGAAAAACATAAAATTTGAAAATCTAAAATTTTGAAAAACAAAAAATTTGAAAATTTAAAATTTTGAAAAACAAAAAATTTGAAAATCTAAAATTTTGAAAAACAAAAAATTTGAAAATCTAAAATTTTGAAAAACAAAAAATTTGAAAATCTAAAATTTTGAAAAACAAAAAATTGGAAATATAAATTTATGAAATCTGAAATCTAAAAACAAAAAATTTGAAAATCTAAAATTTTGAAAAACAAAAAATTGGAAATATAAATTTATGAAATCTAAAATCTAAAAACAAAAATAAAAAATATTATAAACTAAAAAAAAAAAAAAAAAATTTTTTTTTTTTTTTTTTTTTTATAATATTTTTTATTTATGTTTTTAGATTTTTAATTTTTGTTTTCTAAATTAGATTTTCATATTTTTTGTTTTTCAAAATTTTAGATTTTCAATTTTTTTGTTTTTCAAAATTTTAGATTTCCAAAATTTTAGATTTTCAAATTTTTTTGATTTTCAAAATTTTAGATTTTCAAAATTTTTTTGTTTTTTAAAATTTTAGATTTTCAAAATTTTAGATTTTCAATTTGAAAAACAAGAAAATTTGAAAACATAAAAATTTGAAAACATAAAAATTTGAAAACATAAAATTTTGAAAATCTAAAATTTTGAAAATCTAAAATTTTGAAAATCTAAAATTTTGAAAATCAAAAATTTTGAAAATCAAAAATTTGAAAATCAAAAATTTGAAAATCAAAAATTTGAAAATCAAAAATTTGAAAATCTAAAATTTTGAAAATCTAAAATTTTGAAAAACAAAAAATATGAAAATCTAAAATTTTGAAAAACAAAAAATTTGAAAATCTAAAATTTTGAAAAACAAAAAATTTGAAAATCTAAAATTTTGAAAAACAAAAAATTTGAAAATCTAAAATTTTGAAAAACAAAAAATTTCAAAATCTAAAATTTTGAAAATCTAAAATTTTGAAAAACAAAAAATTTGAAAATCTAAAATTTTGAAAAACAAAAAATTTGAAAATCTAAAAATTGAAAATCTAAAATTTTGAAAATCTAAAAATTGAAAATCTAAAATTTTGAAAATCTAAAAATTGAAAATCTAAAATTTTGAAAATCTAAAATTGAAATATAACTTTTGAAAATCTAAAATTTGAAAAATCTAAAATTTTGAAAAAAAAAATTTGAAAATCTAAAATTTTGAAAAACAAAAAATTTGAAAATCTAAAATTTTGAAAAACATAAAATTTGAAAATCTAAAATTTTGAAAAACAAAAAATTTGAAAATTTAAAATTTTGAAAAACAAAAAATTTGAAAATCTAAAATTTTGAAAAACAAAAAATTTGAAAATCTAAAATTTTGAAAAACAAAAAATTTGAAAATCTAAAATTTTGAAAAACAAAAAATTGGAAATATAAATTTATGAAATCTGAAATCTAAAAACAAAAAATTTGAAAATCTAAAATTTTGAAAAACAAAAAATTGGAAATATAAATTTATGAAATCTAAAATCTAAAAACAAAAATAAAAAATATTATAAACTAAAAAAAAAAAAAAAAAATTTTTTTTTTTTTTTTTTTTTTATAATATTTTTTATTTATGTTTTTAGATTTTTAATTTTTGTTTTCTAAATTAGATTTTCATATTTTTTGTTTTTCAAAATTTTAGATTTTCAATTTTTTTGTTTTTCAAAATTTTAGATTTCCAAAATTTTAGATTTTCAAATTTTTTTGATTTTCAAAATTTTAGATTTTCAAAATTTTTTTGTTTTTTAAAATTTTAGATTTTCAAAATTTTAGATTTTCAATTTGAAAAACAAGAAAATTTGAAAACATAAAAATTTGAAAACATAAAAATTTGAAAACATAAAATTTTGAAAATCTAAAATTTTGAAAATCTAAAATTTTGAAAATCTAAAATTTTGAAAATCAAAAATTTTGAAAATCAAAAATTTGAAAATCAAAAATTTGAAAATCAAAAATTTGAAAATCAAAAATTTGAAAATCTAAAATTTTGAAAATCTAAAATTTTGAAAAACAAAAAATATGAAAATCTAAAATTTTGAAAAACAAAAAATTTGAAAATCTAAAATTTTGAAAAACAAAAAATTTGAAAATCTAAAATTTTGAAAAACAAAAAATTTGAAAATCTAAAATTTTGAAAAACAAAAAATTTCAAAATCTAAAATTTTGAAAATCTAAAATTTTGAAAAACAAAAAATTTGAAAATCTAAAATTTTGAAAAACAAAAAATTTGAAAATCTAAAATTTTGAAAAACAAAAAATTTGAAAATCTAAAATTTTGAAAAACAAAAAATTTGAAAATCTAAAATTTTGAAAATCTAAAATTTTGAAAAACAAAATATTTGAAAATCTAAAATTTTGAAAAACAAAAAATTTGAAAATCTAAAATTTTGAAAAACAAAAAATTTGAAAATCTAAAATTTTGAAAAACAAAAAATTGGAAATATAAATTTATGAAATCTAAAATCTAAAAACAAAAATAAAAAATATTATAAACTAAAAAAAAAAAAAAAAAAAAAAAAAAAAAAAAAAAATTTTTTTTTTTTTTTTTTTTTTTTTTTTTTTTTTAGTTTATAATATTTTTTATTTATGTTTTTAGATTTTTAATTTTTGTTTTCTAAATTAGATTTTCATATTTTTTGTTTTTCAAAATTTTAGATTTTCAATTTTTTTTGTTTTTCTAAATTTTAGATTTCCAAAATTTTAGATTTTCAAATTTTTTTGATTTTCAAAATTTTAGATTTTCAAAATTTTTTTGTTTTTCAAAATTTTTTTGTTTTTTAAAATTTTAGATTTTCAAAATTTTAGATTTTCAATTTGAAAAACAAGAAAATTTGAAAATCTAAAAATTTGAAAACATAAAAATTTGAAAACATAAAATTTTGAAAACATAAAATTTTGAAAATCTAAAATTTTGAAAATCTAAAATTTTGAAAAACAAAAATTTGAAAATCAAAAATTTGAAAATCAAAAATTTGAAAATCAAAAATTTGAAAATCTAAAATTTTGAAAAACAAAAAATATGAAAATCTAAAATTTTGAAAAACAAAAAATTTAAAATCTAAAAACATAAATAAAAAATTATTATAAACTAAAAAAAAAAAAAAAAAAAAAAAAAAAAAAAAAAAAATTTTTTTTTTTTTTTTTAGTTTATAATAATTTTTTATTTATGTTTTTATATTTTAGATTTAGTTTTTAGATTTTAAATTTTTGTTTTCAAAATTTTTGTTTTTCAAAATTTTTGTTTTTCAAAATTTTTGTTTTTCAAAATTTTTGTTTTTCAAAATTTTTACTTTTCAAAATTTTTACTTTTCAAAATTTTTACTTTTCAAAATTTTTTACTTTAAAAATTTTTTACTTTAAAAATTTTTTACTTTAAAAATTTTTTACTTTAAAACCTTTGTACTTTTCAAAATTTTAATTTCAAAAATTTTACTTTTCAAAATTTTAATTTCAAAATTTTTACTTTAAAAATTTTAATTTCAAAATTTTTACTTTTCAAAATTTTAATTTCAAAATTTTTACTTTTGAAAAATTTTACATTTCAAAAATTTAAATTTAAATTTTTTGTTTTTCAAAATTTAAATTTTCAAATTTTTCGTTTTTTTTAATTTTTAAATTATTTTAAAAATTTAAAAATTTATAATTCTGAAATGTTTAAAATAATTAAATGAAAAAATTATAATATCTAATATTATGAAATCAAAAAAATTGTAAAATGTTAGATATTAAATAATCTAAAAATGATGAAATGTAATTTTGTTTAAAAAAAAAGAAAATATATTTATGGGATATATTTTATAACCGTTTCCATCAGTGTAAAATATCAAAATAATTTCAAGTATGCCTAGTCCGTTTACCCTTTTTGATTTAAATAATGATGTGTTATCAATTCTTTTTAAAGACTATATTGCGATTCATGATAAACTAACGTTATTAAATTCACCAGATTTTCACGAAAAATTATCAAATCCTAATCTTTGGTCAATTCCCTATGATGAATTTTTTGGATTTATATATGCGATTCGAATAATGAAACCGGGTTTGTATCTCGATAATCAAAACAATGCCTGTTATATATCCGTAGACGAAAAAAATGCGACTTTATCCGCACGTTATTTTGATTATTTGAACATTGAAAAATTAGACAAAGCTTATCTGTCTCTAGACGATCTGATAAAAGGTGGTATTGATCATAGGAAAAGGGTAATTGAAAATTTCAGTTGGCGTAATTTTGATTATTTTCTTAAATATGAATTTCCAGACGTCTATTTTCCGGTCGATAAGATGGAAGACATCCAATTTTATAAAATACATCCCAATATTACGGTCGCTGTGAACCATTCTTTGAAAACCCTCCGTTTTCCCTGTAATATTTTTTCAACACCTAAAATTTATCATTTCAAAAAAAAATGTATTGTGACTATTGGTGATGAACCACATTTTTCAATACGATGGGGAAAAAATAAAAAAATAATTGCAAAATGCATTTACAAAAAAAAATGTTCTTGTAAAAAAGGAAAATATAATGTTTTTCCCATAAAAGGTTATTGGAAAGAAGATAGCAGTTATAGTTTTATTATAACCAATAATAATTTATCTTATGATGAATATACATCGTTGTATCATAAATTATGTCTTTATAGAAACGAAAAACCAAAAAAAGTATTACCTGTTGATACTTTTTGGAAAGAAGATAAAAATTATCCTATAACATTGAATGAAGAAAACACAATTTGTGATTATAGTAAACATAATGTATTTTACGATCGAATAACTGCATTGTACAACATTAAAATTGAAATAATTTTTAATAGTAAGGATGATCGGAGATATACTCATTACTATTATAATCAAATTATTGATAATTAAAAAATATATAGATTCATTAAAATATAGTTTTGATGTCTGATTCAAAATGTAAAAAAATTTTCAGTTCATTCGTAAAATATGAAGATTTTAAAAATGTAAATAAACATCTTGAATTAAAAGGATCAATATTTTATTTGTATGTTAACTTGTTTGTATAAAATACATTCTATTGTGAATAATTTTCTTTTACATGACAATATTTTACAAATTGAGTTTAAGACACTATATTTAGAAACAGTCCTGTCGTATTAATATATTCATAAAATTATAATTTTGCGAATTATATAAGGATTTCATAATTTTAAAATTATTTTAAAAATTTATAATTCTGAAATATGAAAAAATTATTTAAAAACTAAAAATGATGAAATGTAATTAAAAAAAAGAATATATTTATGGAACATAACCGTTTCTATCGTAATAGAATATCAAAATAAGTATGCCTAGTCCGCTTACCCTTTTTGATTTAAATAATGATGTGTTATCAATTCTTTTTAAAGACTATATTCCGATTCATGATAAACTAACGTTATTAAATTCACCCGATTTTCACGAAAAATTATCAAATCCTAATCTTTGGTCAATTCCCTATGATGAATTTTTTGGATTTATATATGCGATTCGAATAATGAAACCGGGTTTGTGTCTCGATGAGGAAAACAATGCCTGTTATATATCCGTAGACGAAAAAAATGCGACTTTATCCGCACGTCATTTTAATTATTTGAACATTGAAAAATTAGACAAAACTTATCTGTCTCTAGACGATCTGATAAAAGGTGGTATTGATCATAGGAAAAGGGTAATTCACAATTTGGGTTGGGGTTATTTTGATTATTGTCTTAAATATAAATTTCCAGACTTCTATTTTCCGGTCGATAAGATGGAAGACATCCAATTTTATAAAATACATCACAATATTACGGTCGCTGTGAACCGTTTTTTGAAAACCCTCCGTTTTCCCTGTACTAATATTTTTTCAACACCTAAAATTTATCATTTCAAAGAAAAATGTATTGTGACTATTGGTGATGAACCACATTTTTCAATACGATGGGGAAAAAATAAAAAAATAATTGCAAAATGCATTTACAAAAGTGAATGTTCTTGTAGAAAAGGAAAATATAAGGTTTTTCCCATAAAAGGTTATTGGAAAGAAGATAAAAGTTCCAAGTATAGTATAACCAATAATAATTTATCTTATGATGAGTATACATCGTTGTATCATAAATTATGTCTTTATAGAAACGAAAAACCAAAAAAAGTATTACCTGTTGATACTTTTTGGAAAAAAGATAAAAATTATCCTATAACATTGAATGAAGAAAACATAATATGTGATTATAGTAAACATAATGTATTTTATGATCGAATGACTGCATTATATAACATTAAAGAAGAAATAATTTTTAATAATAAGGATGATCCGAGATATTCTCATTACTTTGGTAATCCAATTGATAATTAAAAAAATATAGATTCATTAAAATATAGTTTTGATGTCTGATTCAAAATGTAAAAAAATTTTCAGTTCATTAGTAAAGTATGAAGATTTTAAAAATGTAAATAAACATCTTGAATTAAAAGGATCAATATTTTATTTGTATGTTAACTTGTTTGTATAAAGTACATTCTATTGTGAATAATTTTCTTTTACATGACAATATTTTACAAATTGAGTTTAAGACACTATATTGGATTTTATTTAGAACATTAATGACCAGAATGTCTTATAACTTTTATTTTTGAGCAGTTATTTTAAACAAGTGTTAAATCGAAAATACTTTATAGATTATTATTATAAGCAGAGTTTCCATTATCATTCTTTGATGACTCACTTTTTTTTTTTTTTTTTTTTTTTTTTTGTATTTAAAGCCCAGCTCTCGATTCATTTCGAAGCATTGTCGACGAATATGCATAAAAGGATCGTTAGAGATTTTCTTTTACCTGCTCTCAATGATGGTAGATATGGTTGTTTCTTACAATGGGTGGACAAAAAATCTGGCATTTTTCAATTGAATTGGACCCGCAAAGAATATGGTCATTGTAATCGAGATCGTTTTTCAATCTTTGTAGACTGGGCTAGATTGAAAGGAAGACAAACTTCGAATGAAAGAAATTATTACACTATGGTCAAAATGAAATTTCGAGCAGCTCTCCGTAAATCGAAAGACGTTACAGAATTATTTTCTCCGAACCAACAAGAAAAACTTTATAAAATAACAAATTTTCCCACCATTGGAGAAAAATATACACCAGAGGAAATAGAAGTGGCACAAATATTGACAGATTGGTCGAATTGTAAATCGACACAGAGTCAAAATCGAATTAATACTGTATTTCACGTAATACTAGCATGATCATAAAAGATGAACGTCAAGAAAATTATTAAACTTTGCCCCACTCTCGCTGAAGGTTGATGAAAATGGATTATTATTATTATTATTATTATACTGTAAAAAAATAAATATTACCAACTGCAAGAAACTCTCTGTGATTGGAGAAAATAATTATTTTCTCCAATCACAGAGAGTTTCTTGCAGTTGGTAATATTTATTTTTTTACATTGATTATTTATAATAATAATAATAATAATAATAATAATAATAATAATAATAATAATAATAATAAAACATATATATAGTCTTGTCATTTTGAAATATTTTTTGATAATTTTGGAAAAATGGATTCGTCAATATTGTATATTTGTGTTATTTTATGGTTAATATATCGTTATTATTATATTTTATTTTTAATTTATACAGATGTTAATAAATTGTATGTTTTCTATTATGATAAAATTATTGTTAATTTGAAAAATATAGATTCATTAAAATATAGTTTTAATGAATCTTTTTCCGATTCCAAATGTAAAAAACTTTTCGGTTCTTTAATAAAATATGAAGATTCTAAAAATGTGAATAAACATCTTGAATTAAAAGGATCAATGTTTTATTTTATTTGTATGATAACTTATTTGTATAAAATACATCCTGTTGTGAAAATTTTAATAATTTTCTTTTACATGAGTAAATACAATAGACAAAATATGAACATATTTTACAAATTGAGTTTAAGACACTATATGGGATTTTATTTAGACATTAATGAAACAACACCAAAATGTCTTATTACTTTTATTTTTGACCAGTTGCTGCTTTTAAACAAGTCTACAAATTTAAAGCGAAAATACTTTGTCGATTATTATTATAAGCATAGTTTTGATTATCATTTTTTGAAGAAAGAATATTCAGAAACTCAGTCTGTATTTAATCTCATAGATTTCAAAAATAAAAATATAGTTAATATATGTGCTGGAAATGCTTGTGGAATTCATCTTTTAAACACCAAAATGACATGTATTGATTTGAAACAATACAATGGAATGAAACTATTACAGAAAATGGATATATGTAATTTTATACAATGTGATATAAATGATAATAAATTTGAAAGAATAGTTTTATCATATAATGTATGGATAGCTATTCATGCTTGTAGAAAATTACCTATACGAATAATTGAAATATTTCAAAAACATGCTTCTAAATTTTCAGAATTGTATCTAGTTCCTTGTTGTACTTTAAACAAAAAATATTATAGAGAAAATGTTGACATGTATGATAGAATACATAAAAAATATTATACTGCTAAAAAAGATTTGTCAAGACAACATTGTTATCCAGCTATGCATTTTGAATTGTTATGTTCTTTATGTATGACATGTAAATTTAAAATTAAAACATTAAATGATATGCAATCTGTAAAAAACAAAATTATTATTGTATATAAATAATTGAATTACCATGTTTTTTAATACATAATTGTATTTTTTAGTTTAAAATAAAAAACAACTTTTTTGACAATGTCTTTATTTATTTCAAGATTTAAAAAAAACAAAAATAACATATCCACTAATTAATTGTCTTTAGATACATCTATGATAAAAAAATCTTTTAATTTATGAGTGAGTAAAACTTGTTCCATTTTCATATTTATCCAACCAGTAGCATTATGATAGTCTTTTGCAATGTGTATTTTACATATCTTATCATATAACGTTTTCCATTTATACAACTTTATCCAATCATTTGCATAGGAAAATACCAATTCAGTAAGAGGGTAATAATTCATTATTATTTTCTGAAATTCTTCAAATTGATGTAATTTTAGAAGATGTAAGACTTTCTCATCAACAATCAAAAATATATTTTCACAATAGTATATATTATCCTTTAGTTTTCGCATATTATATAATTCTTTTAATCCAACTTGTAAAATATTACCATCAAAATAACATACTTTAGATCCTGTAGAATAAATACAAGTTTCATCTACAGATTCAATTAAAAGGGAATTCACATATGATAGATATTTACATGGAATTTTAAAATTATATTTTTGCAAATTGTAACACGTATCATAAGATCGATATTCTGAAAATTTTAAGTTATTAGTCACTTTTAATATATGGTGAGAATTCCAATCTATAAAAAATTTAGACGACATAACTAAGAGCAAACAAAATTTTTGCAGTCACCGATGTGGAGAAAATTAACGACGATTAAATATATATATAATATTTTTTTTCATCTAAAAAATGATTTTTTTAAAATGACATTTAAAAAAATTCATTTTAAAATATAATCGGATTTTTTAT
Source organism: Salticus scenicus (assembly GCA_963930645.1). NCBI lineage: Eukaryota > Metazoa > Arthropoda > Arachnida > Araneae > Salticidae > Salticus > Salticus scenicus. The sequence continues at coordinate 831,644 of CAWVNO010002818.1, read as the reverse complement.
TTAACATATTAATTTGTTCCAATTTTAATTATTACAGAAAATATTAAAAAAGTTGTTATGATACATAAACAATATAAAAAAATTTGAAATAACGAAAATTTATCCGATGATGTCAGTTTTGTTGGAGAATTAACGGGTAAATTTAGAAATTGGTTATCCACCGGTGACAATGAATTAACTGGAGCGGTTAAAAGATTTGGACAGTTCGGTTTTGTCCATGTTCCATCTTTTTTACATTTTATAGTAGCATTTGTAATTCCATCATCACAACTAATTACGGCAAATCCTGGAAAGGTAAGTTTTACTTTTAATGTATCGGGTAATTTTGGACAAGGTTCACACAAAATATCTTTACCGCTCCAAATTCCATTATTTAAACAAGTTCGTTTTCCATCAGTACCGGCATCATCAACGATATAAAATCCCAAATGACATTTATGAGTTGCCACCGATTCAAAAAATCTATTGGATGGATAATAAGATACAGATCCGTTTTTAAAATTTTTTATTTCATTACATTGTACTGGATCACAACGTAAATTTTTAATAGGTGGAGACCATTCACCAATTGAAGTACAATATTGATTATCTATAAAACTGTTGAGTTTATAACCTTCATTACATTTATAAGTAATTTTGTTAGGATAACAATATAATGATCCGATATGATAACCATTTTTTAACAAAGGTGGTTTACTGCAAGGTGTAGGTATGCATGTAATGGATGGCGGATTCCACATCAATTGATCATTTTTATTTTTAACTAAAAAAGAATATATATTGTTTGATTTATATCCGAGATCACATTCAAGTACGGCTTTATTTCCTTCATCATATGGAGGATTATGATTACTTGTAAATTTGCCATTTATTGCAGAAGGTAGAGTGTTTATCATTCTTTATAATATTAGAAAAATTTAATATAATTTTTCTTAAAATTGAATCTTTATTTAATTTTCTAATAATAATAATAATAATAATAATAATAATAATAATATATATATGTGAGATTCTGCAAACATATTACATCTGCCATGATAAAATTGGAAAACGGCAAGAGAGTAATTTTTGTGTATCAATTGGTATTACAAAATAATCTATATGAACGACTTAAAAATGCCATTAAATATTCTAAAGAAAATATTTATATCACTTATAAAGACTTGGACAAGCATGTAATTTTATACTCGTGCAAACCCATTTGGATAATCGAAACATGGATGTGTACATTTGATTATCCATTAGAGAATTTTACACTTAAAACCATATGGGGAAATGTTTATAATTTTCACGATATTGAATATTTTAAATTACCAAAACCTCTTCTACGGAAAGCTATTTACCAAAGTCACAAATACTTTGAATTTTCTGGATTAGTTTTAAATAGGTTGACATTCGATGAAGTTATAAAATTATGTATCAGTCATAATTTTAAAAAGGTCATGGAAGAATTACGAAAAGATATAACTATAGACGATGTCATGGAAATGTTTTCCAAACAAGATGTAATTTTCGAAAGAAAAAATCTTCTATATCATTTTAATAAAATTATACCAGTTAAAATTTTCTCGGATTTAGATTTATTCGATTTTGGAAAAAAAATTTTGATTCGATTTCATATTACAAAAAATTCTAAAATTGTTGAATTGTGTTTAAAATGTATAAAACTATACTTTTGTGGACAAACATGTACTTTTTTAAGACAATTTACTTTGAATAAAAAATATTGTAGGAAAATGGTAGATTATATACAAAATTGTAACAATTGGTGCAAATTATGTAGACAAGCACCATTATTTCAAATAATCCCATGTGAAGATATTTTTCCTCATGTTTTAATGGAAAAATATAAACTTGTTGAAGATTGTTTGATATTAACAAATCTGTCTATAGAAACAGGTTATAGTTTATTACATTTCAAATATTTAAGAGATGATTTATTAAATGACAAAAATGATTACCAGTTGATAGAAGTTAAAATTAAACCCTTTGGAAAAAACTTTGATTATAACAAATATAATGATCTCATTATTGATGATTTATTCAATTACTTGTAACTTTTCTTAAAAGTCAAATATGTATTTTTAAAAGATTTTCTTTATTCAAAGTGTCATTTTTTCAATATTCCATGATACAAATATTTAAAATTTTTTAAAAGAAACTCCTCAGGCTTCACAAATAGCGTTTTCCCACTGGTCAAATTAAACGCGACATCTAACCTATCCACATACGATTGTCTAGTAGAACAATCCCTTTTACATGAAAATTTGAACTTCATCAGCATCGCATCATTGCAATAACTCTTTATCAAGTCCAAAGACGTTTTCAACTTTTCTATGGCGTCCGCTATTGCATCATCTTTCGAAGTGCCGTCTGTCCGTGCTACACTATCTCGAACAATCTGATGAACTTGTCTGGATTCGAAATACCATTTACTGAACGTGGTTTCCACAATGGTCAAGAAATCGATGATGCGAAAAATTTCTTTGTCTTTCGCAACCAAATCGTTGACTATTTTATTGAGAGATTCTTTATCAACGATCCTTTTTGAAGACTCTAAACGTGCTATTGTTCTATGGTAGTCATCTCGCATGTAGCTAAATATGACTTCTATATTATCCATACTATATTTATTCTAGCAAAACCAAAATTTAAACAACGTTAAATAAATACTATATATCTCCTTTATGTTTAAGTATATATTTAATCTCTTCAAGACAAAATGTCAGGTGAGCGTGGAAAACCCATACTTATATAGAGCTAAAATATACCCACACTTAATAAAAAAAAAAAAAAAAAAAAAAAAAATAAGAAGTAGGCAAAATTTGTCTAGAAAGGATTAATTAATAATTAATTAATTAATTTTCAAAAATGATGAAATTTATAAAATCTAAAAATTATGAAATGTAAATTGTATTTCAAATTTTAAATTGTTTTAAAAAAACAACATTAGAATTTCAATACTTATATTTAGAGATCAATTTATTTTAAAAGACGATAATTTATATACAATTAATTAAAAAAATAAAATAACTGATAAGTTTTGAATTTCAAGTCTGTGTGATTTGATAAATATAAATCATGATAATTTTTGATCTGATACATTTTTAAAAAGTAAATTGCAATTCAATTTTAACAAAATTATTTCAATAAAATTATTTAAAGTAAAAAAAAAAGATTTTTTAAGGTTTTTTTTAATATTGACTCGTTCTTTGGTATTCTGAGAAAGGTTTCATGTACAGTTAATTATTTGACTGACTGTAAACAGACTCTAAGTGTAAACAGACAACAAATGTAAACAAAGCCTCTAAATATAAACAAAGTACCTAAATGTAAGCAGACTACAAATGTAAACAAAGAATACAAATGTAAACAAAGAGCACAAATGTTAAGTGACTCAAACTGTAAACAAACTCTCTAAATGTAAACAAAGTCTACAAATGTAAACAGACTATAAATGAAAACAGACTCTAAATGCAAACAGACTAAAAGTGTAAACAAAGACTACAAATATAAACAGACTCTAAATGGAAACAGAATACAAATGTAAACAAAAACTACAAACGTAAACCAACACTCTAAATGTAAACAAAGACTACAAATGTAAACAAAGGGACTAAATGTAAACACTCTAAATGTAAACAAAGACTACATATGTAAACAAAGAATTTAAATGTAAATAAAGACTACAAATGTAAACAAAGACCTTAAATGTAAACAGACTCTAAGTGAAAACAAAGACTAAAAATGTAAACAAAGACTACAGACGTAAACAAAGACTCTAAATGTAAAGAAGGTCTCTAAATGCAAACAAAGATTACAAATGTAAACAAAGACTACAAATGTAAACAAAGACTACAAGTATAAACAGACTCTAAATGGAAACAGACCACAAATGTAAACAAAAACTATAAACGTAAACTAACACTCTATATGTAAACAGACTACAAATGTAAACAAAACTAAATGTAAACAAATACTAGAAATAAAAACAAAGGCTATAAATGTAACCAAAGACTGCAAACGTAAACAAAGTCTCTAAATGTAAACAAAAAATAAAAATGTAAACAAAGACTCTAAATGTAATAAAAAACTCTGGTTATAAACAAGGACTCTAGGTGTAAACAAGGACTACAAATGTAAACAGACTCTAAATGTAAACAAAGTCTAAAAATAAAAACAAAGACTCTAAATGTAAACAAAGGCTAAAAATGTAAACAAAGACAACAAATGTAAACAAAGGCTCTTAATGTAAACAAACAAGCTATATGTAAACAAAGACTACAAATGTAAACAAAGACACTAAATGGAACTCTAAATGTAAACAAAGAATAAAAATGTAAACAAAGACTACTAATGTAAACAAAGGTTCTAAATGTAAACAAAAAATAAAAATGTAAACAAAGACTCTAAATGTAATAAAAAACTCTGGGTATAAACAAGGACTCTAGGTGTAAACAAGGACTACAAATGTAAACAGACTCTAAATGTTAACAAAGTCTAAAAATAAAAACAAAGACTCTAAATGTAAACAAAGGCTAAAAATGTAAACAAAGACTACAAATGTAAACAAAGGCTCTTAATGTAAACAAACAAGCTATATGTAAACAAAGACACTAAATGGAACTCTAAATGTAAACAAAGAATAAAAATGTAAACAAAGACTACTAATGTAAACAAAGGCTCTAAATGTAAACAAACAAGCTATATATAAACAAAGACTACAAATGTAAACAAAGACACTAAATGGAACTCTAAATGTAAACAAAGAATAAAAATGTAAACAAAGACTACAAATGTAAACAAAGACCTTAAATGTAAACAGACTCTAAATGAAAACAAAGACTAAAAATGTAAACAAAGACTACAAACGTAAACAAAGACTCCAAATGTAAAGAAGTTCTCTAAATGCAAACAAAGATTACAAATGTAAACAAAAACTACAAATGTAAACAAAGGCTACAAATATAAACAAAAACTCTAAATGGAAACAGACTACATTGTAAACAAAAACTACAAACGTAAACTAACACTCTAAATGTAAACAAGGACTACAAATGTAAACAGACTCTAAATGTAAACAAAGTTTAAAATAAAAACAAAGACTCTAAATATAAACAAAGGATAAAAATGTAAACAAAGGTTCTAAATGTAAACAAACACGCTATATGTAAACAAAGACTACAAATGTAAACAAAGACCCCAAATGGAACTCTAAATCTAAACAAAAAATAAAAATGTAAACAGACTACAAATGTAAACAAAACTAAAAGTAAACAAATACTACAAATATAAACAACGACTACAAATGTAAACAAAACTAAATGTAAACAAATACTAGAAATATAAACAAAGACTCTAAATGTAACCAAAAATTCTTGGTGTAAACAAGGACTCTAGGTGTAAAAAAGGACTACAAACGTAAACAAAGTCTCTAAATATAAACAAAGTCTAAATGTAAACAAAGTCTAAATGTAAACAAAGACTACAAGTGTAAACAAAGACTGCAAATGTAAACAAAAACTCTACATGTAAACAATCTCTCTAAATGTAAACAAAGATTACAAATATAAACGGACTCTAAATGTAAACAAAGTCGCTAAATTTAAACAAAGAATACAAATGTAAACAAAGACTATAAATGTTAAGAAAGTTTACAACTGTAAACAAAGACTACAAATGTAAACAAAGACACTAAACGTAAACAAAAACTACAAATGTATACAGACTCTAAGTGTAAACAGACAACAAATGTAAACAAAGCCTCTACATATAAACAAAGTACCTAAATGTAAGCAGACTACAAATGTAAACAAAGAATACAAATGTAAACAAAGACCCCAAATGGAACTCTAAATCTAAACAAAAAATAAAAATGTAAACAGACTACAAATGTAAACAAAACTAAAAGTAAACAAATACTACAAATATAAACAACGACTACAAATGTAAACAAAACTAAATGTAAACAAATACTAGAAATATAAACAAAGACTCTAAATGTAACCAAAAATTCTTGGTGTAAACAAGGACTCTAGGTGTAAAAAAGGACTACAAACGTAAACAAAGTCTCTAAATATAAACAAATTCTAAATGTAAACAAAGACTACAAGTGTAAACAAAGACTGCAAATGTAAACAAAAACTCTACATGTAAACAATCTCTCTAAATGTAAACAAAGACTACAAATATAAACGGACTCTAAATATAAACAAAGTCGCTAAATTTAAACAAAGAATACAAATGTAAACAAAGACTATAAATGTTAAGAAAGTTTACAACTGTAAACAAAGACTACAAATGTAAACAAAGACACTAAACGTAAACAAAAACTACAAATGTATACAGACTCTAAGTGTAAAGAGACAACAAATGTAAACAAAGCCTCTACATATAAACAAAGTACCTAAATGTAAGCAGACTACAAATGTAAACAAAGAATACAAATGTAAACAAAGAGCACAAATGTTAAGTGACTCAAACTGTAAACAAACTCTCTAAATGTAAACAAAGTCTACAAATGTAAACAGACTATAAATGAAAACAGACTCTAAATGCAAACAGACTAAAAGTGTAAACAAAGACTACAAATATAAACAGACTCTAAATGGAAACAGAATACAAATGTAAACAAAAACTACAAACGTAAACCAACACTCTAAATGTAAACAAAGACTACAAATGTAAACAAAGGGACTAAATGTAAACACTCTAAATGTAAACAAAGACTACATATGTAAACAAAGAATTTAAATGTAAATAAAGACTACAAATGTAAACAAAGACCTTAAATGTAAACAGACTCTAAGTGAAAACAAAGACTAAAAATGTAAACAAAGACTACAGACGTAAACAAAGACTCTAAATGTAAAGAAGGTCTCTAAATGCAAACAAAGATTACAAATGTAAACAAAGACTACAAATGTAAACAAAGACTACAAATATAAACAGACTCTAAATGGAAACAGACTACAAATGTAAACAAAAACTATAAACGTAAACTAACACTCTATATGTAAACAGACTACAAATGTAAACAAAACTAAATGTAAACAAATACTAGAAATAAAAACAAAGGCTCTAAATGTAACCAAAGACTGCAAACGTAAACAAAGTCTCTAAATGTAAACAAAAAATAAAAATGTAAACAAAGACTCTAAATGTAATAAAAAACTCTGGGTATAAACAAGGACTCTAGGTGTAAACAAAGACTACAAATGTAAACAGACTCTAAATGTAAACAAAGTCTAAAAATAAAAACAAAGACTCTAAATGTAAACAAAGGCTAAAAATGTAAACAAAGACTACAAATGTAAACAAAGGCTCTTAATGTAAACAAACAAGCTATATGTAAACAAAGACTACAAATGTAAACAAAGACACTAAATGGAACTCTAAATGTAAACAAAGAATAAAAATGTAAACAAAGACTACTAATGTAAACAAAGGCTCTAAATGTAAACAAACAAGCTATATGTAAACAAAGACTACAAATGTAAACAAAGACACTAAATGGAACTCTAAATGTAAACAAAGAATAAAAATGTAAACAAAGACTACAAATGTAAACAAAGACCTTAAATGTAAACAGACTCTAAATGAAAACAAAGACTAAAAATGTAAAAAAACGACTACAAACGTAAACAAAGACTCCAAATGTAAAGAAGTTCTCTAAATGCAATCAAAGATTACAAATGTAAACAAAAACTACAAATGTAAACAAAGGCTACAAATATAAACAAAAACTCTAAATGGAAACAGACTACAAATGTAAACAAAAACTACAAACGTAAACTAACACTCTAAATGTAAACAAGGACTACAAGTGTAAACAGACTCTAAATGTAAACAAAGTCTAAAAATAAAAACAAAGACTCTAAATGTAAACAAAGGCTACAAATGTAAACAAAGGCTCTAAATGTAAACAAACACGCTATATGTAAACAAAGACTACAAATGTAAACAAAGACCCCAAATGGAACTCTAAATCTAAACAAAAAATAAAAATGTAAACAGACTACAAATGTAAACAAAACTAAAAGTAAACAAATACTACAAATATAAACAACGACTACAAATGTAAACAAAACTAAATGTAAACAAATACTAGAAATATAAACAAAGACTCTAAATGTAACCAAAAATTCTTGGTGTAAACAAGGACTCTAGGTGTAAAAAAGGATTACAAACGTAAACAAAGTCTCTAAATATAAACAAAGTCTAAATGTAAACAAAGACTACAAGCGTAAACAAAGACTGCAAATGTAAACAAAAACTCTACATGTAAACAATCTCTCTAAATGTAAACAAAGACTACAAATATAAACGGACTCTAAATGTAAACAAAGTCAATAAATTTAAACAAAGAATGCAAATGTAAACAAAGACTATAAATGTCAAGAAAGTTTACAACTGTAAACAAACACTACAAATGTAAACAAAGACACTAAACGTAAACAAAAACTACAAATGTAAACAGACTCTAAGTGTAAACAGACAACAAATGTAAACAAAGCCTCTACATATAAACAAAGTACCTAAATGTAAGCAGACTAAAAATGTAAACAAAGAATACAAATGTAAACAAAGAGCACAAATGTTAAGTGACTCAAACTGTAAACAAACTCTCTAAATGTAAACAAAGTCTACAAATGTAAACAGACTATAAATGAAAACAGACTCTAAATGCAAACAGACTAAAAGTGTAAACAAAGACTACAAATATAAACAGACTCTAAATGGAAACAGACTAGAAATGTAAACAAAAACTACAAACGTAAACCAACACTCTAAATGTAAACAAAGACTACAAATGTAAACAAAGGGACTAAATGTAAACACTCTAAATGTAAACAAAGACTACATATGTAAACAAAGAATTTAAATGTAAATAAAGACTACAAATGTAAACAAAGACCTTAAATGTAAACAGACTCTAAGTGAAAACAAAGACTAAAAATGTAAACAAAGACTACAGACGTAAACAAAGACTCTAAATGTAAAGAAGGTCTCTAAATGCAAACAAAGATTACAAATGTAAACAAAGACTACAAATGTAAACAAAGACTACAAATATAAACAGACTCTAAATGGAAACAGACTACAAATGTAAACAAAAACTATAAACGTAAACTAACACTCTATATGTAAACAGACTACAAATGTAAACAAAACTAAATGTAAACAAATACTAGAAATATAAACAAAGGCTCTAAATGTAACCAAAGACTGCAAACGTAAACAAAGTCTCTAAATGTAAACAAAAAATAAAAATGTAAACAAAGACTCTAAATGTAATAAAAAACTCTGGGTATAAACAAGGACTCTAGGTGTAAACAAGGACTACAAATATAAACGGACTCTAAATGTAAACAAAGTCACTAAATTTAAACAAAGAATGCAAATGTAAACAAAGACTATAAATGTCAAGAAAGTTTACAACTGTAAACAAACACTACAAATGTTAACAAAGATACTAAACGTAAACAAAAACTACAAATGTAAACAGACTCTAAGTGTAAACAGACAACAAATGTAAACAAAGCCTCTACATATAAACAAAGTACCTAAATGTAAGCAGACTACAAATGTAAACGAAGAATACAAATGTAAACAAAGAGCACAAATGTTAAGTGACTCAAACTGTAAACAAACTCTCTAAATGTAAACAAAGTCTACAAATGTAAACAGACTCTAAATGCAAACAGACTGAAAGTGTAAACAAAGACTACAAATATAAACAGACTCTAAATGGAAACAGACTACAAATGTAAACAAAAACTACAAACGTAAACCAACACTCTAAATGTAAACAAAGACTACAAATGTAAACAAAGGGACTAAATGTAAACACTCTAAATGTAAACAAAGACTACATATGTAAACAAAGAATTTAAATGTAAATAAAGACTACAAATGTAAACAAAGACCTTAAATGTAAACAGACTCTAAGTGAAAACAAAGACTAAAAATGTAAACAAAGACTACAGACGTAAACAAAGACTCTAAATGTAAAGAAGGTCTCTAAATGCAAACAAAGATTACAAATGTAAACAAAGACTACAAATGTAAACAAAGACTACAAATATAAACAGACTCTAAATGGAAACAGACTCTAAATGCAAACAGACTAAAAGTGTAAACAAAGACTACAAATATAAACAGACTCTAAATGGAAACAGACTACAAATGTAAACAAAAACTACAAACGTAAACCAACACTCTAAATGTAAACAAAGACTACAAATGTAAACAAAGGGACTAAATGTAAACACTCTAAATGTAAACAAAGACTACATATGTAAACAAAGAATTTAAATGTAAATAAAGACTACAAATGTAAACAAAGACCTTAAATGTAAAGAGACTCTAAGTGAAAACAAAGACTAAAAATGTAAACAAAGACTACAGACGTAAACAAAGACTCTAAATGTAAAGAAGGTCTCTAAATGCAAACAAAGATTACAAATGTAAACAAAGACTACAAATGTAAACAAAGACTACAAATATAAACAGACTCTAAATGGAAACAGACTACAAATGTAAACAAAAACTATAAACGTAAACTAACACTCTATATGTAAACAGACTACAAATGTAAACAAAACTAAATGTAAACAAATACTAGAAATATAAACAAAGGCTCTAAATGTAACCAAAGACTGCAAACGTAAACAAAGTCTCTAAATGTAAACAAAAAATAAAAATGTAAACAAAGACTCTAAATGTAATAAAAAACTCTGGGTATAAACAAGGACTCTAGGTGTAAACAAGGACTACAAATGTAAACATACTCTAAATGTTAACAAAGTCTAAAAATAAAAACAAAGACTCTAAATGTAAACAAAGGCTAAAAATGTAAACAAAGACTACAAATGTAAACAAAGGCTCTTAATGTAAACAAACAAGCTATATGTAAATAAAGACTACAAATGTAAACAAAGACACTAAATGGAACTCTAAATGTAAACAAAGAATAAAAATGTAAACAAAGACTACTAATGTAAACAAAGGCTCTAAATGTAAACAAACAAGCTATATATAAACAAAGACTACAAATGTAAACAAAGACACTAAATGGAACTCTAAATGTAAACAAAGAATAAAAATGTAAACAAAGACTACAAATGTAAACAAAGACCTTAAATGTAAACAGACTCTAAATGAAAACAAAGACTAAAAATGTAAAAAAAGACTACAAACGTAAACAAAGACTCCAAATGTAAAGAAGTTCTCTAAATGCAAACAAAGATTACAAATGTAAACAAAAACTACAAATGTAAACAAAGGCTACAAATATAAACAAAAACTCTAAATGGAAACAGACTACAAATGTAAACAAAAACTACAAACGTAAACTAACACTCTAAATGTAAACAAGGACTACAAGTGTAAACAGACTCTAAATGTAAACAAAGTCTAAAAATAAAAACAAAGACTCTAAATGTAAACAAAGGATAAAAATGTAAACAAAGGCTACAAATGTAAACAAAGGCTCTAAATGTAAACAAACACGCTATATGTAAACAAAGACTACAAATGTAAACAAAGACCCCAAATGGAACTCTAAATCTAAACAAAAAATAAAAATGTAAACAGACTACAAATGTAAACAAAACTAAAAGTAAACAAATACTACAAATATAAACAACGACTACAAATGTAAACAAAACTAAATGTAAACAAATACTAGAAATATAAACAAAGACTCTAAATGTAACCAAAAATTCTTGGTGTAAACAAGGACTCTATCTGTAAAAAAGGATTACAAACGTAAACAAAGTCTCTAAATATAAACAAAGTCTAAATGTAAACAAAGACTACAAGCGTAAACAAAGACTGCAAATGTAAACAAAAACTCTACATGTAAACAATCTCTCTAAATGTAAACAAAGACTACAAATATAAACGGACTCTAAATGTAAACAAAGTCAATAAATTTAAACAAAGAATGCAAATGTAAACAAAGACTATAAATGTCAAGAAAGTTTACAACTGTAAACAAACACTACAAATGTAAACAAAGACACTAAACGTAAACAAAAACTACAAATGTAAACAGACTCTAAGTGTAAACAGACAACAAATGTAAACAAAGCCTCTACATATAAACAAAGTACCTAAATGTAAGCAGACTACAAATGTAAACAAAGAATACAAATGTAAACAAAGAGCACAAATGTTAAGTGACTCAAACTGTAAACAAACTCTCTAAATGTAAACAAAGTCTACAAATGTAAACAGACTATAAATGAAAACAGACTCTAAATGCAAACAGACTAAAAGTGTAAACAAAGACTACAAATATAAACAGACTCTAAATGGAAACAGACTAGAAATGTAAACAAAAACTACAAACGTAAACCAACACTCTAAATGTAAACAAAGACTACAAATGTAAACAAAGGGACTAAATGTAAACACTCTAAATGTAAACAAAGACTACATATGTAAACAAAGAATTTAAATGTAAATAAAGACTACAAATGTAAACAAAGACCTTAAATGTAAACAGACTCTAAGTGAAAACAAAGACTAAAAATGTAAACAAAGACTACAGACGTAAACAAAGACTCTAAATGTAAAGAAGGTCTCTAAATGCAAACAAAGATTACAAATGTAAACAAAGACTACAAATGTAAACAAAGACTACAAATATAAACAGACTCTAAATGGAAACAGACTACAAATGTAAACAAAAACTATAAACGTAAACTAACACTCTATATGTAAACAGACTACAAATGTAAACAAAACTAAATGTAAACAAATACTAGAAATATAAACAAAGGCTCTAAATGTAACCAAAGACTGCAAACGTAAACAAAGTCTCTAAATGTAAACAAAAAATAAAAATGTAAACAAAGACTCTAAATGTAATAAAAAACTCTGGGTATAAACAAGGACTCTAGGTGTAAACAAGGACTACAAATATAAACGGACTCTAAATGTAAACAAAGTCACTAAATTTAAACAAAGAATGCAAATGTAAACAAAGACTATAAATGTCAAGAAAGTTTACAACTGTAAACAAACACTACAAATGTTAACAAAGATACTAAACGTAAACAAAAACTACAAATGTAAACAGACTCTAAGTGTAAACAGACAACAAATGTAAACAAAGCCTCTACATATAAACAAAGTACCTAAATGTAAGCAGACTACAAATGTAAACGAAGAATACAAATGTAAACAAAGAGCACAAATGTTAAGTGACTCAAACTGTAAACAAACTCTCTAAATGTAAACAAAGTCTACAAATGTAAACAGACTCTAAATGCAAACAGACTGAAAGTGTAAACAAAGACTACAAATATAAACAGACTCTAAATGGAAACAGACTACAAATGTAAACAAAAACTACAAACGTAAACCAACACTCTAAATGTAAACAAAGACTACAAATGTAAACAAAGGGACTAAATGTAAACACTCTAAATGTAAACAAAGACTACATATGTAAACAAAGAATTTAAATGTAAATAAAGACTACAAATGTAAACAAAGACCTTAAATGTAAACAGACTCTAAGTGAAAACAAAGACTAAAAATGTAAACAAAGACTACAGACGTAAACAAAGACTCTAAATGTAAAGAAGGTCTCTAAATGCAAACAAAGATTACAAATGTAAACAAAGACTACAAATGTAAACAAAGACTACAAATATAAACAGACTCTAAATGGAAACAGACTCTAAATGCAAACAGACTAAAAGTGTAAACAAAGACTACAAATATAAACAGACTCTTAATGGAAACAGACTACAAATGTAAACAAAAACTACAAACGTAAACCAACACTCTAAATGTAAACAAAGACTACAAATGTAAACAAAGGGACTAAATGTAAACACTCTAAATGTAAACAAAGACTACATATGTAAACAAAGAATTTAAATGTAAATAAAGACTACAAATGTAAACAAAGACCTTAAATGTAAAGAGACTCTAAGTGAAAACAAAGACTAAAAATGTAAACAAAGACTACAGACGTAAACAAAGACTCTAAATGTAAAGAAGGTCTCTAAATGCAAACAAAGATTACAAATGTAAACAAAGACTACAAATGTAAACAAAGACTACAAATATAAACAGACTCTAAATGGAAACAGACTACAAATGTAAACAAAAACTATAAACGTAAACTAACACTCTATATGTAAACAGACTACAAATGTAAACAAAACTAAATGTAAACAAATACTAGAAATATAAACAAAGGCTCTAAATGTAACCAAAGACTGCAAACGTAAACAAAGTCTCTAAATGTAAACAAAAAATAAAAATGTAAACAAAGACTCTAAATGTAATAAAAAACTCTGGGTATAAACAAGGACTCTAGGTGTAAACAAGGACTACAAATGTAAACATACTCTAAATGTTAACAAAGTCTAAAAATAAAAACAAAGACTCTAAATGTAAACAAAGGCTAAAAATGTAAACAAAGACTACAAATGTAAACAAAGGCTCTTAATGTAAACAAACAAGCTATATGTAAATAAAGACTACAAATGTAAACAAAGACACTAAATGGAACTCTAAATGTAAACAAAGAATAAAAATGTAAACAAAGACTACTAATGTAAACAAAGGCTCTAAATGTAAACAAACAAGCTATATATAAACAAAGACTACAAATGTAAACAAAGACACTAAATGGAACTCTAAATGTAAACAAAGAATAAAAATGTAAACAAAGACTACAAATGTAAACAAAGACCTTAAATGTAAACAGACTCTAAATGAAAACAAAGACTAAAAATGTAAAAAAAGACTACAAACGTAAACAAAGACTCCAAATGTAAAGAAGTTCTCTAAATGCAAACAAAGATTACAAATGTAAACAAAAACTACAAATGTAAACAAAGGCTACAAATATAAACAAAAACTCTAAATGGAAACAGACTACAAATGTAAACAAAAACTACAAACGTAAACTAACACTCTAAATGTAAACAAGGACTACAAGTGTAAACAGACTCTAAATGTAAACAAAGTCTAAAAATAAAAACAAAGACTCTAAATGTAAACAAAGGATAAAAATGTAAACAAAGGCTACAAATGTAAACAAAGGCTCTAAATGTAAACAAACACGCTATATGTAAACAAAGACTACAAATGTAAACAAAGACCCCAAATGGAACTCTAAATCTAAACAAAAAATAAAAATGTAAACAGACTACAAATGTAAACAAAACTAAAAGTAAACAAATACTACAAATATAAACAACGACTACAAATGTAAACAAAACTAAATGTAAACAAATACTAGAAATATAAACAAAGACTCTAAATGTAACCAAAAATTCTTGGTGTAAACAAGGACTCTATCTGTAAAAAAGGATTACAAACGTAAACAAAGTCTCTAAATATAAACAAAGTCTAAATGTAAACAAAGACTACAAGCGTAAACAAAGACTGCAAATGTAAACAAAAACTCTACATGTAAACAATCTCTCTAAATGTAAACAAAGACTACAAATATAAACGGACTCTAAATGTAAACAAAGTCAATAAATTTAAACAAAGAATGCAAATGTAAACAAAGACTATAAATGTCAAGAAAGTTTACAACTGTAAACAAACACTACAAATGTAAACAAAGACACTAAACGTAAACAAAAACTACAAATGTAAACAGACTCTAAGTGTAAACAGACAACAAATGTAAACAAAGCCTCTACATATAAACAAAGTACCTAAATGTAAGCAGACTACAAATGTAAACAAAGAATACAAATGTAAACAAAGAGCACAAATGTTAAGTGACTCAAACTGTAAACAAACTCTCTAAATGTAAACAAAGTCTACAAATGTAAACAGACTCTAAATGCAAACAGACTAAAAGTGTAAACAAAGACTACAAATATAAACAGACTCTAAATGGAAACAGACTACAAATGTAAACAAAAACTACAAACGTAAACCAACACTCTAAATGTAAACAAAGACTACAAATGTAAACAAAGGGACTAAATGTAAACACTCTAAATGTAAACAAAGACTACATATGTAAACAAAGAATTTAAATGTAAATAAAGACTACAAATGTAAACAAAGACCTTAAATGTAAACAGACTCTAAGTGAAAACAAAGACTAAAAATGTAAACAAAGACTACAGACGTAAACAAAGACTCTAAATGTAAAGAAGGTCTCTAAATGCAAACAAAGATTACAAATGTAAACAAAGACTACAAATGTAAACAAAGACTACAAATATAAACAGACTCTAAATGGAAACAGACTCTAAATGCAAACAGACTAAAAGTGTAAACAAAGACTACAAATATAAACAGACTCTAAATGGAAACAGACTACAAATGTAAACAAAAACTACAAACGTAAACCAACACTCTAAATGTAAACAAAGACTACAAATGTAAACAAAGGGACTAAATGTAAACACTCTAAATGTAAACAAAGACTACATATGTAAACAAAGAATTTAAATGTAAATAAAGACTACAAATGTAAACAAAGACCTTAAATGTAAAGAGACTCTAAGTGAAAACAAAGACTAAAAATGTAAACAAAGACTACAGACGTAAACAAAGACTCTAAATGTAAAGAAGGTCTCTAAATGCAAACAAAGATTACAAATGTAAACAAAGACTACAAATGTAAACAAAGACTACAAATATAAACAGACTCTAAATGGAAGCAGACTACAAATGTAAACAAAAACTATAAACGTAAACTAACACTCTATATGTAAACAGACTACAAATGTAAACAAAACTAAATGTAAACAAATACTAGAAATATAAACAAAGGCTCTAAATGTAACCAAAGACTGCAAACGTAAACAAAGTCTCTAAATGTAAACAAAAAATAAAAATGTAAACAAAGACTCTAAATGTAATAAAAAACTCTGGGTATAAACAAGGACTCTAGGTGTAAACAAGGACTACAAATGTAAACATACTCTAAATGTTAACAAAGTCTAAAAATAAAAACAAAGACTCTAAATGTAAACAAAGGCTAAAAATGTAAACAAAGACTACAAATGTAAACAAAGGCTCTTAATGTAAACAAACAAGCTATATGTAAACAAAGACTACAAATGTAAACAAAGACACTAAATGGAACTCTAAATGTAAACAAAGAATAAAAATGTAAACAAAGACTACTAATGTAAACAAAGGCTCTAAATGTAAACAAACAAGCTATATATAAACAAAGACTACAAATGTAAACAAAGACACTAAATGGAACTCTAAATGTAAACAAAGAATAAAAATGTAAACAAAGACTACAAATGTAAACAAAGACCTTAAATGTAAACAGACTCTAAATGAAAACAAAGACTAAAAATGTAAAAAAAGACTACAAACGTAAACAAAGACTCCAAATGTAAAGAAGTTCTCTAAATGCAAACAAAGATTACAAATGTAAACAAAAACTACAAATGTAAACAAAGGCTACAAATATAAACAAAAACTCTAAATGGAAACAGACTACAAATGTAAACAAAAACTACAAACGTAAACTAACACTCTAAATGTAAACAAGGACTACAAGTGTAAACAGACTCTAAATGTAAACAAAGTCTAAAAATAAAAACAAAGACTCTAAATGTAAACAAAGGATAAAAATGTAAACAAAGGCTACAAATGTAAACAAAGGCTCTAAATGTAAACAAACACGCTATATGTAAACAAAGACTACAAATGTAAACAAAGACCCCAAATGGAACTCTAAATCTAAACAAAAAATAAAAATGTAAACAGACTACAAATGTAAACAAAACTAAAAGTAAACAAATACTACAAATATAAACAACGACTACAAATGTAAACAAAACTAAATGTAAACAAATACTAGAAATATAAACAAAGACTCTAAATGTAACCAAAAATTCTTGGTGTAAACAAGGACTCTATCTGTAAAAAAGGATTACAAACGTAAACAAAGTCTCTAAATATAAACAAAGTCTAAATGTAAACAAAGACTACAAGCGTAAACAAAGACTGCAAATGTAAACAAAAACTCTACATGTAAACAATCTCTCTAAATGTAAACAAAGACTACAAATATAAACGGACTCTAAATGTAAACAAAGTCAATAAATTTAAACAAAGAATGCAAATGTAAACAAAGACTATAAATGTCAAGAAAGTTTACAACTGTAAACAAACACTACAAATGTAAACAAAGACACTAAACGTAAACAAAAACTACAAATGTAAACAGACTCTAAGTGTAAACAGACAACAAATGTAAACAAAGCCTCTACATATAAACAAAGTACCTAAATGTAAGCAGACTACAAATGTAAACAAAGAATACAAATGTAAACAAAGAGCACAAATGTTAAGTGACTCAAACTGTAAACAAACTCTCTAAATGTAAACAAAGTCTACAAATGTAAACAGACTCTAAATGCAAACAGACTAAAAGTGTAAACAAAGACTACAAATATAAACAGACTCTAAATGGAAACAGACTACAAATGTAAACAAAAACTACAAACGTAAACCAACACTCTAAATGTAAACAAAGACTACAAATGTAAACAAAGGGACTAAATGTAAACACTCTAAATGTAAACAAAGACTACATATGTAAACAAAGAATTTAAATGTAAATAAAGACTACAAATGTAAACAAAGACCTTAAATGTAAACAGACTCTAAGTGAAAACAAAGACTAAAAATGTAAACAAAGACTACAGACGTAAACAAAGACTCTAAATGTAAAGAAGGTCTCTAAATGCAAACAAAGATTACAAATGTAAACAAAGACTACAAATGTAAACAAAGACTACAAATATAAACAGACTCTAAATGGAAACAGACTCTAAATGCAAACAGACTAAAAGTGTAAACAAAGACTACAAATATAAACAGACTCTAAATGGAAACAGACTACAAATGTAAACAAAAACTACAAACGTAAACCAACACTCTAAATGTAAACAAAGACTACAAATGTAAATAAAGGGACTAAATGTAAACACTCTAAATGTAAACAAAGACTACATATGTAAACAAAGAATTTAAATGTAAATAAAGACTACAAATGTAAACAAAGACCTTAAATGTAAAGAGACTCTAAGTGAAAACAAAGACTAAAAATGTAAACAAAGACTACAGACGTAAACAAAGACTCTAAATGTAAAGAAGGTCTCTAAATGCAAACAAAGATTACAAATGTAAACAAAGACTACAAATGTAAACAAAGACTACAAATATAAACAGACTCTAAATGGAAGCAGACTACAAATGTAAACAAAAACTATAAACGTAAACTAACACTCTATATGTAAACAGACTACAAATGTAAACAAAACTAAATGTAAACAAATACTAGAAATATAAACAAAGGCTCTAAATGTAACCAAAGACTGCAAACGTAAACAAAGTCTCTAAATGTAAACAAAAAATAAAAATGTAAACAAAGACTCTAAATGTAATAAAAAACTCTGGGTATAAACAAGGACTCTAGGTGTAAACAAGGACTACAAATGTAAACATACTCTAAATGTTAACAAAGTCTAAAAATAAAAACAAAGACTCTAAATGTAAACAAAGGCTAAAAATGTAAACAAAGACTACAAATGTAAACAAAGGCTCTTAATGTAAACAAACAAGCTATATGTAAACAAAGACTACAAATGTAAACAAAGACACTAAATGGAACTCTAAATGTAAACAAAGAATAAAAATGTAAACAAAGACTACTAATGTAAACAAAGGCTCTAAATGTAAACAAACAAGCTATATATAAACAAAGACTACAAATGTAAACAAAGACACTAAATGGAACTCTAAATGTAAACAAAGAATAAAAATGTAAACAAAGACTACAAATGTAAACAAAGACCTTAAATGTAAACAGACTCTAAATGAAAACAAAGACTAAAAATGTAAAAAAAGACTACAAACGTAAACAAAGACTCCAAATGTAAAGAAGTTCTCTAAATGCAAACAAAGATTACAAATGTAAACAAAAACTACAAATGTAAACAAAGGCTACAAATATAAACAAAAACTCTAAATGGAAACAGACTACAAATGTAAACAAAAACTACAAACGTAAACTAACACTCTAAATGTAAACAAGGACTACAAGTGTAAACAGACTCTAAATGTAAACAAAGTCTAAAAATAAAAACAAAGACTCTAAATGTAAACAAAGGATAAAAATGTAAACAAAGGCTACAAATGTAAACAAAGGCTCTAAATGTAAACAAACACGCTATATGTAAACAAAGACTACAAATGTAAACAAAGACCCCAAATGGAACTCTAAATCTAAACAAAAAATAAAAATGTAAACAGACTACAAATGTAAACAAAACTAAAAGTAAACAAATACTACAAATATAAACAACGACTACAAATGTAAACAAAACTAAATGTAAACAAATACTAGAAATATAAACAAAGACTCTAAATGTAACCAAAAATTCTTGGTGTAAACAAGGACTCTAGGTGTAAAAAAGGATTACAAACGTAAACAAAGTCTCTAAATATAAACAAAGTCTAAATGTAAACAAAGACTACAAGCGTAAACAAAGACTGCAAATGTAAACAAAAACTCTACATGTAAACAATCTCTCTAAATGTAAACAAAGACTACAAATATAAACGGACTCTAAATGTAAACAAAGTCAATAAATTTAAACAAAGAATGCAAATGTAAACAAAGACTATAAATGTCAAGAAAGTTTACAACTGTAAACAAACACTACAAATGTAAACAAAGACACTAAACGTAAACAAAAACTACAAATGTAAACAGACTCTAAGTGTAAACAGACAACAAATGTAAACAAAGCCTCTACATATAAACAAAGTACCTAAATGTAAGCAGACTACAAATGTAAACAAAGAATACAAATGTAAACAAAGAGCACAAATGTTAAGTGACTCAAACTGTAAACAAACTCTCTAAATGTAAACAAAGTCTACAAATGTAAACAGACTATAAATGAAAACAGACTCTAAATGCAAACAGACTAAAAGTGTAAACAAAGACTACAAATATAAACAGACTCTAAATGGAAACAGACTACAAATGTAAACAAAAACTACAAACGTAAACCAACACTCTAAATGTAAACAAAGACTACAAATGTAAACAAAGGGACTAAATGTAAACACTCTAAATGTAAACAAAGACTACATATGTAAACAAAGAATTTAAATGTAAATAAAGACTACAAATGTAAACAAAGACCTTAAATGTAAACAGACTCTAAGTGAAAACAAAGACTAAAAATGTAAACAAAGACTACAGACGTAAACAAAGACTCTAAATGTAAAGAAGGTCTCTAAATGCAAACAAAGATTACAAATGTAAACAAAGACTACAAATGTAAACAAAGACTACAAATATAAACAGACTCTAAATGGAAACAGACTACAAATGTAAACAAAAACTATAAACGTAAACTAACACTCTATATGTAAACAGACTACAAATGTAAACAAAACTAAATGTAAACAAATACTAGAAATATAAACAAAGGCTCTAAATGTAACCAAAGACTGCAAACGTAAACAAAGTCTCTAAATGTAAACAAAAAATAAAAATGTAAACAAAGACTCTAAATGTAATAAAAAACTCTGGGTATAAACAAGGACTCTAGGTGTAAACAAGGACTACAAATATAAACGGACTCTAAATGTAAACAAAGTCACTAAATTTAAACAAAGAATGCAAATGTAAACAAAGACTATAAATGTCAAGAAAGTTTACAACTGTAAACAAACACTACAAATGTAAACAAAGATACTAAACGTAAACAAAAACTACAAATGTAAACAGACTCTAAGTGTAAACAGACAACAAATGTAAACAAAGCCTCTACATATAAACAAAGTACCTAAATGTAAGCAGACTACAAATGTAAACAAAGAATACAAATGTAAACAAAGAGCACAAATGTTAAGTGACTCAAACTGTAAACAAACTCTCTAAATGTAAACAAAGTCTACAAATGTAAACAGACTCTAAATGCAAACAGACTAAAAGTGTAAACAAAGACTACAAATATAAACAGACTCTAAATGGAAACAGACTACAAATGTAAACAAAAACTATAAACGTAAACTAACACTCTATATGTAAACAGACTACAAATGTAAACAAAACTAAATGTAAACAAATACTAGAAATAAAAACAAAGGCTCTAAATGTAACCAAAGACTGCAAACGTAAACAAAGTCTCTAAATGTAAACAAAAAATAAAAATGTAAACAAAGACTCTAAATGTAATAAAAAACTCTGGTTATAAACAAGGACTCTAGGTGTAAACAAGGACTACAAATGTAAACAGACTCTAAATGTAAACAAAGTCTAAAAATAAAAACAAAGACTCTAAATGTAAACAAAGGCTAAAAATGTAAACAAAGACTACAAATGTAAACAAAGGCTCTTAATGTAAACAAACAAGCTATATGTAAACAAAGACTACAAATGTAAACAAAGACACTAAATGGAACTCTAAATGTAAACAAAGAATAAAAATGTAAACAAAGACTACTAATGTAAACAAAGGCTCTAAATGTAAACAAAAAATAAAAATGTAAACAAAGACTCTAAATGTAATAAAAAACTCTGGGTATAAACAAGGACTCTAGGTGTAAACAAGGACTACAAATGTAAACAGACTCTAAATGTTAACAAAGTCTAAAAATAAAAACAAAGACTCTAAATGTAAACAAAGGCTAAAAATGTAAACAAAGACTACAAATGTAAACAAAGGCTCTTAATGTAAACAAACAAGCTATATGTAAACAAAGACACTAAATGGAACTCTAAATGTAAACAAAGAATAAAAATGTAAACAAAGACTACTAATGTAAACAAAGGCTCTAAATGTAAACAAACAAGCTATATATAAACAAAGACTACAAATGTAAACAAAGACACTAAATGGAACTCTAAATGTAAACAAAGAATAAAAATGTAAACAAAGACTACAAATGTAAACAAAGACCTTAAATGTAAACAGACTCTAAATGAAAACAAAGACTAAAAATGTAAACAAAGACTACAAACGTAAACAAAGACTCCAAATGTAAAGAAGTTCTCTAAATGCAAACAAAGATTACAAATGTAAACAAAAACTACAAATGTAAACAAAGGCTACAAATATAAACAAAAACTCTAAATGGAAACAGACTACATTGTAAACAAAAACTACAAACGTAAACTAACACTCTAAATGTAAACAAGGACTACAAATGTAAACAGACTCTAAATGTAAACAAAGTTTAAAATAAAAACAAAGACTCTAAATATAAACAAAGGATAAAAATGTAAACAAAGACTACAAATGTAAACAAAGGTTCTAAATGTAAACAAACACGCTATATGTAAACAAAGACTACAAATGTAAACAAAGACCCCAAATGGAACTCTAAATCTAAACAAAAAATAAAAATGTAAACAGACTACAAATGTAAACAAAACTAAAAGTAAACAAATACTACAAATATAAACAACGACTACAAATGTAAACAAAACTAAATGTAAACAAATACTAGAAATATAAACAAAGACTCTAAATGTAACCAAAAATTCTTGGTGTAAACAAGGACTCTAGGTGTAAAAAAGGACTACAAACGTAAACAAAGTCTCTAAATATAAACAAAGTCTAAATGTAAACAAAGTCTAAATGTAAACAAAGACTACAAGTGTAAACAAAGACTGCAAATGTAAACAAAAACTCTACATGTAAACAATCTCTCTAAATGTAAACAAAGATTACAAATATAAACGGACTCTAAATGTAAACAAAGTCGCTAAATTTAAACAAAGAATACAAATGTAAACAAAGACTATAAATGTTAAGAAAGTTTACAACTGTAAACAAAGACTACAAATGTAAACAAAGACACTAAACGTAAACAAAAACTACAAATGTATACAGACTCTAAGTGTAAACAGACAACAAATGTAAACAAAGCCTCTACATATAAACAAAGTACCTAAATGTAAGCAGACTACAAATGTAAACAAAGAATACAAATGTAAACAAAGACCCCAAATGGAACTCTAAATCTAAACAAAAAATAAAAATGTAAACAGACTACAAATGTAAACAAAACTAAAAGTAAACAAATACTACAAATATAAACAACGACTACAAATGTAAACAAAACTAAATGTAAACAAATACTAGAAATATAAACAAAGACTCTAAATGTAACCAAAAATTCTTGGTGTAAACAAGGACTCTAGGTGTAAAAAAGGACTACAAACGTAAACAAAGTCTCTAAATATAAACAAATTCTAAATGTAAACAAAGACTACAAGTGTAAACAAAGACTGCAAATGTAAACAAAAACTCTACATGTAAACAATCTCTCTAAATGTAAACAAAGACTACAAATATAAACGGACTCTAAATATAAACAAAGTCGCTAAATTTAAACAAAGAATACAAATGTAAACAAAGACTATAAATGTTAAGAAAGTTTACAACTGTAAACAAAGACTACAAATGTAAACAAAGACACTAAACGTAAACAAAAACTACAAATGTATACAGACTCTAAGTGTAAAGAGACAACAAATGTAAACAAAGCCTCTACATATAAACAAAGTACCTAAATGTAAGCAGACTACAAATGTAAACAAAGAATACAAATGTAAACAAAGAGCACAAATGTTAAGTGACTCAAACTGTAAACAAACTCTCTAAATGTAAACAAAGTCTACAAATGTAAACAGACTATAAATGAAAACAGACTCTAAATGCAAACAGACTAAAAGTGTAAACAAAGACTACAAATATAAACAGACTCTAAATGGAAACAGAATACAAATGTAAACAAAAACTACAAACGTAAACCAACACTCTAAATGTAAACAAAGACTACAAATGTAAACAAAGGGACTAAATGTAAACACTCTAAATGTAAACAAAGACTACATATGTAAACAAAGAATTTAAATGTAAATAAAGACTACAAATGTAAACAAAGACCTTAAATGTAAACAGACTCTAAGTGAAAACAAAGACTAAAAATGTAAACAAAGACTACAGACGTAAACAAAGACTCTAAATGTAAAGAAGGTCTCGAAATGCAAACAAAGATTACAAATGTAAACAAAGACTACAAATGTAAACAAAGACTACAAATATAAACAGACTCTAAATGGAAACAGACTACAAATGTAAACAAAAACTATAAACGTAAACTAACACTCTATATGTAAACAGACTACAAATGTAAACAAAACTAAATGTAAACAAATACTAGAAATAAAAACAAAGGCTCTAAATGTAACCAAAGACTGCAAACGTAAACAAAGTCTCTAAATGTAAACAAAAAATAAAAATGTAAACAAAGACTCTAAATGTAATAAAAAACTCTGGGTATAAACAAGGACTCTAGGTGTAAACAAAGACTACAAATGTAAACAGACTCTAAATGTAAACAAAGTCTAAAAATAAAAACAAAGACTCTAAATGTAAACAAAGGCTAAAAATGTAAACAAAGACTACAAATGTAAACAAAGGCTCTTAATGTAAACAAACAAGCTATATGTAAACAAAGACTACAAATGTAAACAAAGACACTAAATGGAACTCTAAATGTAAACAAAGAATAAAAATGTAAACAAAGACTACTAATGTAAACAAAGACTCTAAATGTAAACAAACAAGCTATATGTAAACAAAGACTACAAATGTAAACAAAGACACTAAATGGAACTCTAAATGTAAACAAAGAATAAAAATGTAAACAAAGACTACAAATGTAAACAAAGACCTTAAATGTAAACAGACTCTAAATGAAAACAAAGACTAAAAATGTAAAAAAACGACTACAAACGTAAACAAAGACTCCAAATGTAAAGAAGTTCTCTAAATGCAATCAAAGATTACAAATGTAAACAAAAACTACAAATGTAAACAAAGGCTACAAATATAAACAATAACTCTAAATGGAAACAGACTACAAATGTAAACAAAAACTACAAACGTAAACTAACACTCTAAATGTAAACAAGGACTACAAGTGTAAACAGACTCTAAATGTAAACAAAGTCTAAAAATAAAAACAAAGACTCTAAATGTAAACAAAGGCTACAAATGTAAACAAAGGCTCTAAATGTAAACAAACACGCTATATGTAAACAAAGACTACAAATGTAAACAAAGACCCCAAATGGAACTCTAAATCTAAACAAAAAATAAAAATGTAAACAGACTACAAATGTAAACAAAACTAAAAGTAAACAAATACTACAAATATAAACAACGACTACAAATGTAAACAAAACTAAATGTAAACAAATACTAGAAATATAAACAAAGACTCTAAATGTAACCAAAAATTCTTGGTGTAAACAAGGACTCTAGGTGTAAAAAAGGATTACAAACGTAAACAAAGTCTCTAAATATAAACAAAGTCTAAATGTAAACAAAGACTACAAGCGTAAACAAAGACTGCAAATGTAAACAAAAACTCTACATGTAAACAATCTCTCTAAATGTAAACAAAGACTACAAATATAAACGGACTCTAAATGTAAACAAAGTCAATAAATTTAAACAAAGAATGCAAATGTAAACAAAGACTATAAATGTCAAGAAAGTTTACAACTGTAAACAAACACTACAAATGTAAACAAAGACACTAAACGTAAACAAAAACTACAAATGTAAACAGACTCTAAGTGTAAACAGACAACAAATGTAAACAAAGCCTCTACATATAAACAAAGTACCTAAATGTAAGCAGACTAAAAATGTAAACAAAGAATACAAATGTAAACAAAGAGCACAAATGTTAAGTGACTCAAACTGTAAACAAACTCTCTAAATGTAAACAAAGTCTACAAATGTAAACAGACTATAAATGAAAACAGACTCTAAATGCAAACAGACTAAAAGTGTAAACAAAGACTACAAATATAAACAGACTCTAAATGGAAACAGACTACAAATGTAAACAAAAACTACAAACGTAAACCAACACTCTAAATGTAAACAAAGACTACAAATGTAAACAAAGGGACTAAATGTAAACACTCTAAATGTAAACAAAGACTACATATGTAAACAAAGAATTTAAATGTAAATAAAGACTACAAATGTAAACAAAGACCTTAAATGTAAACAGACTCTAAGTGAAAACAAAGACTAAAAATGTAAACAAAGACTACAGACGTAAACAAAGACTCTAAATGTAAAGAAGGTCTCTAAATGCAAACAAAGATTACAAATGTAAACAAAGACTACAAATGTAAACAAAGACTACAAATATAAACAGACTCTAAATGGAAACAGACTCTAAATGCAAACAGACTAAAAGTGTAAACAAAGACTACAAATATAAACAGACTCTAAATGGAAACAGACTACAAATGTAAACAAAAACTACAAACGTAAACCAACACTCTAAATGTAAACAAAGACTACAAATGTAAATAAAGGGACTAAATGTAAACACTCTAAATGTAAACAAAGACTACATATGTAAACAAAGAATTTAAATGTAAATAAAGACTACAAATGTAAACAAAGACCTTAAATGTAAAGAGACTCTAAGTGAAAACAAAGACTAAAAATGTAAACAAAGACTACAGACGTAAACAAAGACTCTAAATGTAAAGAAGGTCTCTAAATGCAAACAAAGATTACAAATGTAAACAAAGACTACAAATGTAAACAAAGACTACAAATATAAACAGACTCTAAATGGAAACAGACTACAAATGTAAACAAAAACTATAAACGTAAACTAACACTCTATATGTAAACAGACTACAAATGTAAACAAAACTAAATGTAAACAAATACTAGAAATATAAACAAAGGCTCTAAATGTAACCAAAGACTGCAAACGTAAACAAAGTCTCTAAATGTAAACAAAAAATAAAAATGTAAACAAAGACTCTAAATGTAATAAAAAACTCTGGGTATAAACAAGGACTCTAGGTGTAAACAAGGACTACAAATGTAAACATACTCTAAATGTTAACAAAGTCTAAAAATAAAAACAAAGACTCTAAATGTAAACAAAGGCTAAAAATGTAAACAAAGACTACAAATGTAAACAAAGGCTCTTAATGTAAACAAACAAGCTATATGTAAATAAAGACTACAAATGTAAACAAAGACACTAAATGGAACTCTAAATGTAAACAAAGAATAAAAATGTAAACAAAGACTACTAATGTAAACAAAGGCTCTAAATGTAAACAAACAAGCTATATATAAACAAAGACTACAAATGTAAACAAAGACACTAAATGGAACTCTAAATGTAAACAAAGAATAAAAATGTAAACAAAGACTACAAATGTAAACAAAGACCTTAAATGTAAACAGACTCTAAATGAAAACAAAGACTAAAAATGTAAAAAAAGACTACAAACGTAAACAAAGACTCCAAATGTAAAGAAGTTCTCTAAATGCAAACAAAGATTACAAATGTAAACAAAAACTACAAATGTAAACAAAGGCTACAAATATAAACAAAAACTCTAAATGGAAACAGACTACAAATGTAAACAAAAACTACAAACGTAAACTAACACTCTAAATGTAAACAAGGACTACAAGTGTAAACAGACTCTAAATGTAAACAAAGTCTAAAAATAAAAACAAAGACTCTAAATGTAAACAAAGGATAAAAATGTAAACAAAGGCTACAAATGTAAACAAAGGCTCTAAATGTAAACAAACACGCTATATGTAAACAAAGACTACAAATGTAAACAAAGACCCCAAATGGAACTCTAAATCTAAACAAAAAATAAAAATGTAAACAGACTACAAATGTAAACAAAACTAAAAGTAAACAAATACTACAAATATAAACAACGACTACAAATGTAAACAAAACTAAATGTAAACAAATACTAGAAATATAAACAAAGACTCTAAATGTAACCAAAAATTCTTGGTGTAAACAAGGACTCTAGGTGTAAAAAAGGATTACAAACGTAAACAAAGTCTCTAAATATAAACAAAGTCTAAATGTAAACAAAGACTACAAGCGTAAACAAAGACTGCAAATGTAAACAAAAACTCTACATGTAAACAATCTCTCTAAATGTAAACAAAGACTACAAATATAAACGGACTCTAAATGTAAACAAAGTCAATAAATTTAAACAAAGAATGCAAATGTAAACAAAGACTATAAATGTCAAGAAAGTTTACAACTGTAAACAAACACTACAAATGTAAACAAAGACACTAAACGTAAACAAAAACTACAAATGTAAACAGACTCTAAGTGTAAACAGACAACAAATGTAAACAAAGCCTCTACATATAAACAAAGTACCTAAATGTAAGCAGACTACAAATGTAAACAAAGAATACAAATGTAAACAAAGAGCACAAATGTTAAGTGACTCAAACTGTAAACAAACTCTCTAAATGTAAACAAAGTCTACAAATGTAAACAGACTCTAAATGCAAACAGACTAAAAGTGTAAACAAAGACTACAAATATAAACAGACTCTAAATGGAAACAGACTACAAATGTAAACAAAAACTACAAACGTAAACCAACACTCTAAATGTAAACAAAGACTACAAATGTAAACAAAGGGACTAAATGTAAACACTCTAAATGTAAACAAAGACTACATATGTAAACAAAGAATTTAAATGTAAATAAAGACTACAAATGTAAACAAAGACCTTAAATGTAAACAGACTCTAAGTGAAAACAAAGACTAAAAATGTAAACAAAGACTACAGACGTAAACAAAGACTCTAAATGTAAAGAAGGTCTCTAAATGCAAACAAAGATTACAAATGTAAACAAAGACTACAAATGTAAACAAAGACTACAAATATAAACAGACTCTAAATGGAAACAGACTCTAAATGCAAACAGACTAAAAGTGTAAACAAAGACTACAAATATAAACAGACTCTAAATGGAAACAGACTACAAATGTAAACAAAAACTACAAACGTAAACCAACACTCTAAATGTAAACAAAGACTACAAATGTAAACAAAGGGACTAAATGTAAACACTCTAAATGTAAACAAAGACTACATATGTAAACAAAGAATTTAAATGTAAATAAAGACTACAAATGTAAACAAAGACCTTAAATGTAAAGAGACTCTAAGTGAAAACAAAGACTAAAAATGTAAACAAAGACTACAGACGTAAACAAAGACTCTAAATGTAAAGAAGGTCTCTAAATGCAAACAAAGATTACAAATGTAAACAAAGACTACAAATGTAAACAAAGACTACAAATATAAACAGACTCTAAATGGAAACAGACTACAAATGTAAACAAAAACTATAAACGTAAACTAACACTCTATATGTAAACAGACTACAAATGTAAACAAAACTAAATGTAAACAAATACTAGAAATATAAACAAAGGCTCTAAATGTAACCAAAGACTGCAAACGTAAACAAAGTCTCTAAATGTAAACAAAAAATAAAAATGTAAACAAAGACTCTAAATGTAATAAAAAACTCTGGGTATAAACAAGGACTCTAGGTGTAAACAAGGACTACAAATGTAAACAGACTCTAAATGTTAACAAAGTCTAAAAATAAAAACAAAGACTCTAAATGTAAACAAAGGCTAAAAATGTAAACAAAGACTACAAATGTAAACAAAGGCTCTTAATGTAAACAGACAAGCTATATGTAAACAAAGACTACAAATGTAAACAAAGACACTAAATGGAACTCTAAATGTAAACAAAGAATAAAAATGTAAACAAAGACTACTAATGTAAACAAAGGCTCTAAATGTAAACAAACAAGCTATATATAAACAAAGACTACAAATGTAAACAAAGACACTAAATGGAACTCTAAATGTAAACAAAGAATAAAAATGTAAACAAAGACTACAAATGTAAACAAAGACCTTAAATATAAACAGACTCTAAATGAAAACAAAGACTAAAAATGTAAACAAAGACTACAAACGTAAACAAAGACTCCAAATGTAAAGAAGTTCTCTAAATGCAAACAAAGATTACAAATGTAAACAAAAACTACAAATGTAAACAAAGGCTACAAATATAAACAAAAACTCTAAATGGAAACAGACTACATTATAAACAAAAACTACAAACGTAAACTAACACTCTAAATGTAAACAAGGACTACAAATGTAAACAGACTCTAAATGTAAACAAAGTCTAAAAATAAAAACAAAGACTCTAAATGTAAACAAAGGATAAAAATGTAAACAAAGACTACAAATGTAAACAAAGGCTCTAAATGTAAACAAACACGCTATATGTAAACAAAGACTACAAATGTAAACAAAGACCCCAAATGGAACTCTAAATCTAAACAAAAAATAAAAATGTAAACAGACTACAAATGTAAACAAAACTAAAAGTAAACAAATACTACAAATATAAACAACGACTACAAATGTAAACAAAACTAAATGTAAACAATTACTAGAAATATAAACAAAGACTCTAAATGTAACCAAAAATTCTTGGTGTAAACAAGGACTCTAGGTGTAAAAAAGGACTACAAACGTAAACAAAGTCTCTAAATATAAACAAAGTCTAAATGTAAACAAAGACTACAAGTGTAAACAAAGACTGCAAATGTAAACAAAAACTCTACATGTAAACAATCTCTCTAAATGTAAACAAAGATTACAAATATAAACGGACTCTAAATGTAAACAAAGTCGCTAAATTTAAACAAAGAATACAAATGTAAACAAAGACTATAAATGTTAAGAAAGTTTACAACTGTAAACAAAGACTACAAATGTAAACAAAGACACTAAACGTAAACAAAAACTACAAATGTATACAGACTCTAAGTGTAAACAGACAACAAATGTAAACAAAGCCTCTACATATAAACAAAGTACCTAAATGTAAGCAGACTACAAATGTAAACAAAGAATACAAATGTAAACAAAGACCCCAAATGGAACTCTAAATCTAAACAAAAAATAAAAATGTAAACAGACTACAAATGTAAACAAAACTAAAAGTAAACAAATACTAGAAATATAAACAACGACTACAAATGTAAACAAAACTAAATGTAAACAAATACTAGAAATATAAACAAAGACTCTAAATGTAACCAAAAATTCTTGGTGTAAACAAGGACTCTAGGTGTAAAAAAGGACTACAAACGTAAACAAAGTCTCTAAATATAAACAAAGTCTAAATGTAAACAAAGACTACAAGCGTAAACAAAGACTGCAAATGTAAACAAAAACTCTACATGTAAACAATCTCTCTAAATGTAAACAAAGACTACAAATATAAACGGATTTTAAATGTAAACAAAGTCACTAAATTTAAACAAAGAATGCAAATGTAAACAAAGACTATAAATGTTAAGAAAGTTTACAACTGTAAACAAAGACTACAAATGTAAACAAAGACACTAAACGTAAACAAAAACTACAAATGTAAACAGACTCTAAGTGTAAACAGACAACAAATGTAAACAAAGCCTCTACATATAAACAAAGTACCTAAATGTAAGCAGACTACAAATGTAAACAAAGAATACAAATGTAAACAAAGAGCACAAATGTTAAGTGACTCAAACTGTAAACAAACTCTCTAAATGTAAACAAAGTCTACAAATGTAAACAGACTATAAATGAAAACAGACTCTAAATGCAAACAGACTAAAAGTGTAAACAAAGACTACAAATATAAACAGACTCTAAATGGAAACAGACTACAAATGTAAACAAAAACTACAAACGTAAACCAACACTCTAAATGTAAACAAAGACTACAAATGTAAACAAAGGGACTAAATGTAAACACTCTAAATGTAAACAAAGACTACATATGTAAACAAAGAATTTAAATGTAAATAAAGACTACAAATGTAAACAAAGACCTTAAATGTAAACAGACTCTAAGTGAAAACAAAGACTAAAAATGTAAACAAAGACTACAGACGTAAACAAAGACTCTAAATGTAAAGAAGGTCTCTAAATGAAAACAAAGATTACAAATATAAACAAAGACTACAAATGTAAACAAAGACTACAAATATAAACAGACTCTAAATGGAAACAGACCACAAATGTAAACAAAAACTATAAACGTAAACTAACACTCTATATGTAAACAGACTACAAATGTAAACAAAACTAAATGTAAACAAATACTAGAAATATAAACAAAGGCTCTAAATGTAACCAAAGACTGCAAACGTAAACAAAGTCTCTAAATGTAAACAAAAAATAAAAATGTAAACAAAGACTCTAAATGTAATAAAAAACTCTGGGTATAAACAAGGACTCTAGGTGTAAACAAGGACTACAAATGTAAACAGACTCTAAATGTTAAAGTCTAAAAATAAAAACAAAGACTCTAAATGTAAACAAAGGCTAAAAATGTAAACAAAGACTACAAATGTAAACAAAGGCTCTTAATGTAAACAAACAAGCTATATGTAAACAAAGACTACAAATGTAAACAAAGACACTAAATGGAACTCTAAATGTAAACAAAGAATAAAAATGTAAACAAAGACTACTAATGTAAACAAAGGCTCTAAATGTAAACAAACATGCTATATATAAACAAAGACTACAAATGTAAACAAAGACACTAAATGGAACTCTAAATGTAAACAAAGAATAAAAATGTAAACAAAGACTACAAATGTAAACAAAGACCTTAAATATAAACAGACTCTAAATGAAAACAAAGACTAAAAATGTAAACAAAGACTACAAACGTAAACAAAGACTCCAAATGTAAAGAAGTTCTCTAAATGCAAACAAAGATTACAAATGTAAACAAAAACTACAAATGTAAACAAAGGCTACAAATATAAACAAAAACTCTAAATGGAAACAGACTACATTGTAAACAAAAACTACAAACGTAAACTAACACTCTAAATGTAAACAAGGACTACAAATGTAAACAGACTCTAAATGTAAACAAAGTCTAAAAATAAAAACAAAGACTCTAAATGTAAACAAAGGATAAAAATGTAAACAAAGACTACAAATGTAAACAAAGGCTCTAAATGTAAACAAACACGCTATATGTAAACAAAGACTACAAATGTAAACAAAGACCCCAAATGGAACTCTAAATCTAAACAAAAAATAAAAATGTAAACAGACTACAAATGTAAACAAAACTAAAAGTAAACAAATACTACAAATATAAACAACGACTACAAATGTAAACAAAACTAAATGTAAACAATTACTAGAAATATAAACAAAGACTCTAAATGTAACCAAAAATTCTTGGTGTAAACAAGGACTCTAGGTGTAAAAAAGGACTACAAACGTAAACAAAGTCTCTAAATATAAACAAAGTCTAAATGTAAACAAAGACTACAAGTGTAAACAAAGACTGCAAATGTAAACAAAAACTCTACATGTAAACAATCTCTCTAAATGTAAACAAAGATTACAAATATAAACGGACTCTAAATGTAAACAAAGTCGCTAAATTTAAACAAAGAATACAAATGTAAACAAAGACTATAAATGTTAAGAAAGTTTACAACTGTAAACAAAGACTACAAATGTAAACAAAGACACTAAACGTAAACAAAAACTACAAATGTATACAGACTCTAAGTGTAAACAGACAACAAATGTAAACAAAGCCTCTACATATAAACAAAGTACCTAAATGTAAGCAGACTACAAATGTAAACAAAGAATACAAATGTAAACAAAGACCCCAAATGGAACTCTAAATCTAAACAAAAAATAAAAATGTAAACAGACTACAAATGTAAACAAAACTAAAAGTAAACAAATACTAGAAATATAAACAACGACTACAAATGTAAACAAAACTAAATGTAAACAAATACTAGAAATATAAACAAAGACTCTAAATGTAACCAAAAATTCTTGGTGTAAACAAGGACTCTAGGTGTAAAAAAGGACTACAAACGTAAACAAAGTCTCTAAATATAAACAAAGTCTAAATGTAAACAAAGACTACAAGCGTAAACAAAGACTGCAAATGTAAACAAAAACTCTACATGTAAACAATCTCTCTAAATGTAAACAAAGACTACAAATATAAACGGACTCTAAATGTAAACAAAGTCACTAAATTTAAACAAAGAATGCAAATGTAAACAAAGACTATAAATGTTAAGAAAGTTTACAACTGTAAACAAAGACTACAAATGTAAACAAAGACACTAAACGTAAACAAAAACTACAAATGTAAACAGACTCTAAGTGTAAACAGACAACAAATGTGAACAAAGCCTCTACATATAAACAAAGTACCTAAATGTAAGCAGACTACAAATGTAAACAAAGAATACAAATGTAAACAAAGAGCACAAATGTTAAGTGACTCAAACTGTAAACAAACTCTCTAAATGTAAACAAAGTCTACAAATGTAAACAGACTATAAATGAAAACAGACTCTAAATGCAAACAGACTAAAAGTGTAAACAAAGACTACAAATATAAACAGACTCTAAATGGAAACAGACTACAAATGTAAACAAAAACTACAAACGTAAACCAACACTCTAAATGTAAACAAAGACTACAAATGTAAACAAAGGGACTAAATGTAAACACTCTAAATGTAAACAAAGACTACATATGTAAACAAAGAATTTAAATGTAAATAAAGACTACAAATGTAAACAAAGACCTTAAATGTAAACAGACTCTAAGTGAAAACAAAGACTAAAAATGTAAACAAAGACTACAGACGTAAACAAAGACTCTAAATGTAAAGAAGGTCTCTAAATGAAAACAAAGATTACAAATATAAACAAAGACTACAAATGTAAACAAAGACTACAAATATAAACAGACTCTAAATGGAAACAGACCACAAATGTAAACAAAAACTATAAACGTAAACTAACACTCTATATGTAAACAGACTACAAATGTAAACAAAACTAAATGTAAACAAATACTAGAAATATAAACAAAGGCTCTAAATGTAACCAAAGACTGCAAACGTAAACAAAGTCTCTAAATGTAAACAAAAAATAAAAATGTAAACACTCTAAATGTAATAAAAAACTCTGGGTATAAACAAGGACTCTAGGTGTAAACAAGGACTACAGATGTAAACAGACTCTAAATGTTAAAGTCTAAAAATAAAAACAAAGACTCTAAATGTAAACAAAGGCTAAAAATGTAAACAAAGACTACAAATGTAAACAAAGGCTCTTAATGTAAACAAACAAGCTATATGTAAACAAAGACTACAAATGTAAACAAAGACACTAAATGGAACTCTAAATGTAAACAAAGAATAAAAATGTAAACAAAGACTACTAATGTAAACAAAGGCTCTAAATGTAAACAAACAAGCTATATATAAACAAAGACTACAAATGTAAACAAAGACACTAAATGGAACTCTAAATGTAAACAAAGAATAAAAATGTAAACAAAGACTACAAATGTAAACAAAGACCTTAAATGTAAACAGACTCTAAATGAAAACAAAGACTAAAAATGTAAACAAAGACTACAAACGTAAACAAAGACTCCAAATGTAAAGAAGTTCTCTAAATGCAAACAAAGATTACAAATGTAAACAAAAACTACAAATGTAAACAAAGGCTACAAATATAAACAAAAACTCTAAATGGAAACAGACTACATTGTAAACAAAAACTACAAACGTAAACTAACACTCTAAATGTAAACAAGGACTACAAATGTAAACAGACTCTAAATGTAAACAAAGTTTAAAATAAAAACAAAGACTCTAAATGTAAACAAAGGATAAAAATGTAAACAAAGACTACAAATGTAAACAAAGGCTCTAAATGTAAACAAACACGCTATATGTAAACAAAGACTACAAATGTAAACAAAGACCCCAAATGGAACTCTAAATCTAAACAAAAAATAAAAATGTAAACAGACTACAAATGTAAACAAAACTAAAAGTAAACAAATACTACAAATATAAACAACGACTACAAATGTAAACAAAACTAAATGTAAACAAATACTAGAAATATAAACAAAGACTCTAAATGTAACCAAAAATTCTTGGTGTAAACAAGGACTCTAGGTGTAAAAAAGGACTACAAACGTAAACAAAGTCTCTAAATATAAACAAAGTCTAAATGTAAACAAAGACTACAAGTGTAAACAAAGACTGCAAATGTAAACAAAAACTCTACATGTAAACAATCTCTCTAAATGTAAACAAAGACTACAAATATAAACGGACTCTAAATATAAACAAAGTCGCTAAATTTAAACAAAGAATACAAATGTAAACAAAGACTATAAATGTTAAGAAAGTTTACAACTGTAAACAAAGACTACAAATGTAAACAAAGACACTAAACGTAAACAAAAACTACAAATGTATACAGACTCTAAGTGTAAACAGACAACAAATGTAAACAAAGCCTCTACATATAAACAAAGTACCTAAATGTAAGCAGACTACAAATGTAAACAAAGAATACAAATGTAAACAAAGAGCACAAATGTTAAGTGACTCAAACTGTAAACAAACTCTCTAAATGTAAACAAAGTCTACAAATGTAAACAGACTATAAATGAAAACAGACTCTAAATGCAAACAGACTAAAAGTGTAAACAAAGACTACAAATATAAACAGACTCTAAATGGAAACAGAATACAAATGTAAACAAAAACTACAAACGTAAACCAACACTCTAAATGTAAACAAAGACTACAAATGTAAACAAAGGGACTAAATGTAAACACTCTAAATGTAAACAAAGACTACATATGTAAACAAAGAATTTAAATGTAAATAAAGACTACAAATGTAAACAAAGACCTTAAATGTAAACAGACTCTAAGTGAAAACAAAGACTAAAAATGTAAACAAAGACTACAGACGTAAACAAAGACTCTAAATGTAAAGAAGGTCTCTAAATGCAAACAAAGATTACAAATGTAAACAAAGACTACAAATGTAAACAAAGACTACAAATATAAACAGACTCTAAATGGAAACAGACTACAAATGTAAACAAAACTAAATGTAAACAAATACTAGAAATAAAAACAAAGGCTCTAAATGTAACCAAAGACTGCAAACGTAAACAAAGTCTCTAAATGTAAACAAAAAATAAAAATGTAAACAAAGACTCTAAATGTAATAAAAAACTCTGGGTATAAACAAGGACTCTAGGTGTAAACAAAGACTACAAATGTAAACAGACTCTAAATGTAAACAAAGTCTAAAAATAAAAACAAAGACTCTAAATGTAAACAAAGGCTAAAAATGTAAACAAAGACTACAAATGTAAACAAAGGCTCTTAATGTAAACAAACAAGCTATATGTAAACAAAGACTACAAATGTAAACAAAGACACTAAATGGAACTCTAAATGTAAACAAAGAATAAAAATGTAAACAAAGACTACTAATGTAAACAAAGGCTCTAAATGTAAACAAACAAGCTATATGTAAACAAAGACTACAAATGTAAACA
This sequence comes from Salticus scenicus, assembly GCA_963930645.1. Lineage (NCBI taxonomy): Eukaryota > Metazoa > Arthropoda > Arachnida > Araneae > Salticidae > Salticus > Salticus scenicus. The sequence continues at coordinate 793,256 of CAWVNO010002818.1, read as the reverse complement.
AAGACACTAATTGGAACTCTAAATGTAAACAAAGAATAAAAATGTAAACAAAGACTACAAATGTAAACAAAGACCTTAAATGTAAACAGACTCTAAATGAAAACAAAGACTAAAAATGTAAAAAAACGACTACAAACGTAAACAAAGACTCCAAATGTAAAGAAGTTCTCTAAATGCAATCAAAGATTACAAATGTAAACAAAAACTACAAATGTAAACAAAGGCTACAAATATAAACAAAAACTCTAAATGGAAACAGACTACAAATGTAAACAAAAACTACAAACGTAAACTAACACTCTAAATGTAAACAAGGACTACAAGTGTAAACAGACTCTAAATGTAAACAAAGTCTAAAAATAAAAACAAAGACTCTAAAAGTAAACAAAGGATAAAAATGTAAACAAAGGCTACAAATGTAAACAAAGGCTCTAAATGTAAACAAACACGCTATATGTAAACAAAGACTACAAATGTAAACAAAGACCCCAAATGGAACTCTAAATCTAAACAAAAAATAAAAATGTAAACAGACTACAAATGTAAACAAAACTAAAAGTAAACAAATACTACAAATATAAACAACGACTACAAATGTAAACAAAACTAAATGTAAACAAATACTAGAAATATAAACAAAGACTCTAAATGTAACCAAAAATTCTTGGTGTAAACAAGGACTCTAGGTGTAAAAAAGGATTACAAACGTAAACAAAGTCTCTAAATATGAACAAAGTCTAAATGTAAACAAAGACTACAAGCGTAAACAAAGACTGCAAATGTAAACAAAAACTCTACATGTAAACAATCTCTCTAAATGTAAACAAAGACTACAAATATAAACGGACTCTAAATGTAAACAAAGTCACTAAATTTAAACAAAGAATGCAAATGTAAACAAAGACTATAAATGTTAAGAAAGTTTACAACTGTAAACAAAGACTACAAATGTAAACAAAGACACTAAACGTAAACAAAAACTACAAATATAAACAGACTCTAAGTGTAAACAGACAACAAATGTAAACAAAGCCTCTACATATAAACAAAGTACCTAAATGTAAGCAGACTACAAATGTAAACAAAGAATACAAATGTAAACAAAGAGCACAAATGTTAAGTGACTCAAACTGTAAACAAACTCTCTAAATGTAAACAAAGTCTACAAATGTAAACAGACTATAAATGAAAACAGACTCTAAATGCAAACAGACTAAAAGTGTAAACAAAGACTACAAATATAAACAGACTCTAAATGGAAACAGAATACAAATGTAAACAAAAACTACAAACGTAAACCAACACTCTAAATGTAAACAAAGACTACAAATGTAAACAAAGGGACTAAATGTAAACACTCTAAATGTAAACAAAGACTACATATGTAAACAAAGAATTTAAATGTAAATAAAGACTACAAATGTAAACAAAGACCTTAAATGTAAACAGACTCTAAGTGAAAACAAAGACTAAAAATGTAAACAAAGACTACAGACGTAAACAAAGACTCTAAATGTAAAGAAGGTCTCTAAATGCAAACAAAGATTACAAATGTAAACAAAGACTACAAATGTAAACAAAGACTACAAATATAAACAGACTCTAAATGGAAACAGACTACAAATGTAAACAAAAACTATAAACGTAAACTAACACTCTATATGTAAACAGACTACAAATGTAAACAAAACTAAATGTAAACAAATACTAGAAATAAAAACAAAGGCTCTAAATGTAACCAAAGACTGCAAACGTAAACAAAGTCTCTAAATGTAAACAAAAAATAAAAATGTAAACAAAGACTCTAAATGTAATAAAAAACTCTGGGTATAAACAAGGACTCTAGGTGTAAACAAAGACTACAAATGTAAACAGACTCTAAATGTAAACAAAGTCTAAAAATAAAAACAAAGACTCTAAATGTAAACAAAGGCTAAAAATGTAAACAAAGACTACAAATGTAAACAAAGGCTCTTAATGTAAACAAACAAGCTATATGTAAACAAAGACTACAAATGTAAACAAAGACACTAAATGGAACTCTAAATGTAAACAAAGAATAAAAATGTAAACAAAGACTACTAATGTAAACAAAGGCTCTAAATGTAAACAAACAAGCTATATGTAAACAAAGACTACAAATGTAAACAAAGACACTAAATGGAACTCTAAATGTAAACAAAGAATAAAAATGTAAACAAAGACTACAAATGTAAACAAAGACCTTAAATGTAAACAGACTCTAAATGAAAACAAAGACTAAAAATGTAAAAAAACGACTACAAACGTAAACAAAGACTCCAAATGTAAAGAAGTTCTCTAAATGCAATCAAAGATTACAAATGTAAACAAAAACTACAAATGTAAACAAAGGCTACAAATATAAACAAAAACTCTAAATGGAAACAGACTACAAATGTAAACAAAAACTACAAACGTAAACTAACACTCTAAATGTAAACAAGGACTACAAGTGTAAACAGACTCTAAATGTAAACAAAGTCTAAAAATAAAAACAAAGACTATAAATGTAAACAAAGGATAAAAATGTAAACAAAGACTACAAATGTAAACAAAGGCTCTAAATGTAAACAAACACGCTATATGTAAACAAAGACTACAAATGTAAACAAAGACCCCAAATGGAACTCTAAATCTAAACAAAAAATAAAAATGTAAACAGACTACAAATGTAAACAAAACTAAAAGTAAACAAATACTACAAATATAAACAACGACTACAAATGTAAACAAAACTAAATGTAAACAAATACTAGAAATATAAACAAAGACTCTAAATGTAACCAAAAATTCTTGGTGTAAACAAGGACTCTAGGTGTAAAAAAGGATTACAAACGTAAACAAAGTCTCTAAATATGAACAAAGTCTAAATGTAAACAAAGACTACAAGCGTAAACAAAGACTGCAAATGTAAACAAAAACTCTACATGTAAACAATCTCTCTAAATGTAAACAAAGACTACAAATATAAACGGACTCTAAATGTAAACAAAGTCACTAAATTTAAACAAAGAATGCAAATGTAAACAAAGACTATAAATGTTAAGAAAGTTTACAACTGTAAACAAAGACTACAAATGTAAACAAAGACACTAAACGTAAACAAAAACTACAAATGTAAACAGACTCTAAGTGTAAACAGACAACAAATGTAAACAAAGCCTCTACATATAAACAAAGTACCTAAATGTAAGCAGACTACAAATGTAAACAAAGAATACAAATGTAAACAAAGAGCACAAATGTTAAGTGACTCAAACTGTAAACAAACTCTCTAAATGTAAACAAAGTCTACAAATGTAAACAGACTATAAATGAAAACAGACTCTAAATGCAAACAGACTAAAAGTGTAAACAAAGACTACAAATATAAACAGACTCTAAATGGAAACAGACTACAAATGTAAACAAAAACTACAAACGTAAACCAACACTCTAAATGTAAACAAAGACTACAAATGTAAACAAAGGGACTAAATGTAAACACTCTAAATGTAAACAAAGACTACATATGTAAACAAAGAATTTAAATGTAAATAAAGACTACAAATGTAAACAAAGACCTTAAATGTAAACAGACTCTAAGTGAAAACAAAGACTAAAAATGTAAACAAAGACTACAGACGTAAACAAAGACTCTAAATGTAAAGAAGGTCTCTAAATGCAAACAAAGATTACAAATGTAAACAAAGACTACAAATGTAAACAAAGACTACAAATATAAACAGACTCTAAATGGAAACAGACTCTAAATGCAAACAGACTAAAAGTGTAAACAAAGACTACAAATATAAACAGACTCTAAATGGAAACAGACTACAAATGTAAACAAAAACTACAAACGTAAACCAACACTCTAAATGTAAACAAAGACTACAAATGTAAACAAAGGGACTAAATGTAAACACTCTAAATGTAAACAAAGACTACAAATATAAACAGACTCTAAATGGAAACAGACTACAAATGTAAACAAAAACTATAAACGTAAACTAACACTCTATATGTAAACAGACTACAAATGTAAACAAAACTAAATGTAAACAAATACTAGAAATATAAACAAAGGCTCTAAATGTAACCAAAGACTGCAAACGTAAACAAAGTCTCTAAATGTAAACAAAAAATAAAAATGTAAACAAAGACTCTAAATGTAATAAAAAACTCTGGGTATAAACAAGGACTCTAGGTGTAAACAAGGACTACAAATGTAAACATACTCTAAATGTTAACAAAGTCTAAAAATAAAAACAAAGACTCTAAATGTAAACAAAGGCTAAAAATGTAAACAAAGACTACAAATGTAAACAAAGGCTCTTAATGTAAACAAACAAGCTATATGTAAACAAAGACTACAAATGTAAACAAAGACACTAAATGGAACTCTAAATGTAAACAAAGAATAAAAATGTAAACAAAGACTACAAATGTAAACAAAGACCTTAAATGTAAACAGACTCTAAATGAAAACAAAGACTAAAAATGTAAAAAAAGACTACAAACGTAAACAAATACTCCAAATGTAAAGAAGTTCTCTAAATGCAAACAAAGATTACAAATGTAAACAAAAACTACAAATGTAAACAAAGGCTACAAATATAAACAAAAACTCTAAATGGAAACAGACTACAAATGTAAACAAAAACTACAAACGTAAACTAACACTCTAAATGTAAACAAGGACTACAAGTGTAAACAGACTCTAAATGTAAACAAAGTCTAAAAATAAAAACAAAGACTCTAAATGTAAACAAAGGATAAAAATGTAAACAAAGGCTACAAATGTAAACAAAGGCTCTAAATGTAAACAAACACGCTATATGTAAACAAAGACTACAAATGTAAACAAAGACCCCAAATGGAACTCTAAATCTAAACAAAAAATAAAAATGTAAACAGACTACAAATGTAAACAAAACTAAAAGTAAACAAATACTACAAATATAAACAACGACTACAAATGTAAACAAAACTAAATGTAAACAAATACTAGAAATATAAACAAAGACTCTAAATGTAACCAAAAATTCTTGGTGTAAACAAGGACTCTAGGTGTAAAAAAGGATTACAAACGTAAACAAAGTCTCTAAATATAAACAAAGTCTAAATGTAAACAAAGACTACAAGCGTAAACAAAGACTGCAAATGTAAACAAAAACTCTACATGTAAACAATCTCTCTAAATGTAAACAAAGACTACAAATATAAACGGACTCTAAATGTAAACAAAGTCAATAAATTTAAACAAAGAATGCAAATGTAAACAAAGACTATAAATGTCAAGAAAGTTTACAACTGTAAACAAACACTACAAATGTAAACAAAGACACTAAACGTAAACAAAAACTACAAATGTAAACAGACTCTAAGTGTAAACAGACAACAAATGTAAACAAAGCCTCTACATATAAACAAAGTACCTAAATGTAAGCAGACTACAAATGTAAACAAAGAATACAAATGTAAACAAAGAGCACAAATGTTAAGTGACTCAAACTGTAAACAAACTCTCTAAATGTAAACAAAGTCTACAAATGTAAACAGACTATAAATGAAAACAGACTCTAAATGCAAACAGACTAAAAGTGTAAACAAAGACTACAAATATAAACAGACTCTAAATGGAAACAGACTACAAATGTAAACAAAAACTATAAACGTAAACTAACACTCTATATGTAAACAGACTACAAATGTAAACAAAACTAAATGTAAACAAATACTAGAAATATAAACAAAGGCTCTAAATGTAACCAAAGACTGCAAACGTAAACAAAGTCTCTAAATGTAAACAAAAAATAAAAATGTAAACAAAGACTCTAAATGTAATAAAAAACTCTGGGTATAAACAAGGACTCTAGGTGTAAACAAGGACTACAAATGTAAACAGACTCTAAATGTTAACAAAGTCTAAAAATAAAAACAAAGACTCTAAATGTAAACAAAGGCTAAAAATGTAAACAAAGACTACAAATGTAAACAAAGGCTCTTAATGTAAACAGACAAGCTATATGTAAACAAAGACTACAAATGTAAACAAAGACACTAAATGGAACTTTAAATGTAAACAAAGAATAAAAATGTAAACAAAGACTACTAATGTAAACAAAGGCTCTAAATGTAAACAAACAAGCTATATATAAACAAAGACTACAAATGTAAACAAAGACACTAAATGGAACTCTAAATGTAAACAAAGAATAAAAATGTAAACAAAGACTACAAATGTAAACAAAGACCTTAAATATAAACAGACTCTAAATGAAAACAAAGACTAAAAATGTAAACAAAGACTACAAACGTAAACAAAGACTCCAAATGTAAAGAAGTTCTCTAAATGCAAACAAAGATTACAAATGTAAACAAAAACTACAAATGTAAACAAAGGCTACAAATATAAACAAAAACTCTAAATGGAAACAGACTACATTATAAACAAAAACTACAAACGTAAACTAACACTCTAAATGTAAACAAGGACTACAAATGTAAACAGACTCTAAATGTAAACAAAGTCTAAAAATAAAAACAAAGACTCTAAATGTAAACAAAGGATAAAAATGTAAACAAAGACTACAAATGTAAACAAAGGCTCTAAATGTAAACAAACACGCTATATGTAAACAAAGACTACAAATGTAAACAAAGACCCCAAATGGAACTCTAAATCTAAACAAAAAATAAAAATGTAAACAGACTACAAATGTAAACAAAACTAAAAGTAAACAAATACTACAAATATAAACAACGACTACAAATGTAAACAAAACTAAATGTAAACAATTACTAGAAATATAAACAAAGACTCTAAATGTAACCAAAAATTCTTGGTGTAAACAAGGACTCTAGGTGTAAAAAAGGACTACAAACGTAAACAAAGTCTCTAAATATAAACAAAGTCTAAATGTAAACAAAGACTACAAGTGTAAACAAAGACTGCAAATGTAAACAAAAACTCTACATGTAAACAATCTCTCTAAATGTAAACAAAGATTACAAATATAAACGGACTCTAAATGTAAACAAAGTCGCTAAATTTAAACAAAGAATACAAATGTAAACAAAGACTATAAATGTTAAGAAAGTTTACAACTGTAAACAAAGACTACAAATGTAAACAAAGACACTAAACGTAAACAAAAACTACAAATGTATACAGACTCTAAGTGTAAACAGACAACAAATGTAAACAAAGCCTCTACATATAAACAAAGTACCTAAATGTAAGCAGACTACAAATGTAAACAAAGAATACAAATGTAAACAAAGACCCCAAATGGAACTCTAATTCTAAACAAAAAATAAAAATGTAAACAGACTACAAATGTAAACAAAACTAAAAGTAAACAAATACTAGAAATATAAACAACGACTACAAATGTAAACAAAACTAAATGTAAACAAATACTAGAAACATAAACAAAGACTCTAAATGTAACCAAAAATTCTTGGTGTAAACAAGGACTCTAGGTGTAAAAAAGGACTACAAACGTAAACAAAGTCTCTAAATATAAACAAAGTCTAAATGTAAACAAAGACTACAAGCGTAAACAAAGACTGCAAATGTAAACAAAAACTCTACATGTAAACAATCTCTCTAAATGTAAACAAAGACTACAAATATAAACGGACTCTAAATGTAAACAAAGTCACTAAATTTAAACAAAGAATGCAAATGTAAACAAAGACTATAAATGTTAAGAAAGTTTACAACTGTAAACAAAGACTACAAATGTAAACAAAGACACTAAACGTAAACAAAAACTACAAATGTAAACAGACTCTAAGTGTAAACAGACAACAAATGTAAACAAAGCCTCTACATATAAACAAAGTACCTAAATGTAAGCAGACTACAAATGTAAACAAAGAATACAAATGTAAACAAAGAGCACAAATGTTAAGTGACTCAAACTGTAAACAAACTCTCTAAATGTAAACAAAGTCTACAAATGTAAACAGACTATAAATGAAAACAGACTCTAAATGCAAACAGACTAAAAGTGTAAACAAAGACTACAAATATAAACAGACTCTAAATGGAAACAGACTACAAATGTAAACAAAAACTACAAACGTAAACCAACACTCTAAATGTAAACAAAGACTACAAATGTAAACAAAGGGACTAAATGTAAACACTCTAAATGTAAACAAAGACTACATATGTAAACAAAGAATTTAAATGTAAATAAAGACTACAAATGTAAACAAAGACCTTAAATGTAAACAGACTCTAAGTGAAAACAAAGACTAAAAATGTAAACAAAGACTACAGACGTAAACAAAGACTCTAAATGTAAAGAAGGTCTCTAAATGAAAACAAAGATTACAAATATAAACAAAGACTACAAATGTAAACAAAGACTACAAATATAAACAGACTCTAAATGGAAACAGACCACAAATGTAAACAAAAACTATAAACGTAAACTAACACTCTATATGTAAACAGACTACAAATGTAAACAAAACTAAATGTAAACAAATACTAGAAATATAAACAAAGGCTCTAAATGTAACCAAAGACTGCAAACGTAAACAAAGTCTCTAAATGTAAACAAAAAATAAAAATGTAAACAAAGACTCTAAATGTAATAAAAAACTCTGGGTATAAACAAGGACTCTAGGTGTAAACAAGGACTACAAATGTAAACATACTCTAAATGTTAACAAAGTCTAAAAATAAAAACAAAGACTCTAAATGTAAACAAAGGCTAAAAATGTAAACAAAGACTACAAATGTAAACAAAGGCTCTTAATGTAAACAAACAAGCTATATGTAAACAAATACTACAAATGTAAACAAAGACACTAAATGGAACTCTAAATGTAAACAAAGAATAAAAATGTAAACAAAGACTACTAATGTAAACAAAGGCTCTAAATGTAAACAAACAAGCTATATATAAACAAAGACTACAAATGTAAACAAAGACACTAAATGGAACTCTAAATGTAAACAAAGAATAAAAATGTAAACAAAGACTACAAATGTAAACAAAGACCTTAAATGTAAACAGACTCTAAATGAAAACAAAGACTAAAAATGTAAAAAAAGACTACAAACGTAAACAAAGACTCCAAATGTAAAGAAGTTCTCTAAATGCAAACAAAGATTACAAATGTAAACAAAAACTACAAATGTAAACAAAGGCTACAAATATAAACAAAAACTCTAAATGGAAACAGACTACAAATGTAAACAAAAACTACAAACGTAAACTAACACTCTAAATGTAAACAAGGACTACAAGTGTAAACAGACTCTAAATGTAAACAAAGTCTAAAAATAAAAACAAAGACTCTAAATGTAAACAAAGGATAAAAATGTAAACAAAGGCTACAAATGTAAACAAAGGCTCTAAATGTAAACAAACACGCTATATGTAAACAAAGACTACAAATGTAAACAAAGACCCCAAATGGAACTCTAAATCTAAACAAAAAATAAAAATGTAAACAGACTACAAATGTAAACAAAACTAAAAGTAAACAAATACTACAAATATAAACAACGACTACAAATGTAAACAAAACTAAATGTAAACAAATACTAGAAATATAAACAAAGACTCTAAATGTAACCAAAAATTCTTGGTGTAAACAAGGACTCTAGGTGTAAAAAAGGATTACAAACGTAAACAAAGTCTCTAAATATAAACAAAGTCTAAATGTAAACAAAGACTACAAGCGTAAACAAAGACTGCAAATGTAAACAAAAACTCTACATGTAAACAATCTCTCTAAATGTAAACAAAGACTACAAATATAAACGGACTCTAAATGTAAACAAAGTCAATAAATTTAAACAAAGAATGCAAATGTAAACAAAGACTATAAATGTCAAAAAAGTTTACAACTGTAAACAAACACTACAAATGTAAACAAAGACACTAAACGTAAACAAAAACTACAAATGTAAACAGACTCTAAGTGTAAACAGACAACAAATGTAAACAAAGCCTCTACATATAAACAAAGTACCTAAATGTAAGCAGACTACAAATGTAAACAAAGAATACAAATGTAAACAAAGAGCACAAATGTTAAGTGACTCAAACTGTAAACAAACTCTCTAAATGTAAACAAAGTCTACAAATGTAAACAGACTATAAATGAAAACAGACTCTAAATGCAAACAGACTAAAAGTGTAAACAAAGACTACAAATATAAACAGACTCTAAATGGAAACAGACTACAAATGTAAACAAAAACTATAAACGTAAACTAACACTCTATATGTAAACAGACTACAAATGTAAACAAAACTAAATGTAAACAAATACTAGAAATATAAACAAAGGCTCTAAATGTAACCAAAGACTGCAAACGTAAACAAAGTCTCTAAATGTAAACAAAAAATAAAAATGTAAACAAAGACTCTAAATGTAATAAAAAACTCTGGGTATAAACAAGGACTCTAGGTGTAAACAAGGACTACAAATGTAAACAGACTCTAAATGTTAACAAAGTCTAAAAATAAAAACAAAGACTCTAAATGTAAACAAAGGCTAAAAATGTAAACAAAGACTACAAATGTAAACAAAGGCTCTTAATGTAAACAGACAAGCTATATGTAAACAAAGACTACAAATGTAAACAAAGACACTAAATGGAACTTTAAATGTAAACAAAGAATAAAAATGTAAACAAAGACTACTAATGTAAACAAAGGCTCTAAATGTAAACAAACAAGCTATATATAAACAAAGACTACAAATGTAAACAAAGACACTAAATGGAACTCTAAATGTAAACAAAGAATAAAAATGTAAACAAAGACTACAAATGTAAACAAAGACCTTAAATATAAACAGACTCTAAATGAAAACAAAGACTAAAAATGTAAACAAAGACTACAAACGTAAACAAAGACTCCAAATGTAAAGAAGTTCTCTAAATGCAAACAAAGATTACAAATGTAAACAAAAACTACAAATGTAAACAAAGGCTACAAATATAAACAAAAACTCTAAATGGAAACAGACTACATTATAAACAAAAACTACAAACGTAAACTAACACTCTAAATGTAAACAAGGACTACAAATGTAAACAGACTCTAAATGTAAACAAAGTCTAAAAATAAAAACAAAGACTCTAAATGTAAACAAAGGATAAAAATGTAAACAAAGACTACAAATGTAAACAAAGGCTCTAAATGTAAACAAACACGCTATATGTAAACAAAGACTACAAATGTAAACAAAGACCCCAAATGGAACTCTAAATCTAAACAAAAAATAAAAATGTAAACAGACTACAAATGTAAACAAAACTAAAAGTAAACAAATACTACAAATATAAACAACGACTACAAATGTAAACAAAACTAAATGTAAACAATTACTAGAAATATAAACAAAGACTCTAAATGTAACCAAAAATTCTTGGTGTAAACAAGGACTCTAGGTGTAAAAAAGGACTACAAACGTAAACAAAGTCTCTAAATATAAACAAAGTCTAAATGTAAACAAAGACTACAAGTGTAAACAAAGACTGCAAATGTAAACAAAAACTCTACATGTAAACAATCTCTCTAAATGTAAACAAAGATTACAAATATAAACGGACTCTAAATGTAAACAAAGTCGCTAAATTTAAACAAAGAATACAAATGTAAACAAAGACTATAAATGTTAAGAAAGTTTACAACTGTAAACAAAGACTACAAATGTAAACAAAGACACTAAACGTAAACAAAAACTACAAATGTATACAGACTCTAAGTGTAAACAGACAACAAATGTAAACAAAGCCTCTACATATAAACAAAGTACCTAAATGTAAGCAGACTACAAATGTAAACAAAGAATACAAATGTAAACAAAGACCCCAAATGGAACTCTAATTCTAAACAAAAAATAAAAATGTAAACAGACTACAAATGTAAACAAAACTAAAAGTAAACAAATACTAGAAATATAAACAACGACTACAAATGTAAACAAAACTAAATGTAAACAAATACTAGAAATATAAACAAAGACTCTAAATGTAACCAAAAATTCTTGGTGTAAACAAGGACTCTAGGTGTAAAAAAGGACTACAAACGTAAACAAAGTCTCTAAATATAAACAAAGTCTAAATGTAAACAAAGACTACAAGCGTAAACAAAGACTGCAAATGTAAACAAAAACTCTACATGTAAACAATCTCTCTAAATGTAAACAAAGACTACAAATATAAACGGACTCTAAATGTAAACAAAGTCACTAAATTTAAACAAAGAATGCAAATGTAAACAAAGACTATAAATGTTAAGAAAGTTTACAACTGTAAACAAAGACTACAAATGTAAACAAAGACACTAAACGTAAACAAAAACTACAAATGTAAACAGACTCTAAGTGTAAACAGACAACAAATGTAAACAAAGCCTCTACATATAAACAAAGTACCTAAATGTAAGCAGACTACAAATGTAAACAAAGAATACAAATGTAAACAAAGAGCACAAATGTTAAGTGACTCAAACTGTAAACAAACTCTCTAAATGTAAACAAAGTCTACAAATGTAAACAGACTATAAATGAAAACAGACTCTAAATGCAAACAGACTAAAAGTGTAAACAAAGACTACAAATATAAACAGACTCTAAATGGAAACAGACTACAAATTTAAACAAAAACTACAAACGTAAACCAACACTCTAAATGTAAACAAAGACTACAAATGTAAACAAAGGGACTAAATGTAAACACTCTAAATGTAAACAAAGACTACATATGTAAACAAAGAATTTAAATGTAAATAAAGACTACAAATGTAAACAAAGACCTTAAATGTAAACAGACTCTAAGTGAAAACAAAGACTAAAAATGTAAACAAAGACTACAGACGTAAACAAAGACTCTAAATGTAAAGAAGGTCTCTAAATGAAAACAAAGATTACAAATATAAACAAAGACTACAAATGTAAACAAAGACTACAAATATAAACAGACTCTAAATGGAAACAGACCACAAATGTAAACAAAAACTATAAACGTAAACTAACACTCTATATGTAAACAGACTACAAATGTAAACAAAACTAAATGTAAACAAATACTAGAAATATAAACAAAGGCTCTAAATGTAACCAAAGACTGCAAACGTAAACAAAGTCTCTAAATGTAAACAAAAAATAAAAATGTAAACAAAGACTCTAAATGTAATAAAAAACTCTGGGTATAAACAAGGACTCTAGGTGTAAACAAGGACTACAAATGTAAACAGACTCTAAATGTTAAAGTCTAAAAATAAAAACAAAGACTCTAAATGTAAACAAAGGCTAAAAATGTAAACAAAGACTACAAATGTAAACAAAGGCTCTTAATGTAAACAAACAAGCTATATGTAAACAAAGACTACAAATGTAAACAAAGACACTAAATGGAACTCTAAATGTAAACAAAGAATAAAAATGTAAACAAAGACTACTAATGTAAACAAAGGCTCTAAATGTAAACAAACATGCTATATATAAACAAAGACTACAAATGTAAACAAAGACACTAAATGGAACTCTAAATGTAAACAAAGAATAAAAATGTAAACAAAGACTACAAATGTAAACAAAGACCTTAAATATAAACAGACTCTAAATGAAAACAAAGACTAAAAATGTAAACAAAGACTACAAACGTAAACAAAGACTCCAAATGTAAAGAAGTTCTCTAAATGCAAACAAAGATTACAAATGTAAACAAAAACTACAAATGTAAACAAAGGCTACAAATATAAACAAAAACTCTAAATGGAAACAGACTACATTGTAAACAAAAACTACAAACGTAAACTAACACTCTAAATGTAAACAAGGACTACAAATGTAAACAGACTCTAAATGTAAACAAAGTCTAAAAATAAAAACAAAGACTCTAAATGTAAACAAAGGATAAAAATGTAAACAAAGACTACAAATGTAAACAAAGGCTCTAAATGTAAACAAACACGCTATATGTAAACAAAGACTACAAATGTAAACAAAGACCCCAAATGGAACTCTAAATCTAAACAAAAAATAAAAATGTAAACAGACTACAAATGTAAACAAAACTAAAAGTAAACAAATACTACAAATATAAACAACGACTACAAATGTAAACAAAACTAAATGTAAACAATTACTAGAAATATAAACAAAGACTCTAAATGTAACCAAAAATTCTTGGTGTAAACAAGGACTCTAGGTGTAAAAAAGGACTACAAACGTAAACAAAGTCTCTAAATATAAACAAAGTCTAAATGTAAACAAAGACTACAAGTGTAAACAAAGACTGCAAATGTAAACAAAAACTCTACATGTAAACAATCTCTCTAAATGTAAACAAAGATTACAAATATAAACGGACTCTAAATGTAAACAAAGTCGCTAAATTTAAACAAAGAATACAAATGTAAACAAAGACTATAAATGTTAAGAAAGTTTACAACTGTAAACAAAGACTACAAATGTAAACAAAGACACTAAACGTAAACAAAAACTACAAATGTATACAGACTCTAAGTGTAAACAGACAACAAATGTAAACAAAGCCTCTACATATAAACAAAGTACCTAAATGTAAGCAGACTACAAATGTAAACAAAGAATACAAATGTAAACAAAGACCCCAAATGGAACTCTAAATCTAAACAAAAAATAAAAATGTAAACAGACTACAAATGTAAACAAAACTAAAAGTAAACAAATACTAGAAATATAAACAACGACTACAAATGTAAACAAAACTAAATGTAAACAAATACTAGAAATATAAACAAAGACTCTAAATGTAACCAAAAATTCTTGGTGTAAACAAGGACTCTAGGTGTAAAAAAGGACTACAAACGTAAACAAAGTCTCTAAATATAAACAAAGTCTAAATGTAAACAAAGACTACAAGCGTAAACAAAGACTGCAAATGTAAACAAAAACTCTACATGTAAACAATCTCTCTAAATGTAAACAAAGACTACAAATATAAACGGACTCTAAATGTAAACAAAGTCACTAAATTTAAACAAAGAATGCAAATGTAAACAAAGACTATAAATGTTAAGAAAGTTTACAACTGTAAACAAAGACTACAAATGTAAACAAAGACACTAAACGTAAACAAAAACTACAAATGTAAACAGACTCTAAGTGTAAACAGACAACAAATGTAAACAAAGCCTCTACATATAAACAAAGTACCTAAATGTAAGCAGACTACAAATGTAAACAAAGAATACAAATGTAAACAAAGAGCACAAATGTTAAGTGACTCAAACTGTAAACAAACTCTCTAAATGTAAACAAAGTCTACAAATGTAAACAGACTATAAATGAAAACAGACTCTAAATGCAAACAGACTAAAAGTGTAAACAAAGACTACAAATATAAACAGACTCTAAATGGAAACAGACTACAAATGTAAACAAAAACTACAAACGTAAACCAACACTCTAAATGTAAACAAAGACTACAAATGTAAACAAAGGGACTAAATGTAAACACTCTAAATGTAAACAAAGACTACATATGTAAACAAAGAATTTAAATGTAAATAAAGACTACAAATGTAAACAAAGACCTTAAATGTAAACAGACTCTAAGTGAAAACAAAGACTAAAAATGTAAACAAAGACTACAGACGTAAACAAAGACTCTAAATGTAAAGAAGGTCTCTAAATGAAAACAAAGATTACAAATATAAACAAAGACTACAAATGTAAACAAAGACTACAAATATAAACAGACTCTAAATGGAAACAGACCACAAATGTAAACAAAAACTATAAACGTAAACTAACACTCTATATGTAAACAGACTACAAATGTAAACAAAACTAAATGTAAACAAATACTAGAAATATAAACAAAGGCTCTAAATGTAACCAAAGACTGCAAACGTAAACAAAGTCTCTAAATGTAAACAAAAAATAAAAATGTAAACAAAGACTCTAAATGTAATAAAAAACTCTGGGTATAAACAAGGACTCTAGGTGTAAACAAGGACTACAAATGTAAACAGACTCTAAATGTTAAAGTCTAAAAATAAAAACAAAGACTCTAAATGTAAACAAAGGCTAAAAATGTAAACAAAGACTACAAATGTAAACAAAGACACTAAATGGAACTCTAAATGTAAACAAAGAATAAAAATGTAAACAAAGACTACTAATGTAAACAAAGGCTCTAAATGTAAACAAACAAGCTATATATAAACAAAGACTACAAATGTAAACAAAGACACTAAATGGAACTCTAAATGTAAACAAAGAATAAAAATGTAAACAAAGACTACAAATGTAAACAAAGACCTTAAATGTAAACAGACTCTAAATGAAAACAAAGACTAAAAATGTAAACAAAGACTACAAACGTAAACAAAGACTCCAAATGTAAAGAAGTTCTCTAAATGCAAACAAAGATTACAAATGTAAACAAAAACTACAAATGTAAACAAAGGCTACAAATATAAACAAAAACTCTAAATGGAAACAGACTACATTGTAAACAAAAACTACAAACGTAAACTAACACTCTAAATGTAAACAAGGACTACAAATGTAAACAGACTCTAAATGTAAACAAAGTTTAAAATAAAAACAAAGACTCTAAATGTAAACAAAGGATAAAAATGTAAACAAAGACTACAAATGTAAACAAAGGCTCTAAATGTAAACAAACACGCTATATGTAAACAAAGACTACAAATGTAAACAAAGACCCCAAATGGAACTCTAAATCTAAACAAAAAATAAAAATGTAAACAGACTACAAACGTAAACAAAACTAAAAGTAAACAAATACTACAAATATAAACAACGACTACAAATGTAAACAAAACTAAATGTAAACAAATACTAGAAATATAAACAAAGACTCTAAATGTAACCAAAAATTCTTGGTGTAAACAAGGACTCTAGGTGTAAAAAAGGACTACAAACATAAACAAAGTCTCTAAATATAAACAAAGTCTAAATGTAAACAAAGACTACAAGTGTAAACAAAGACTGCAAATGTAAACAAAAACTCTACATGTAAACAATCTCTCTAAATGTAAACAAAGACTACAAATATAAACGGACTCTAAATATAAACAAAGTCGCTAAATTTAAACAAAGAATACAAATGTAAACAAAGACTATAAATGTTAAGAAAGTTTACAACTGTAAACAAAGACTACAAATGTAAACAAAGACACTAAACGTAAACAAAAACTACAAATGTATACAGACTCTAAGTGTAAACAGACAACAAATGTAAACAAAGCCTCTACATATAAACAAAGTACCTAAATGTAAGCAGACTACAAATGTAAACAAAGAATACAAATGTAAACAAAGAGCACAAATGTTAAGTGACTCAAACTGTAAACAAACTCTCTAAACGTAAACAAAGTCTACAAATGTAAACAGACTATAAATGAAAACAGACTCTAAATGCAAACAGACTAAAAGTGTAAACAAAGACTACAAATATAAACAGACTCTAAATGGAAACAGAATACAAATGTAAACAAAAACTACAAACGTAAACCAACACTCTAAATGTAAACAAAGACTACAAATGTAAACAAAGGGACTAAATGTAAACACTCTAAATGTAAACAAAGACTACATATGTAAACAAAGAATTTAAATGTAAATAAAGACTACAAATGTAAACAAAGACCTTAAATGTAAACAGACTCTAAGTGAAAACAAAGACTAAAAATGTAAACAAAGACTACAGACGTAAACAAAGACTCTAAATGTAAAGAAGGTCTCTAAATGCAAACAAAGATTACAAATGTAAACAAAGACTACAAATGTAAACAAAGACTACAAATATAAACAGACTCTAAATGGAAACAGACTACAAATGTAAACAAAAACTATAAACGTAAACTAACACTCTATATGTAAACAGACTACAAATGTAAACAAAACTAAATGTAAACAAATACTAGAAATAAAAACAAAGGCTCTAAATGTAACCAAAGACTGCAAACGTAAACAAAGTCTCTAAATGTAAACAAAAAATAAAAATGTAAACAAAGACTCTAAATGTAATAAAAAACTCTGGGTATAAACAAGGACTCTAGGTGTAAACAAAGACTACAAATGTAAACAGACTCTAAATGTAAACAAAGTCTAAAAATAAAAACAAAGACTCTAAATGTAAACAAAGGCTAAAAATGTAAACAAAGACTACAAATGTAAACAAAGGCTCTTAATGTAAACAAACAAGCTATATGTAAACAAAGACTACAAATGTAAACAAAGACACTAAATGGAACTCTAAATGTAAACAAAGAATAAAAATGTAAACAAAGACTACTAATGTAAACAAAGGCTCTAAATGTAAACAAACAAGCTATATGTAAACAAAGACTACAAATGTAAACAAAGACACTAATTGGAACTCTAAATGTAAACAAAGAATAAAAATGTAAACAAAGACTACAAATGTAAACAAAGACCTTAAATGTAAACAGACTCTAAATGAAAACAAAGACTAAAAATGTAAAAAAACGACTACAAACGTAAACAAAGACTCCAAATGTAAAGAAGTTCTCTAAATGCAATCAAAGATTACAAATGTAAACAAAAACTACAAATGTAAACAAAGGCTACAAATATAAACAAAAACTCTAAATGGAAACAGACTACAAATGTAAACAAAAACTACAAACGTAAACTAACACTCTAAATGTAAACAAGGACTACAAGTGTAAACAGACTCTAAATGTAAACAAAGTCTAAAAATAAAAACAAAGACTCTAAAAGTAAACAAAGGATAAAAATGTAAACAAAGGCTACAAATGTAAACAAAGGCTCTAAATGTAAACAAACACGCTATATGTAAACAAAGACTACAAATGTAAACAAAGACCCCAAATGGAACTCTAAATCTAAACAAAAAATAAAAATGTAAACAGACTACAAATGTAAACAAAACTAAAAGTAAACAAATACTACAAATATAAACAACGACTACAAATGTAAACAAAACTAAATGTAAACAAATACTAGAAATATAAACAAAGACTCTAAATGTAACCAAAAATTCTTGGTGTAAACAAGGACTCTAGGTGTAAAAAAGGATTACAAACGTAAACAAAGTCTCTAAATATGAACAAAGTCTAAATGTAAACAAAGACTACAAGCGTAAACAAAGACTGCAAATGTAAACAAAAACTCTACATGTAAACAATCTCTCTAAATGTAAACAAAGACTACAAATATAAACGGACTCTAAATGGAAACAGAATACAAATGTAAACAAAAACTACAAACGTAAACCAACACTCTAAATGTAAACAAAGACTACAAATGTAAACAAAGGGACTAAATGTAAACACTCTAAATGTAAACAAAGACTACATATGTAAACAAAGAATTTAAATGTAAATAAAGACTACAAATGTAAACAAAGACCTTAAATGTAAACAGACTCTAAGTGAAAACAAAGACTAAAAATGTAAACAAAGACTACAGACGTAAACAAAGACTCTAAATTTAAAGAAGGTATCTAAATGCAAACAAAGATTACAAATGTAAACAAAGACTACAAATGTAAACAAAGACTACAAATATAAACAGACTCTAAATGGAAACAGACTACAAATGTAAACAAAAACTATAAACGTAAACTAACACTCTATATGTAAACAGACTACAAATGTAAACAAAACTAAATGTAAACAAATACTAGAAATATAAACAAAGGCTCTAAATGTAACCAAAGACTGCAAACGTAAGCAAAGTCTCTAAATGTAAACAAAAAATAAAAATGTAAACAAAGACTCTACATGTAAACAATCTCTCTAAATGTAAACAAAGACTACAAATATAAACGGACTCTAAATGTAAACAAAGTCACTAAATTTAAACAAAGAATGCAAATGTAAACAAAGACTATAAATGTTAAGAAAGTTTACAACTGTAAACAAAGACTACAAATGTAAACAAAGACACTAAACGTAAACAAAAACTACAAATGTAAACAGACTCTAAGTGTAAACAGACAACAAATGTAAACAAAGCCTCTACATATAAACAAAGTACCTAAATGTAAGCAGACTACAAATGTAAACAAAGAATACAAATGTAAACAAAGAGCACAAATGTTAAGTGACTCAAACTGTAAACAAACTCTCTAAATGTAAACAAAGTCTACAAATGTAAACAGACTATAAATGAAAACAGACTCTAAATGCAAACAGACTAAAAGTGTAAACAAAGACTACAAATATAAACAGACTCTAAATGGAAACAGACTACAAATGTAAACAAAAACTACAAACGTAAACCAACACTCTAAATGTAAACAAAGACTACAAATGTAAACAAAGGGACTAAATGTAAACACTCTAAATGTAAACAAAGACTACATATGTAAACAAAGAATTTAAATGTAAATAAAGACTACAAATGTAAACAAAGACCTTAAATGTAAACAGACTCTAAGTGAAAACAAAGACTAAAAATGTAAACAAAGACTACAGACGTAAACAAAGACTCTAAATGTAAAGAAGGTCTCTAAATGCAAACAAAGATTACAAATGTAAACAAAGACTACAAATGTAAACAAAGACTACAAATATAAACAGACTCTAAATGGAAACAGACTACAAATGTAAACAAAAACTATAAACGTAAACTAACACTCTATATGTAAACAGACTACAAATGTAAACAAAACTAAATGTAAACAAATACTAGAAATATAAACAAAGGCTCTAAATGTAACCAAAGACTGCAAACGTAAACAAAGTCTCTAAATGTAAACAAAAAATAAAAATGTAAACAAAGACTCTAAATGTAATAAAAACATCTGGGTATAAACAAGGACTCTAGGTGTAAACAAGGACTACAAATGTAAACAGACTCTAAATGTTAACAAAGTCTAAAAATAAAAACAAAGACTCTAAATGTAAACAAAGGCTAAAAATGTAAACAAAGACTGCAAATGTAAACAAAGGCTCTTAATGTAAACAAACAAGCTATATGTAAACAAAGACTACAAATGTAAACAAAGACACTAAATGGAACTCTAAATGTAAACAAAGAATATAAATGTAAACAAAGACTACTAATGTAAACAAAGGCTCTAAATGTAAACAAACAAGCTATATATAAACAAAGACTACAAATGTAAACAAAGACACTAAATGGAACTCTAAATGTAAACAAAGAATAAAAATATAAACAAAGACTACAAATGTAAACAAAGACCTTAAATGTAAACAGACTCTAAATGAAAACAAAGACTAAAAATGTAAACAAAGACTACAAACGTAAACAAAGACTCCAAATGTAAAGAAGTTCTCTAAATGCAAACAAAGATTACAAATGTAAACAAAAACTACAAATGTAAACAAAGGCTACAAATATAAACAAAAACTCTAAATGGAAACAGACTACATTGTAAACAAAAACTACAAACGTAAACTAACACTCTAAATGTAAACAAGGACTACAAATGTAAACAGACTCTAAATGTAAACAAAGTCTAAAAATAAAAACAAAGACTCTAAATGTAAACAAAGGATAAAAATGTAAACAAAGACTACAAATGTAAACAAAGGCTCTAAATGTAAACAAACACGCTATATGTAAACAAAGACTACAAATGTAAACAAAGACCCCAAATGGAACTCTAAATCTAAACAAAAAATAAAAATGTAAACAGACTACAAATGTAAAAAAAACTAAAAGTAAACAAATACTACAAATATAAACAACGACTACAAATGTAAACAAAACTAAATGTAAACAAATACTAGAAATATAAACAAAGACTCTAAATGTAACCAAAAATTCTTGGTGTAAACAAGGACTCTAGGTGTAAAAAAGGACTACAAACGTAAACAAAGTCTCTAAATATAAACAAAGTCTAAATGTAAACAAAGACTACAAGTGTAAACAAAGACTGCAAATGTAAACAAAAACTCTACATGTAAACAATCTCTCTAAATGTAAACAAAGACTACAAATATAAACGGACTCTAAATGTAAACAAAGTCGCTAAATTTAAACAAAGAATACAAATTTAAACAAAGACTATAAATGTTAAGAAAGTTTACAACTGTAAACAAAGACTACAAATGTAAACAAAGACACTAAACGTAAACAAAAACTACAAATGTATACAGACTCTAAGTGTAAACAGACAACAAATGTAAACAAAGCCTCTACATATAAACAAAGTACCTAAATGTAAGCAGACTACAAATGTAAACAAAGAATACAAATGTAAACAAAGAGCACAAATGTTAAGTGACTCAAACTGTAAACAAACTCTCTAAATGTAAACAAAGTCTACAAATGTAAACAGACTATAAATGAAAACAGACTCTAAATGCAAACAGACTAAAAGTGTAAACAAAGACTACAAATATAAACAGACTCTAAATGGAAACAGAATACAAATGTAAACAAAAACTACAAACGTAAACCAACACTCTAAATGTAAACAAAGACTACAAATGTAAACAAAGGGACTAAATGTAAACACTCTAAATGTAAACAAAGACTACATATGTAAACAAAGAATTTAAATGTAAATAAAGACTACAAATGTAAACAAAGACCTTAAATGTAAACAGACTCTAAGTGAAAACAAAGACTAAAAATGTAAACAAAGACTACAGACGTAAACAAAGACTCTAAATTTAAAGAAGGTATCTAAATGCAAACAAAGATTACAAATGTAAACAAAGACTACAAATGTAAACAAAGACTACAAATATAAACAGACTCTAAATGGAAACAGACTACAAATGTAAACAAAAACTATAAACGTAAACTAACACTCTATATGTAAACAGACTACAAATGTAAACAAAACTAAATGTAAACAAATACTAGAAATATAAACAAAGGCTCTAAATGTAACCAAAGACTGCAAACGTAAGCAAAGTCTCTAAATGTAAACAAAAAATAAAAATGTAAACAAAGACTCTACATGTAAACAATCTCTCTAAATGTAAACAAAGACTACAAATATAAACGGACTCTAAATGTAAACAAAGTCACTAAATTTAAACAAAGAATGCAAATGTAAACAAAGACTATAAATGTTAAGAAAGTTTACAACTGTAAACAAAGACTACAAATGTAAACAAAGACACTAAACGTAAACAAAAACTACAAATGTAAACAGACTCTAAGTGTAAACAGACAACAAATGTAAACAAAGCCTCTACATATAAACAAAGTACCTAAATGTAAGCAGACTACAAATGTAAACAAAGAATACAAATGTAAACAAAGAGCACAAATGTTAAGTGACTCAAACTGTAAACAAACTCTCTAAATGTAAACAAAGTCTACAAATGTAAACAGAATATAAATGAAAACAGACTCTAAATGCAAACAGACTAAAAGTGTAAACAAAGACTACAAATATAAACAGACTCTAAATGGAAACAGACTACAAATGTAAACAAAAACTACAAACGTAAACCAACACTCTAAATGTAAACAAAGACTACAAATGTAAACAAAACTAAAAGTAAACAAATACTACAAATATAAACAACGACTACAAATGTAAACAAAACTAAATGTAAAGAAATACTAGAAATATAAACAAAGACTCTAAATGTAACCAAAGACTGCAAACGTAAACAAAAACTCTAAATGGAAAAAAATAATAAAAGTGTAAACAAAGACTCTAAATGTAATAAAAAACTCTGGGTATAAACAAGGACTCTAGGTGTAAACAAGGACTACCAATGTAAACAGACTCTAAATGTAAACAAAGTCTAAAAATAAAAACAAAGACTCTAAATGTAAAC
Organism: Salticus scenicus; assembly: GCA_963930645.1. Classification (NCBI taxonomy): domain Eukaryota; kingdom Metazoa; phylum Arthropoda; class Arachnida; order Araneae; family Salticidae; genus Salticus; species Salticus scenicus. Next base: position 769,482 of record CAWVNO010002818.1, on the reverse strand, counting down.
AAAGGCTAAAAATGAAAACAAAGACTACAAATGTAAACAAAGGCTCTAAATGTAAACAAACAAGCTATATGTAAACAAAGACTACAAATGAAAACAAAGACACTAAATGGAACTCTAAATGTAAACAAAGAATAAAAATGTAAACAAAGACTACTATTGTAAACAAAGGCTCTAAATGTAAACAAACAAGCTATATGTAAACAAAGACTACAAATGTAAACAAAGACACTAAATGGAACTCTAAATGTAAACAAAGAATAAAAATGTAAACAAAGACTACAAATGTAAACAAAGACCTTAAATGTAAACAGAATCTTAATGAAAACAAAGACTAAAAATGTAAACAAAGACTCTAAATGTAAAGATGGTCTCTAAATGCAAACAAAGATTACAAATGTAAACAAAAACTACAAATGTAAACAAAGACTACAAATATAAACAAAAACTCTAAATGGAAATAGACTACAAATGTAAACAAAGACTACATATGTAAACAAAGACTGCAAACGTAAACAAAAACTCTAAATTTAAACAAAGAATACAAATGTAAACAAAGACTATAAATGTTAAGAAAGTTTACAACTGTAAACAAAGACTACAAATGTAAAAAAAGACACTAAACGTAAACAAAAACTACAAATGTATACAGACTCTAAGTGTAAACAGACAACAAATGTAAACAAAGCCTCTACATATAAACAAAGTACCTAAATGTAAGCAGACTACAAATGTAAACAAAGAATACAAATGTAAACAAAGAGCACAAATGTTAAGTGACTCAAACTGTAAACAAACTCTCTAAATGTAAACAAAGTCTACAAATGTAAACAGACTATAAATGAAAACAGACTCTAAATGCAAACAGACTAAAAGTGTAAACAAAGACTACAAATATAAACAGACTCTAAATGGAAACAGACTACAAATGTAAACAAAAACTACAAACGTAAACCAACACTCTAAATGTAAACAAAGACTACAAATGTAAACAAAGGGACTAAATGTAAACACTCTAAATGAAAACAAAGACTACATATGTAAACAAAGAATTTAAATGTAAATAAAGACTACAAATGTAAACAAAGACCTTAAATGTAAACAGACTCTAAGTGAAAACAAAGACTAAAAATGTAAACAAAGACTACAGACGTAAACAAAGACTCTAAATGTAAAGAAGGTCTCTAAATGCAAACAAAGATTACAAATGTAAACAAAGACTACAAATGTAAACAAAGACTACAAATATAAACAGACTCTAAATGGAAACAGACTACAAATGTAAACAAAAACTATAAACGTAAACTAACACTCTATATGTAAACAGACTACAAATGTAAACAAAACTAAATGTAAACAAATACTAGAAATATAAACAAAGGCTCTAAATGAAACCAAAGACTGCAAACGTAAACAAAGTCTCTAAATGTAAACAAAAAATAAAAATGTAAACAAAGACTCTAAATGTAATAAAAAACTCTGGGTATAAACAAGGACTCTAGGTGTAAACAAGGACTACAAATGTAAACAGACTCTAAATGTAAACAAAGTCTAAAAATAAGAACAAAGACTCTACATGTAAACAAAGGCTAAAAATGTAAACAAAGACTACAAATGTAAACAAAGGCTCTAAATGTAAACAAACAAGCTATATGTAAACAAAGACTACAAATGTAAACAAAGACACTAAATGGACTTCTAAATGTAAACAAAGAATAAAAATGTAAACAAAGACTACTAATGTAAACAAAGGCTCTAAATGTAAACAAACAAGCTATATGTAAACAAAGACTACAAATGTAAACAAAGACACTAAATGGAATAAAAATGTAAACAAAGACTACAAATGTAAACAAAGACCTTAAATGTAAACAGACTCTAAATGAAAACAAAGACTAAAAATGTAAAAAAACGAATACAAACGTAAACAAAGACTCCAAATGTAAAGAAGTTCTCTAAATGCAAACAAAGATTACAAATGTAAACAAAAACTACAAATGTAAACAAAGGCTACAAATATAAACAAAAACTCTAAATGGAAACAGACTACAAATGTAAACAAAAACTACAAACGTAAACTAACACTCTAAATGTAAACAAGGACTACAAGTGTAAACAGACTCTAAATGTAAACAAAGTCTAAAAATAAAAACAAAGACTCTAAAAGTAAACAAAGGATAAAAATGTAAACAAAGGCTACAAATGTAAACAAAGGCTCTAAATGTAAACAAACACGCTATATGTAAACAAAGACTACAAATGTAAACAAAGACCCCAAATGGAACTCTAAATCTAAACAAAAAATAAAAATGTAAACAGACTACAAATGTAAACAAAACTAAAAGTAAACAAATACTACAAATATAAACAACGACTACAAATGTAAACAAAACTAAATGTAAACAAATACTAGAAATATAAACAAAGACTCTAAATGTAACCAAAAATTCTTGGTGTAAACAAGGACTCTAGGTGTAAAAAAGGACTACAAACGTAAACAAAGTCACTAAATATTAACAAAGTCTAAATGTAAACAAAGACTACAAGTGTAAACAAAGACTGCAAATGTAAACAAAAACTCTACATGTAAACAATCTCTCTAAATGTAAACAAAGACTACAAATAAAAACGGACTCTAAATGTAAACAAAGTCACTAAATTTAAACAAAGAATAGAAATGTAAACAAAGACTATAAATGTTAAGAAAGTTTACAACTGTTAACAAAGACTACAAATGTAAAAAAAGACACTAAACGTAAAAAAAACTACAAATGTATACAGACTCTAAGTGTAAACAGACAAAAAATGTAAACAAAGCCTCTACATATAAACAAAGTACCTAAATGTAAGCAGACTACAAATGTAAACAAAGAATACAAATGTAAACAAAGAGCACAAATGTTAAGTGACTCAAACTGTAAACAAACTCTCTAAATGTAAACAAAGTCTACAAATGTAAACAGACTATAAATGAAATCAGACTCTAAATGCAAACAGACTAAAAGTGTAAACAAAGACTACAAATATAAACAGACTCTAAATGGAAACAGACTACAAATGTAAACAAAAACTACAAACGTAAACCAACACTCTAAATGTAAACAAAGACTACAAATGTAAACAAAGGGACTAAATGTAAACACTCTAAATGTAAACAAAGACTACATATGTAAACAAAGAATTTAAATGTAAATAAAGACTACAAATGTAAACAAAGACCTTAAATGTAAACAGACTCTAAGTGAAAACAAAGACTAAAAATGTAAACAAAGACTACAGACGTAAACAAAGACTCTAAATGTAAAGAAGGTCTCTAAATGCAAACAAAGATTACAAATGTAAACAAAGACTACAAATGTAAACAAAGACTACAAATATAAACAGACTCTAAATGGAAACAGACTACAAATGTAAACAAAAACTATAAACGTAAACTAACACTCTATATGTAAACAGACTACAAATGTAAACAAAACTAAATGTAAACAAATACTAGAAATATAAACAAAGGCTCTAAATGAAACTAAAGACTGCAAACGTAAACAAAGTCTCTAAATGTAAACAAAAAATAAAAATGTAAACAAAGACTCTAAATGTAATAAAAAACTCTGGGTATAAACAAGGACTCTAGGTGTAAACAAGGACTACAAATGTAAACAGACTCTAAATGTAAACAAAGTCTAAAAATAAGAACAAAGACTCTACATGTAAACAAAGGCTAAAAATGTAAACAAAGACTACAAATGTAAACAAAGGCTCTAAATGTAAACAAACAAGCTATATGTAAACAAAGACTACAAATGTAAACAAAGACACTAAATGGAACTCTAAATGTAAACAAAGAATAAAAATGTAAACAAAGACTACTAATGTAAACAAAGGCTCTAAATGTAAACAAACAAGCTATATGTAAACAAAGACTACAAATGTAAACAAAGACACTATATGGAACTCTAAATGTAAACAAAGAATAAAAATGTAAACAAAGACTACAAATGTAAACAAAGACCTTAAATGTAAACAGACTCTAAATGAAAACAAAGACTAAAAATGTAAACAAAGACTACAAACGTAAACAAAGACTCCAAATGTAAAGAAGTTCTCTAAATGCAAACAAAGATTACAAATGTAAACAAAAACTACAAATGTAAACAAAGGCTACAAATATAAACAAAAACTCTAAATGGAAACAGACTACAAATGTAAACAAAAATTACAAACGTAAACTAACACTCTAAATGTAAACAAGGACTACAAGTGTAAACAGACTCTAAATGTAAACAAAGTCTAAAAATAAAAACAAAGACTCTAAAAGTAAACAAAGGATAAAAATGTAAACGAAGGCTACAAATGTAAACAAAGGCTCTAAATGTAAACAAACACGCTATATATAAACAAAGACTACAAATGTAAACAAAGACCCCAAATGGAACTCTAAATCTAAACAAAAAATAAAAATGTAATCAGACTACAAATGTAAACAAAACTAAAAGTAAACAAATACTACAAATATAAACAACGACTACAAATGTAAACAAAACTAAATGTAAACAAATACTAGAAATATAAACAAAGACTCTAAATGTAACCAAAAATTCTTGGTGTAAACAAGGACTCTAGGTGTAAAAAAGGACTACAAACGTAAACAAAGTCTCTAAATATAAACAAAGTCTAAATGTAAACAAAGACTACAAGTGTAAACAAAGACTGCAAATGTAAACAAAAACTCTACATGTAAACAATCTCTCTAAATGTAAACAAAGACTACAAATATAAACGGACTCTAAATGTAAACAAAGTCGCTAAATTTAAACAAAGAATACAAATGTAAACAAAGACTATAAATGTTAAGAAAGTTTACAACTGTAAACAAAGACTACAAATGTAAACAAAGAAACTAAACGTAAACAAAAACTACAAATGTATACAGACTCTAAGTGTAAACAGACAACAAATGTAAACAAAGCCTCTACATATAAACAAAGTACCTAAATGTAAGCAGACTACAAATGTAAACAAAGAATACAAATGTAAACAAAGAGCACAAATGTTAAGTGACTCAAACTGTAAACAAACTCTCTAAATGTAAACAAAGTCTACAAATGTAAACAGACTATAAATGAAAACAGACTCTAAATGCAAACAGACTAAAAGTGTAAACAAAGACTACAAATATAAACAGACACTAAATGGAAACAGAATACAAATGTAAACAAAAACCACAAACGTAAACCAACACTCTAAATGTAAACAAAGACTACAAATGTAAACAAAGGGACTAAATGTAAACACTCTAAATGTAAACAAAGACTACATATGTAAACAAAGAATTTAAATGTAAATAAAGACTACAAATGTAAACAAAGACCTTAAATGTAAACAGACTCTAAGTGAAAACAAAGACTAAAAATGTAAACAAAGACTACAGACGTAAACAAAGACTCTAAATGTAAAGAAGGTCTCTAAATGCAAACAAAGATTACAAATGTAAACAAAGACTACAAATGTAAACAAAGACTACAAATATAAACAGACTCTAAATGGAAACAGACTACAAATGTAAACAAAAACTATAAACGTAAACTAACACTCTATATGTAAACAGACAACAAATGTAAACAAAACTAAATGTAAACAAATACTAGAAATATAAACAAAGGCTCTAAATGTAACCAAAGACTGCAAACGTAAACAAAGTCTCTAATTGTAAACAAAAAATAAAAATGTAAACAAAGACTCTAAATGTAATAAAAAACTCTGGGTATAAACAAGGACTCTAGGTGTAAACAAGGACTACAAATGTAAACAGACTCTAAATGTAAACAAAGTCTAAAAATAAAAACAAAGACTCTAAATGTAAACAAAGGCTAAAAATGTAAACAAAGACTACAAATGTACACAAAGGCTCTTAATGTAAACAAACAAGCTATATGTAAACAAAGACTACAAATGTAAACAAAGACACTAAATGGAACTCTAAATGTGAACAAAGAATAAAAATGTAAACAAAGACTACTAATGTAAACAAAGGCTCTAAATGTAAACAAACAAGCTATATGTAAACAAAGACTACAAATGTAAACAAAGACACTAAATGGAACTCTAAATGTAAACAAAGAATAAAAATGTAAACAAAGACTACAAATGTAAACAAAGACCTTAAATGTAAACAGACTCTAAATGAAAACAAAGACTAAAAATGTAAACAAAGACTACAAATGTAAACAAAGACCCCAAATGGAACTCTAAATCTAAACAAAAAATAAAAATGTAAACAGACTACAAATGTAAACAAAACTAAAAGTAAACAAATACTACAAATATAAACAACGACTACAAATGTAAACAAAACTAAATATAAACAAATACTAGAAATATAAACAAAGACTCTGAATGTAACCAAAGACTGCAAACGTAAACAAAAACTCTAAATGGAAAAAAATAATAAAAATGTAAACAAAGACTCTAAATGTAATAAAAAACTCTGGGTATAAACAAGGACTCTAGGTGTAAACAAGGACTACCAATGTAAACAGACTCTAAATGTAAACAAAGTCTAAAAATAAAAACAAAGACTCTAAATGTAAACAAATGCTAAAATTGAAAACAAAGACTACAAATGTAAACAAAGGCTCTAAATGTAAACAAACTAGCTATATGTAAACAAAGACTACAAATGAAAACAAAGACACTAAATGGAACTCTAAATGTAAACAAAGAATAAAAATGTAAACAAAGACTACTAATGTAAACAAAGGCTCTAAATGTAAACAAACAAGCTATATGTAAACAAAGACTACAAATGTAAACAAAGACACTAAATGGAACTCTAAATGTAAACAAAGAATAAAAATGTAAACAAAGACTACAAATGTAAACAAAGACCTTAAATGTAAACAGAATCTTAATGAAAACAAAGACTAAAAATGTAAACAAAGACTCTAAATGTAAAGATGGTCTCTAAATGCAAACAAAGATTACAAATGTAAACAAAAACTACAAATGTAAACAAAGACTACAAATATAAACAAAAACTCTAAATGGAAACAGACTACATTGTAAACAAAAACTACAAACGTAAACTAACACTCTAAATGTAAACAAGGACTACAAATGTAAACAGACTCTAAATGTAAACAAAGTCTAAAAATAAAAACAAAGACTCTAAATGTAAACAAAGGATAAAAATGTAAACAAAGACTACAAATGTAAACAAAGGCTCTAAATGTAAACAAACACGCTATATGTAAACAAAGACTACAAATGTAAACAAAGACCCCAAATGGAACTCTAAATCTAAACAAAAAATAAAAATGTAAACAGACTACAAATGTAAACAAAACTAAAAGTAAACAAATACTACAAATATAAACAACGACTACAAATGTAAACAAAACTAAATGTAAACAAATACTAGAAATATAAACAAAGACTCTAAATGTAACCAAAAATTCTTGGTGTAAACAAGGACTCTAGGTGTAAAAAAGGACTACAAACGTAAACAAAGTCTCTAAATATAAACAAAGTCTAAATGTAAACAAAGACTACAAGTGTAAACAAAGACTGCAAACGTAAACAAAAACTCTACATGTAAACAATCTCTCTAAATGTAAACAAAGACTACAAATATAAACAGACTCTAAATGGAAACAAACTACAAATGTAAACAAAAACTACAAACGTAAACCAACACTCTAAATGTAAACAAAGACTACAAATGTAAACAAAACTAAAAGTAAACAAATACTACAAATATAAACAACGACTACAAATGTAAACAAAACTAAATGTAAACAAATACTAGAAATATAAACAAAGACTCTAAATGTAACCAAAGACTGCAAACGTAAACAAAAACTCTAAATGGAAAAAAATAATAAAAATGTAAACAAAGACTAAATGTAATAAAAAACTCTGGATATAAACAAGGACTCTAGGTGTAAACAAGGACTACCAATGTAAACAGACTCTAAATGTAAACAAAGTCTAAAAATAAAAACAAAGACTCTAAATGTAAACAAAGGCTAAAAATGAAAACAAAGACTACAAATGTAAACAAAGGCTCTAAATGTAAACAAACAAGCTATATGTAAACAAAGACTACAAATGAAAACAAAGACACTAAATGGAACTCTAAATGTAAACAAAGAATAAAAATGTAAACAAAGACTACTATTGTAAACAAAGGCTCTAAATGTAAACAAACAAGCTATATGTAAACAAAGACTACAAATGTAAACAAAGACACTAAATGGAACTCTAAATGTAAACAAAGAATAAAAATGTAAACAAAGACTACAAATGTAAACAAAGACCTTAAATGTAAACAGAATCTTAATGAAAACAAAGACTAAAAATGTAAACAAAGACTATAAATGTTAAGAAAGTTTACAACTGTAAACAAAGACTACAAATGTAAAAAAAGACACTAAACGTAAAAAAAACTACAAATGTATACAGACTCTAAGTGTAAACAGACAACAAATGTAAACAAAGCCTCTACATATAAACAAAGTACCTAAATGTAAGCAGACTACAAATGTAAACAAAGAATACAAATGTAAACAAAGAGCACAAATGTTAAGTGACTCAAACTGTAAACAAACTCTCTAAATGTAAACAAAGTCTACAAATGTAAACAGACTATAAATGAAATCAGACTCTAAATGCAAACAGACTAAAAGTGTAAACAAAGACTACAAATATAAACAGACTCTAAATGGAAACAGACTACAAATGTAAACAAAAACTACAAACGTAAACCAACACTCTAAATGTAAACAAAGACTACAAATGTAAACAAAGGGACTAAATGTAAACACTCTAAATGTAAACAAAGACTACATATGTAAACAAAGAATTTAAATGTAAATAAAGACTACAAATGTAAACAAAGACCTTAAATGTAAACAGACTCTAAGTGAAAACAAAGACTAAAAATGTAAACAAAGACTACAGACGTAAACAAAGACTCTAAATGTAAAGAAGGTCTCTAAATGCAAACAAAGATTACAAATGTAAACAAAGACTACAAATGTAAACAAAGACTACAAATATAAACAGACTCTAAATGGAAACAGACTACAAATGTAAACAAAAACTATAAACGTAAACTAACACTCTATATGTAAACAGACTACAAATGTAAACAAAACTAAATGTAAACAAATACTAGAAATATAAACAAAGGCTCTAAATGAAACTAAAGACTGCAAACGTAAACAAAGTCTCTAAATGTAAACAAAAAATAAAAATGTAAACAAAGACTCTAAATGTAATAAAAAACTCTGGGTATAAACAAGGACTCTAGGTGTAAACAAGGACTACAAATGTAAACAGACTCTAAATGTAAACAAAGTCTAAAAATAAGAACAAAGACTCTACATGTAAACAAAGGCTAAAAATGTAAACAAAGACTACAAATGTAAACAAAGGCTCTAAATGTAAACAAACAAGCTATATGTAAACAAAGACTACAAATGTAAACAAAGACACTAAATGGAACTCTAAATGTAAACAAAGAATAAAAATGTAAACAAAGACTACTAATGTAAACAAAGGCTCTAAATGTAAACAAACAAGCTATATGTAAACAAAGACTACAAATGTAAACAAAGACACTAAACGGAACTCTAAATGTAAACAAAGAATAAAAATGTAAACAAAGACTACAAATGTAAACAAAGACCTTAAATGTAAACAGACTCTAAATGAAAACAAAGACTAAAAATGTAAAAAAACGACTACAAACGTAAACAAAGACTCCAAATGTAAAGAAGTTCTCTAAATGCAAACAAAGATTACAAATGTAAACACAAACTACAAATGTAAACAAAGGCTACAAATATAAACAAAAACTCTAAATGGAAACAGACTACAAATGTAAACAAAAACCTCAAACGTAAACTAACACTCTAAATGTAAACAAGGACTACAAGTGTAAACAGACTCTAAATGTAAACAAAGTCTAAAAATAAAAACAAAGACTCTAAAAGTAAACAAAGGATAAAAATGTAAACGAAGGCTACAAATGTAAACAAAGGCTCTAAATGTAAACAAACACGCTATATGTAAACAAAGACTACAAATGTAAACAAAGACCCCAAATGGAACTCTAAATCTAAACAAAAAATAAAAATGTAATCAGACTACAAATGTAAACAAAACTAAAAGTAAACAAATACTACAAATATAAACAACGACTACAAATGTAAACAAAACTAAATGTAAACAAATACTAGAAATATAAACAAAGACTCTAAATGTAACCAAAAATTCTTGGTGTAAACAAGGTCTCTAGGTGTAAAAAAGGATTACAAACGTAAACAAAGTCTCTAAATATAAACAAAGTCTAAATGTAAACAAAGACTACAAGCGTAAACAAAGACTGCAAATGTAAACAAAAACTCTACATGTAAACAATCTCTCTAAATGTAAACAAAGACTACAAATATAAACGGACTCTAAATGTAAACAAAGTCACTAAATTTAAACAAAGAATGCAAATGTAAACAAAGACTATAAATGTTAAGAAAGTTTACAACTGTAAACAAAGACTACAAATGTAAACAAAGACACTAAACGTAAACAAAAACTACAAATGTAAACAGACTCTAAGTGTAAACAGACAACAAATGTAAACAAAGCCTCTACATATAAACAAAGTACCTAAATGTAAGCAGACTACAAATGTAAACAAAGAATACAAATGTAAACAAAGAGCACAAATGTTAAGTGACTCAAACTGTAAACAAACTCTCTAAATGTAAACAAAGTCTACAAATGTAAACAGACTATAAATGAAATCATACTCTAAATGCAAACAGACTAAAAGTGTAAACAAAGACTACAAATATAAACAGACTCTAAATGGAAACAGACTACAAATGTAAACAAAAACTACAAACGTAAACCAACACTCTAAATGTAAACAAAGACTACAAATGTAAACAAAGGGACTAAATGTAAACACTCTAAATGTAAACAAAGACTACATATGTAAACAAAGAATTAAATGTGAATAAAGACTACAAATGTAAACAAAGACCTAAAATGTAAACAGACTCTAAGTGAAAACAGACTAAAAATGTAAACAAAGACTACAGACGTAAACAAAGACTCTAAATGTAAAGAAGGTCTCTAAATGCAAACAAAGATTACAAATGTAAACAAAGACTACAAATGTAAACAAAGACTACAAATATAAACAGACTCTAAATGGAAACAGACTACAAATGTAAACAAAAACTATAAACGTAAACTAACACTCTATATGTAAACAGACTACAAATGTAAACAAAACTAAATGTAAACAAATACTAGAAATATAAACAAAGGCTCTAAATGTAACCAAAGACTGCAAACGTAAACAAAGTCTCTAAATGTAAACAAAAAATAAAAATGTAAACAAAGACTCTAAATGTAATAAAAAACTCTGGGTATAAACAAGGACTCTAAGTGTAAACAAGGACTACAAATGTAAACAGACTCTAAATGTTAACAAAGTCTAAAAATAAAAACAAAGACTCTAAATGTAAACAAAGGCTAAAAATGTAAACAAAGACTACAAATGTAAACAAAGGCTCTTAATGTAAACAAACAAGCTATATGTAAACAAAGACTACAAATGTAAACAAAGACACTAAATGGAACTCTAAATGTAAACAAAGAATAAAAATGTAAACAAAGACTACTAATGTAAACAAAGGCTCTAAATGTAAACAAACAAGCTATATATAAACAAAGACTACAAATGTAAACAAAGACACTATATGGAACTCTAAATGTAAACAAAGAATAAAAATGTAAACAAAGACTACAAATGTAAACAAAGACCTTAAATGTAAACAGACTCTAAATGAAAACAAAGACTAAAAATGTAAACAAAGACTACAAACGTAAACAAAGACTCCAAATGTAAAGAAGTTCTCTAAATGCAAACAAAGATTACAAATGTAAACAAAAACTACAAATGTAAACAAAGGCTACAAATATAAACAAAAACCCTAAATGGAAACAGACTACATTGTAAACAAAAACTACAAACGTAAACTAACACTCTAAATGTAAACAAGGACTACAAATGTAAACAGACTCTAAATGTAAACAAAGTCTAAAAATAAAAACAAAGACTCTAAATGTAAACAAAGGATAAAAATGTAAACAAAGACTACAAATGTAAACAAAGGCTCTAAATGTAAACAAACACGCTATATGTAAACAAAGACTACAAATGTAAACAAAGACCCCAATTGGAACTCTAAATCTAAACAAAAAATAAAAATGTAAACAGACTACAAATGTAAACAAAACTAAAAGTAAACAAATACTACAAATATAAACAACGACTACAAATGTAAACAAAACTAAATGTAAACAAATACTAGAAATATAAACAAAGACTCTAAATGTAACCAAAAATTCTTGGTGTAAACAAGGACTCTAGGTGTAAAAAAGGACTACAAACGTAAACAAAGTCTCTAAATATAAACAAAGTCTAAATGTAAACAAAGACTACAAGTGTAAACAAAGACTGCAAATGTAAACAAAAACTCTACATGTAAACAATCTCTCTAAATGTAAACAAAGACTACAAATATAAACGGACTCTAAATGTAAACAAAGTCGCTAAATTTAAACAAAGAATACAAATGTAAACAAAGACTATAAATGTTAAGAAAGTTTACAACTGTAAACAAAGACTACAAATGTAAACAAAGAAACTAAACGTAAACAAAAACTACAAATGTATACAGACTCTAAGTGTAAACAGACAACAAATGTAAACAAAGCCTCTACATATAAACAAAGTACCTAAATGTAAGCAGACTACAAATGTAAACAAAGAATACAAATGTAAACAAAGAGCACAAATGTTAAGTGACTCAAACTGTAAACAAACTCTCTAAATGTAAACAAAGTCTACAAATGTAAACAGACTATAAATGAAAACAGACTCTAAATGCAAACAGACTAAAAGTGTAAACAAAGACTACAAATATAAACAGACACTAAATGGAAACAGAATACAAATGTAAACAAAAACCACAAACGTAAACCAACACTCTAAATGTAAACAAAGACTACAAATGTAAACAAAGGGACTAAATGTAAACACTCTAAATGTAAACAAAGACTACATATGTAAACAAAGAATTTAAATGTAAATAAAGACTACAAATGTAAACAAAGACCTTAAATGTAAACAGACTCTAAGTGAAAACAAAGACTAAAAATGTAAACAAAGACTACAGACGTAAACAAAGACTCTAAATGTAAAGAAGGTCTCTAAATGCAAACAAAGATTACAAATGTAAACAAAGACTACAAATGTAAACAAAGACTACAAATATAAACAGACTCTAAATGGAAACAGACTACAAATGTAAACAAAAACTATAAACGTAAACTAACACTCTATATGTAAACAGACAACAAATGTAAACAAAACTAAATGTAAACAAATACTAGAAATATAAACAAAGGCTCTAAATGTAACCAAAGACTGCAAACGTAAACAAAGTCTCTAAATGTAAACAAAAAATAAAAATGTAAACAAAGACTCTAAATGTAATAAAAAAACTCTGGGTATAAACAAGGACTCTAGGTGTAAACAAGGACTACAAATGTAAACAGACTCTAAATGTAAACAAAGTCTAAAAATAAAAACAAAGACTCTAAATGTAAACAAAGGCTAAAAATGTAAACAAAGACTACAAATGTACACAAAGGCTCTTAATGTAAACAAACAAGCTATTTGTAAACAAAGACTACAAATGTAAACAAAGACACTAAATGGAACTCTAAATGTAAACAAAGAATAAAAATGTAAACAAAGACTACTAATGTAAACAAAGGCTCTAAATGTAAACAAACAAGCTATATGTAAACAAAGACTACAAATGTAAACAAAGACACTAAATGGAACTCTAAATGTAAACAAAGAATAAAAATGTAAACAAAGACTACAAATGTAAACAAAGACCTTAAATGTAAACAGACTCTAAATGAAAACAAAGACTAAAAATGTAAACAAAGACTACAAATGTAAACAAAGACCCCAAATGGAACTCTAAATCTAAACAAAAAATAAAAATGTAAACAGACTACAAATGTAAACAAAACTAAAAGTAAACAAATACTACAAATATAAACAACGACTACAAATGTAAACAAAACTAAATATAAACAAATACTAGAAATATAAACAAAGACTCTGAATGTAACCAAAGACTGCAAACGTAAACAAAAACTCTAAATGGAAAAAAATAATAAAAATGTAAACAAAGACTCTAAATGTAATAAAAAACTCTGGGTATAAACAAGCACTCTAGGTGTAAACAAGGACTACCAATGTAAACAGACTCTAAATGTAAACAAAGTCTAAAAATAAAAACAAAGACTCTAAATGTAAACAAAGGCTAAAATTGAAAACAAAGACTACAAATGTAAACAAAGGCTCTAAATGTAAACAAACAAGCTATATGTAAACAAAGACTACAAATGAAAACAAAGACACTAAATGGAACTCTAAATGTAAACAAAGAATAAAAATGTAAACAAAGACTACTAATGTAAACAAAGGCTCTAAATGTAAACAAACAAGCTATATGTAAACAAAGACTACAAATGTAAACAAAGACACTAAATGGAACTCTAAATGTAAACAAAGAATAAAAATGTAAACAAAGACTACAAATGTAAACAAAGACCTTAAATGTAAACAGAATCTTAATGAAAACAAAGACTAAAAATGTAAACAAAGACTCTAAATGTAAAGATGGTCTCTAAATGCAAACAAAGATTACAAATGTAAACAAAAACTACAAATGTAAACAAAGACTACAAATATAAACAAAAACTCTAAATGGAAACAGACTACATTGTAAACAAAAACTACAAACGTAAACTAACACTCTAAATGTAAACAAGGACTACAAATGTAAACAGACTCTAAATGTAAACAAAGTCTAAAAATAAAAACAAAGACTCTAAATGTAAACAAAGGATAAAAATGTAAACAAAGACTACAAATGTAAACAAAGACCTTAAATGTAAACAGACTCTAAGTGAAAACAAAGACTAAAAATGTAAACAAAGACTACAGACGTAAACAAAGACTCTAAATGTAAAGAAGGTCTCTAAATGCAAACAAAGATTACAAATGTAAACAAAGACTACAAATGTAAACAAAGACTACAAATATAAACAGACTCTAAATGGAAACAGACTACAAATGTAAACAAAAACTATAAACGTAAACTAACACTCTATATGTAAACAGACTACAAATGTAAACAAAACTAAATGTAAACAAATACTAGAAATATAAACAAAGGCTCTAAATGAAACTAAAGACTGCAAACGTAAACAAAGACTCTAAATGTAAACAAAAAATAAAAATGTAAACAAAGACTCTAAATGTAATAAAAAACTCTGGGTATAAACAAGGACTCTAGGTGTAAACAAGGACTACAAATGTAAACAGACTCTAAATGTAAACAAAGTCTAAAAATAAGAACAAAGACTCTACATGTAAACAAAGGCTAAAAATGTAAACAAAGACTACAAATGTAAACAAAGGCTCTAAATGTAAACAAACAAGCTATATGTAAACAAAGACTACAAATGTAAACAAAGACACTAAATGGAACTCTAAATGTAAACAAAGAATAAAAATGTAAACAAAGACTACTAATGTAAACAAAGGCTCTAAATGTAAACAAACAAGCTATATGTAAACAAAGACTACAAATGTAAACAAAGACACTAAACGGAACTCTAAATGTAAACAAAGAATAAAAATGTAAACAAAGACTACAAATGTAAACAAAGACCTTAAATGTAAACAGACTCTAAATGAAAACAAAGACTAAAAATGTAAAAAAACGACTACAAACGTAAACAAAGACTCCAAATGTAAAGAAGTTCTCTAAATGCAAACAAAGATTACAAATGTAAACACAAACTACAAATGTAAACAAAGGCTACAAATATAAACAAAAACTCTAAATGGAAACAGACTACAAATGTAAACAAAAATTACAAACGTAAACTAACACTCTAAATGTAAACAAGGACTACAAGTGTAAACAGACTCTAAATGTAAACAAAGTCTAAAAATAAAAACAAAGACTCTAAAAGTAAACAAAGGATAAAAATGTAAACGAAGGCTACAAATGTAAACAAAGGCTCTAAATGTAAACAAACACGCTATATATAAACAAACACTCTAAATGTAAACAAAGACTACATATGTAAACAAAGAATTAAATGTGAATAAAGACTACAAATGTAAACAAAGACCTAAAATGTAAACAGACTCTAAGTGAAAACAAAGACTAAAAATGTAAACAAAGACTACAGACGTAAACAAAGACTCTAAATGTAAAGAAGGTCTCTAAATGCAAACAAAGATTACAAATGTAAACAAAGACTACAAATGTAAACAAAGACTACAAATATAAACAGACTCTAAATGGAAACAGACTACAAATGTAAACAAAAACTATAAACGTAAACTAACACTCTATATGTAAACAGACTACAAATGTAAACAAAACTAAATGTAAACAAATACTAGAAATATAAACAAAGGCTCTAAATGTAACCAAAGACTGCAAACGTAAACAAAGTCTCTAAATGTAAACAAAAAATAAAAATGTAAACAAAGACTCTAAATGTAATAAAAAACTCTGGGTATAAACAAGGACTCTAAGTGTAAACAAGGACTACAAATGTAAACAGACTCTAAATGTTAACAAAGTCTAAAAATAAAAACAAAGACTCTAAATGTAAACAAAGGCTAAAAATGTAAACAAAGACTACAAATGTAAACAAAGGCTCTTAATGTAAACAAACAAGCTATATGTAAACAAAGACTACAAATGTAAACAAAGACACTAAATGGAACTCTAAATGTAAACAAAGAATAAAAATGTAAACAAAGACTACTAATGTAAACAAAGGCTCTAAATGTAAACAAACAAGCTATATATAAACAAAGACTACAAATGTAAACAAAGACACTATATGGAACTCTTAATGTAAACAAAGAATAAAAATGTAAACAAAGACTACAAATGTAAACAAAGACCTTAAATGTAAACAGACTCTAAATGAAAACAAAGACTAAAAATGTAAACAAAGACTACAAACGTAAACAAAGACTCCAAATGTAAAGAAGTTCTCTAAATGCAAACAAAGATTACAAATGTAAACAAAAACTACAAATGTAAACAAAGGCTACAAATATAAACAAAAACTCTAAATGGAAACAGACTACAAATGTAAACAAAAATTACAAACGTAAACTAACACTCTAAATGTAAACAAGGACTACAAGTGTAAACAGACTCTAAATGTAAACAAAGTCTAAAAATAAAAACAAAGACTCTAAAAGTAAACAAAGGATAAAAATGTAAACGAAGGCTACAAATGTAAACAAAGGCTCTAAATGTAAACAAACACGCTATATATAAACAAAGACTACAAATGTAAACAAAGACCCCAAATGGAACTCTAAATCTAAACAAAAAATAAAAATGTAATCAGACTACAAATGTAAACAAAACTAAAAGTAAACAAATACTACAAATATAAACAACGACTACAAATGTAAACAAAACTAAATGTAAACAAATACTAGAAATATAAACAAAGACTCTAAATGTAACCAAAAATTCTTGGTGTAAACAAGGACTCTAGGTGTAAAAAAGGATTACAAACGTAAACAAAGTCTCTAAATATAAACAAAGTCTAAATGTAAACAAAGACTACAAGCGTAAACAAAGACTGCAAATGTAAACAAAAACTCTACATGTAAACAATCTCTCTAAATGTAAACAAAGACTACAAATATAAACGGACTCTAAATGTAAACAAAGTCACTAAATTTAAACAAAGAATGCAAATGTAAACAAAGACTATAAATGTTAAGAAAGTTTACAACTGTAAACAAAGACTACAAATGTAAACAAAGACACTAAACGTAAACAAAAACTACAAATGTAAACAGACTCTAAGTGTAAACAGACAACAAATGTAAACAAAGCCTCTACATATAAACAAAGTACCTAAATGTAAGCAGACTACAAATGTAAACAAAGAATACAAATGTAAACAAAGAGCACAAATGTTAAGTGACTCAAACTGTAAACAAACTCTCTAAATGTAAACAAAGTCTACAAATGTAAACAGACTATAAATGAAATCATACTCTAAATGCAAACAGACTAAAAGTGTAAACAAAGACTACAAATATAAACAGACTCTAAATGGAAACAGACTACAAATGTAAACAAAAACTACAAACGTAAACCAACACTCTAAATGTAAACAAAGACTACAAAATGTAAACAAAGGGACTAAATGTAAACACTCTAAATGTAAACAAAGACTACATATGTAAACAAAGAATTTAAATGTAAATAAAGACTACAAATGTAAACAAAGACCTTAAATGTAAACAGACTCTAAGTGAAAACAAAGACTAAAAATGTAAACAAAGACTACAGACGTAAACAAAGACTCTAAATGTAAAGAAGGTCTCTAAATGCAAACAAAGATTACAAATGTAAACAAAGACTACAAATGTAAACAAAGACTACAAATATAAACAGACTCTAAATGGAAACAGACTACAAATGTAAACAAAAACTATAAACGTAAACTAACACTCTATATGTAAACAGACTACAAATGTAAACAAAACTAAATGTAAACAAATACTAGAAATATAAACAAAGGCTCTAAATGTAACCAAAGACTGCAAACGTAAACAAAGTCTCTAAATGTAAACAAAAAATAAAAATGTAAACAAAGACTCTAAATGTAATAAAAAACTCTGGGTATAAACAAGGACTCTAAGTGTAAACAAGGACTACAAATGTAAACAGACTCTAAATGTTAACAAAGTCTAAAAATAAAAACAAAGACTCTAAATGTAAACAAAGGCTAAAAATGTAAACAAAGACTACAAATGTAAACAAAGGCTCTTAATGTAAACAAACAAGCTATATGTAAACAAAGACTACAAATGTAAACAAAGACACTAAATGGAACTCTAAATGTAAACAAAGAATAAAAATGTAAACAAAGACTACTAATGTAAACAAAGGCTCTAAATGTAAACAAACAAGCTATATATAAACAAAGACTACAAATGTAAACAAAGACACTATATGGAACTCTAAATGTAAACAAAGAATAAAAATGTAAACAAAGACTACAAATGTAAACAAAGACCTTAAATGTAAACAGACTCTAAATGAAAACAAAGACTAAAAATGTAAACAAAGACTACAAACGTAAACAAAGACTCCAAATGTAAAGAAGTTCTCTAAATGCAAACAAAGATTACAAATGTAAACAAAAACTACAAATGTAAACAAAGGCTACAAATATAAACAAAAACCCTAAATGGAAACAGACTACATTGTAAACAAAAACTACAAACGTAAACTAACACTCTAAATGTAAACAAGGACTACAAATGTAAACAGACTCTAAATGTAAACAAAGTCTAAAAATAAAAACAAAGACTCTAAATGTAAACAAAGGATAAAAATGTAAACAAAGACTACAAATGTAAACAAAGGCTCTAAATGTAAACAAACACGCTATATGTAAACAAAGACTACAAATGTAAACAAAGACCCCAAATGGAACTCTAAATCTAAACAAAAAATAAAAATGTAAACAGACTACAAATGTAAACAAAACTAAAAGTAAACAAATACTACAAATATAAACAACGACTACAAATGTAAACAAAACTAAATGTAAACAAATACTAGAAATATAAACAAAGACTCTAAATGTAACCAAAAATTCTTGGTGTAAACAAGGACTCTAGGTGTAAAAAAGGACTACAAACGTAAACAAAGTCTCTAAATATAAACAAAGTCTAAATGTAAACAAAGACTACAAGTGTAAACAAAGACTGCAAATGTAAACAAAAACTCTACATGTAAACAATCTCTCTAAATGTAAACAAAGACTACAAATATAAACGGACTCTAAATGTAAACAAAGTCGCTAAATTTAAACAAAGAATACAAATGTAAACAAAGACTATAAATGTTAAGAAAGTTTACAACTGTAAACAAAGACTACAAATGTAAACAAAGAAACTAAACGTAAACAAAATCTACAAATGTATACAGACTCTAAGTGTAAACAGACAACAAATGTAAACAAAGCCTCTACATACAAACAAAGTACCTAAATGTAAGCAGACTACAAATGTAAACAAAGAATACAAATGTAAACAAAGAGCACAAATGTTAAGTGACTCAAACTGTAAACAAACTCTCTAAATGTAAACAAAGTCTACAAATGTAAACAGACTATAAATGAAAACAGACTCTAAATGCAAACAGACTAAAAGTGTAAACAAAGACTACAAATATAAACAGACACTAAATGGAAACAGAATACAAATGTAAACAAAAACCACAAACGTAAACCAACACTCTAAATGTAAACAAAGACTACAAATGTAAACAAAGGGACTAAATGTAAACACTCTAAATGTAAACAAAGACTACATATGTAAACAAAGAATTTAAATGTAAATAAAGACTACAAATGTAAACAAAGACCTTAAATGTAAACAGACTCTAAGTGAAAACAAAGACTAAAAATGTAAACAAAGACTACAGACGTAAACAAAGACTCTAAATGTAAAGAAGGTCTCTAAATGCAAACAAAGATTACAAATGTAAACAAAGACTACAAATGTAAACAAAGACTACAAATATAAGCAGACTCTAAATGGAAACAGACTACAAATGTAAACAAAAACTATAAACGTAAACTAACACTCTATATGTAAACAGACAACAAATGTAAACAAAACTAAATGTAAACAAATACTAGAAATATAAACAAAGGCTCTAAATGTAACCAAAGACTGCAAACGTAAACAAAGTCTCTAAATGTAAACAAAAAATAAAAATGTAAACAAAGACTCTAAATGTAATAAAAAACTCTGGGTATAAACAAGGACTCTAGGTGTAAACAAGGACTACAAATGTAAACAGACTCTAAATGTAAACAAAGTCTAAAAATAAAAACAAAGACTCTAAATGTAAACAAAGGCTAAAAATGTAAACAAAGACTACAAATGTACACAAAGGCTCTTAATGTAAACAAACAAGCTATATGTAAACAAAGACTACAAATGTAAACAAAGACACTAAATGGAACTCTAAATGTGAACAAAGAATAAAAATGTAAACAAAGACTACTAATGTAAACAAAGGCTCTAAATGTAAACAAACAAGCTATATGTAAACAAAGACTACAAATGTAAACAAAGACACTAAATGGAACTCTAAATGTAAACAAAGAATAAAAATGTAAACAAAGACTACAAATGTAAACAAAGACCTTAAATGTAAACAGACTCTAAATGAAAACAAAGACTAAAAATGTAAACAAAGACTACAAATGTAAACAAAGACCCCAAATGGAACTCTAAATCTAAACAAAAAATAAAAATGTAAACAGACTACAAATGTAAACAAAACTAAAAGTAAACAAATACTACAAATATAAACAACGACTACAAATGTAAACAAAACTAAATATAAACAAATACTAGAAATATAAACAAAGACTCTGAATGTAACCAAAGACTGCAAACGTAAACAAAAACTCTAAATGGAAAAAAATAATAAAAATGTAAACAAAGACTCTAAATGTAATAAAAAACTCTGGGTATAAACAAGGACTCTAGGTGTAAACAAGGACTACCAATGTAAACAGACTCTAAATGTAAACAAAGTCTAAAAATAAAAACAAAGACTCTAAATGTAAACAAATGCTAAAATTGAAAACAAAGACTACAAATGTAAACAAAGGCTCTAAATGTAAACAAACAAGCTATATGTAAACAAAGACTACAAATGAAAACAAAGACACTAAATGGAACTCTAAATGTAAACAAAGAATAAAAATGTAAACAAAGACTACTAATGTAAACAAAGGCTCTAAATGTAAACAAACAAGCTATATGTAAACAAAGACTACAAATGTAAACAAAGACACTAAATGGAACTCTAAATGTAAACAAAGAATAAAAATGTAAACAAAGACTACAAATGTAAACAAAGACCTTAAATGTAAACAGAATCTTAATGAAAACAAAGACTAAAAATGTAAACAAAGACTCTAAATGTAAAGATGGTCTCTAAATGCAAACAAAGATTACAAATGTAAACAAAAACTACAAATGTAAACAAAGACTACAAATATAAACAAAAACTCTAAATGGAAACAGACTACATTGTAAACAAAAACTACAAACGTAAACTAACACTCTAAATGTAAACAAGGACTACAAATGTAAACAGACTCTAAATGTAAACAAAGTCTAAAAATAAAAACAAAGACTCTAAATGTAAACAAAGGATAAAAATGTAAACAAAGACTACAAATGTAAACAAAGGCTCTAAATGTAAACAAACACGCTATATGTAAACAAAGACTACAAATGTAAACAAAGACCCCAAATGGAACTCTAAATCTAAACAAAAAATAAAAATGTAAACAGACTACAAATGTAAACAAAACTAAAAGTAAACAAATACTACAAATATAAACAACGACTACAAATGTAAACAAAACTAAATGTAAACAAATACTAGAAATATAAACAAAGACTCTAAATGTAACCAAAAATTCTTGGTGTAAACAAGGACTCTAGGTGTAAAAAAGGATTACAAACGTAAACAAAGTCTCTAAATATAAACAAAGTCTAAATGTAAACAAAGACTACAAGCGTAAACAAAGACTGCAAATGTAAACAAAAACTCTACATGTAAACAATCTCTCTAAATGTAAACAAAGACTACAAATATAAACGGACTCTAAATGTAAACAAAGTCACTAAATTTAAACAAAGAATGCAAATGTAAACAAAGACTATAAATGTTAAGAAAGTTTACAACTGTAAACAAAGACTACAAATGTAAACAAAGACACTAAACGTAAACAAAAACTACAAATGTAAACAGACTCTAAGTGTAAACAGACAACAAATGTAAACAAAGCCTCTACATATAAACAAAGTACCTAAATGTAAGCAGACTACAAATGTAAACAAAGAATACAAATGTAAACAAAGAGCACAAATGTTAAGTGACTCAAACTGTAAACAAACTCTCTAAATGTAAACAAAGTCTACAAATGTAAACAGACTATAAATGAAAACAGACTCTAAATGCAAACAGACTAAAAGTGTAAACAAAGACTACAAATATAAACAGACTCTAAATGGAAACAGACTACAAATGTAAACAAAAACTACAAACGTAAACCAACACTCTAAATGTAAACAAAGACTACAAATGTAAACAAAGGGACTAAATGTAAACACTCTAAATGTAAACAAAGACTACATATGTAAACAAAGAATTTAAATGTAAATAAAGACTACAAATGTAAACAAAGACCTTAAATGTAAACAGACTCTAAGTGAAAACAAAGACTAAAAATGTAAACAAAGACTACAGACGTAAACAAAGACTCTAAATGTAAAGAAGGTCTCTAAATGCAAACAAAGATTACAAATGTAAACAAAGACTACAAATGTAAACAAAGACTACAAATATAAACAGACTCTAAATGGAAACAGACTACAAATGTAAACAAGAACTATAAACGTAAACTAACACTCTATATGTAAACAGACTACAAATGTAAACAAAACTAAATGTAAACAAATACTAGAAATATAAACAAAGGCTCTAAATGAAACTAAAGACTGCAAACGTAAACAAAGACTCTAAATGTAAACAAAAAATAAAAATGTAAACAAAGACTCTAAATGTAATAAAAAACTCTGGGTATAAACAAGGACTCTAGGTGTAAACAAGGAATACAAATGTAAACAGACTCTAAATGTAAACAAAGTCTAAAAATAAGAACAAAGACTCTACATGTAAACAAAGGCTAAAAATGTAAACAAAGACTACAAATGTAAACAAAGGCTCTAAATGTAAACAAACAAGCTATATGTAAACAAAGACTACAAATGTAAACAAAGACCCCAAATGGAACTCTAAATCTAAACAAAAAATAAAAATGTAAACAGACTACAAATGTAAACAAAACTAAAAGTAAACAAATACTACAAATATAAACAACGACTACAAATGTAAACAAAACTAAATGTAAACAAATACTAGAAATATAAACAAAGACTCTAAATGTAACCAAAAATTCTTGGTGTAAACAAGGACTCTAGGTGTAAAAAAGGATTACAAACGTAAACAAAGTCTCTAAATATAAACAAAGTCTAAATGTAAACAAAGACTACAAGCGTAAACAAAGACTGCAAATGTAAACAAAAACTCTACATGTAAACAATCTCTCTAAATGTAAACAAAGACTACAAATATAAACGGACTCTAAATGTAAACAAAGTCACTAAATTTAAACAAAGAATGCAAATGTAAACAAAGACTATAAATGTTAAGAAAGTTTACAACTGTAAACAAAGACTACAAATGTAAACAAAGACACTAAACGTAAACAAAAACTACAAATGTAAACAGACTCTAAGTGTAAACAGACAACAAATGTAAACAAAGCCTCTACATATAAACAAAGTACCTAAATGTAAGCAGACTACAAATGTAAACAAAGAATACAAATGTAAACAAAGAGCACAAATGTTAAGTGACTCAAACTGTAAACAAACTCTCTAAATGTAAACAAAGTCTACAAATGTAAACAGACTATAAATGAAAACAGACTCTAAATGCAAACAGACTAAAAGTGTAAACAAAGACTACAAATATAAACAGACTCTAAATGGAAACAGACTACAAATGTAAACAAAAACTACAAACGTAAACCAACACTCTAAATGTAAACAAAGACTACAAATGTAAACAAAGGGACTAAATGTAAACACTCTAAATGTAAACAAAGACTACATATGTAAACAAAGAATTTAAATGTAAATAAAGACTACAAATGTAAACAAAGACCTTAAATGTAAACAGACTCTAAGTGAAAACAAAGACTAAAAATGTAAACAAAGACTACAGACGTAAACAAAGACTCTAAATGTAAAGAAGGTCTCTAAATGCAAACAAAGATTACAAATGTAAACAAAGACTACAAATGTAAACAAAGACTACAAATATAAACAGACTCTAAATGGAAACAGACTACAAATGTAAACAAAAACTATAAACGTAAACTAACACTCTATATGTAAACAGACTACAAATGTAAACAAAACTAAATGTAAACAAATACTAGAAATATAAACAAAGGCTCTAAATGAAACTAAAGACTGCAAACGTAAACAAAGACTCTAAATGTAAACAAAAAATAAAAATGTAAACAAAGACTCTAAATGTAATAAAAAACTCTGGGTATAAACAAGGACTCTAGGTGTAAACAAGGACTACAAATGTAAACAGACTCTAAATGTAAACAAAGTCTAAAAATAAGAACAAAGACTCTACATGTAAACAAAGGCTAAAAATGTAAACAAAGACTACAAATGTAAACAAAGGCTCTAAATGTAAACAAACAAGCTATATGTAAACAAAGACTACAAATGTAAACAAAGACACTAAATGGAACTCTAAATGTAAACAAAGAATAAAAATGTAAACAAAGACTACTAATGTAAACAAAGGCTCTAAATGTAAACAAACAAGCTATATGTAAACAAAGACTACAAATGTAAACAAAGACACTAAACGGAACTCTAAATGTAAACAAAGAATAAAAATGTAAACAAAGACTACAAATGTAAACAAAGACCTTAAATGTAAACAGACTCTAAATGAAAACAAAGACTAAAAATGTAAAAAAACGACTACAAACGTAAACAAAGACTCCAAATGTAAAGAAGTTCTCTAAATGCAAACAAAGATTACAAATGTAAACACAAACTACAAATGTAAACAAAGGCTACAAATATAAACAAAAACTCTAAATGGAAACAGACTACAAATGTAAACAAAAATTACAAACGTAAACTAACACTCTAAATGTAAACAAGGACTACAAGTGTAAACAGACTCTAAATGTAAACAAAGTCTAAAAATAAAAACAAAGACTCTAAAAGTAAACAAAGGATAAAAATGTAAACGAAGGCTACAAATGTAAACAAAGGCTCTAAATGTAAACAAACACGCTATATATAAACAAAGACTACAAATGTAAACAAAGACCCCAAATGGAACTCTAAATCTAAACAAAAAATAAAAATGTAATCAGACTACAAATGTAAACAAAACTAAAAGTAAACAAATACTACAAATATAAACAACGACTACAAATGTAAACAAAACTAAATGTAAACAAATACTAGAAATATAAACAAAGACTCTAAATGTAACCAAAAATTCTTGGTGTAAACAAGGACTCTAGGTGTAAAAAAGGATTACAAACGTAAACAAAGTCTCTAAATATAAACAAAGTCTAAATGTAAACAAAGACTACAAGCGTAAACAAAGACTGCAAATGTAAACAAAAACTCTACATGTAAACAATCTCTCTAAATGAAAACAAAGACTACAAATATAAACGGACTCTAAATGTAAACAAAGTCACTAAATTTAAACAAAGAATGCAAATGTAAACAAAGACTATAAATGTTAAGAAAGTTTACAACTGTAAACAAAGACTACAAATGTAAACAAAGACACTAAACGTAAACAAAAACTACAAATGTAAACAGACTCTAAGTGTAAACAGACAACAAATGTAAACAAAGCCTCTACATATAAACAAAGTACCTAAATGTAAGCAGACTACAAATGTAAACAAAGAATACAAATGTAAACAAAGAGCACAAATGTTAAGTGACTCAAACTGTAAACAAACTCTCTAAATGTAAACAAAGTCTACAAATGTAAACAGACTATAAATGAAAACAGACTCTAAATGCAAACAGACTAAAAGTGTAAACAAAGACTACAAATATAAACAGACTCTAAATGGAAACAGACTACAAATGTAAACAAAAACTACAAACGTAAACCAACACTCTAAATGTAAACAAAGACTACAAATGTAAACAAAGGGACTAAATGTAAACACTCTAAATGTAAACAAAGACTACATATGTAAACAAAGAATTTAAATGTAAATAAAGACTACAAATGTAAACAAAGACCTTAAATGTAAACAGACTCTAAGTGAAAACAAAGACTAAAAATGTAAACAAAGACTACAGACGTAAACAAAGACTCTAAATGTAAAGAAGGTCTCTAAATGCAAACAAAGATTACAAATGTAAACAAAGACTACAAATGTAAACAAAGACTACAAATATAAACAGACTCTAAATGGAAACAGACTACAAATGTAAACAAAAACTATAAACGTAAACTAACACTCTATATGTAAACAGACTACAAATGTAAACAAAACTAAATGTAAACAAATACTAGAAATATAAACAAAGGCTCTAAATGAAACTAAAGACTGCAAACGTAAACAAAGACTCTAAATGTAAACAAAAAATAAAAATGTAAACAAAGACTCTAAATGTAATAAAAAACTCTGGGTATAAACAAGGACTCTAGGTGTAAACAAGGACTACAAATGTAAACAGACTCTAAATGTAAACAAAGTCTAAAAATAAGAACAAAGACTCTACATGTAAACAAAGGCTAAAAATGTAAACAAAGACTACAAATGTAAACAAAGGCTCTAAATGTAAACAAACAAGCTATATGTAAACAAAGACTACAAATGTAAACAAAGACACTAAATGGAACTCTAAATGTAAACAAAGAATAAAAATGTAAACAAAGACTACTAATGTAAACAAAGGCTCTAAATGTAAACAAACAAGCTATATGTAAACAAAGACTACAAATGTAAACAAAGACACTAAACGGAACTCTAAATGTAAACAAAGAATAAAAATGTAAACAAAGACTACAAATGTAAACAAAGACCTTAAATGTAAACAGACTCTAAATGAAAACAAAGACTAAAAATGTAAAAAAACGACTACAAACGTAAACAAAGACTCCAAATGTAAAGAAGTTCTCTAAATGCAAACAAAGATTACAAATGTAAACACAAACTACAAATGTAAACAAAGGCTACAAATATAAACAAAAACTCTAAATGGAAACAGACTACAAATGTAAACAAAAATTACAAACGTAAACTAACACTCTAAATGTAAACAAGGACTACAAGTGTAAACAGACTCTAAATGTAAACAAAGTCTAAAAATAAAAACAAAGACTCTAAAAGTAAACAAAGGATAAAAATGTAAACGAAGGCTACAAATGTAAACAAAGGCTCTAAATGTAAACAAACACGCTATATATAAACAAACACTCTAAATGTAAACAAAGACTACATATGTAAACAAAGAATTAAATGTGAATAAAGACTACAAATGTAAACAAAGACCTAAAATGTAAACAGACTCTAAGTGAAAACAAAGACTAAAAATGTAAACAAAGACTACAGACGTAAACAAAGACTATAAATGTAAAGAAGGTCTCTAAATGCAAACAAAGATTACAAATGTAAACAAAGACTACAAATGTAAACAAAGACTACAAATATAAACAGACTCTAAATGGAAACAGACTACAAATGTAAACAAAAACTATAAACGTAAACTAACACTCTATATGTAAACAGACTACAAATGTAAACAAAACTAAATGTAAACAAATACTAGAAATATAAACAAAGGCTCTAAATGTAACCAAAGACTGCAAACGTAAACAAAGTCTCTAAATGTAAACAAAAAATAAAAATGTAAACAAAGACTCTAAATGTAATAAAAAACTCTGGGTATAAACAAGGACTCTAAGTGTAAACAAGGACTACAAATGTAAACAGACTCTAAATGTTAACAAAGTCTAAAAATAAAAACAAAGACTCTAAATGTAAACAAAGGCTAAAAATGTAAACAAAGACTACAAATGTAAACAAAGGCTCTTAATGTAAACAAACAAGCTATATGTAAACAAAGACTACAAATGTAAACAAAGACACTAAATGGAACTCTAAATGTAAACAAAGAATAAAAATGTAAACAAAGACTACTAATGTAAACAAAGGCTCTAAATGTAAACAAACAAGCTATATATAAACAAAGACTACAAATGTAAACAAAGACACTATATGGAACTCTTAATGTAAACAAAGAATAAAAATGTAAACAAAGACTACAAATGTAAACAAAGACCTTAAATGTAAACAGACTCTAAATGAAAACAAAGACTAAAAATGTAAACAAAGACTACAAACGTAAACAAAGACTCCAAATGTAAAGAAGTTCTCTAAATGCAAACAAAGATTACAAATGTAAACAAAAACTACAAATGTAAACAAAGGCTACAAATATAAACAAAAACTCTAAATGGAAACAGACTACAAATGTAAACAAAAATTACAAACGTAAACTAACACTCTAAATGTAAACAAGGACTACAAGTGTAAACAGACTCTAAATGTAAACAAAGTCTAAAAATAAAAACAAAGACTCTAAAAGTAAACAAAGGATAAAAATGTAAACGAAGGCTACAAATGTAAACAAAGGCTCTAAATGTAAACAAACACGCTATATATAAACAAAGACTACAAATGTAAACAAAGACCCCAAATGGAACTCTAAATCTAAACAAAAAATAAAAATGTAATCAGACTACAAATGTAAACAAAACTAAAAGTAAACAAATACTACAAATATAAACAACGACTACAAATGTAAACAAAACTAAATGTAAACAAATACTAGAAATATAAACAAAGACTCTAAATGTAACCAAAAATTCTTGGTGTAAACAAGGACTCTAGGTGTAAAAAAGGATTACAAACGTAAACAAAGTCTCTAAATATAAACAAAGTCTAAATGTAAACAAAGACTACAAGCGTAAACAAAGACTGCAAATGTAAACAAAAACTCTACATGTAAACAATCTCTCTAAATGTAAACAAAGACTACAAATATAAACGGACTCTAAATGTAAACAAAGTCACTAAATTTAAACAAAGAATGCAAATGTAAACAAAGACTATAAATGTTAAGAAAGTTTACAACTGTAAACAAAGACTACAAATGTAAACAAAGACACTAAACGTAAACAAAAACTACAAATGTAAACAGACTCTAAGTGTAAACAGACAACAAATGTAAACAAAGCCTCTACATATAAACAAAGTACCTAAATGTAAGCAGACTACAAATGTAAACAAAGAATACAAATGTAAACAAAGAGCACAAATGTTAAGTGACTCAAACTGTAAACAAACTCTCTAAATGTAAACAAAGTCTACAAATGTAAACAGACTATAAATGAAATCATACTCTAAATGCAAACAGACTAAAAGTGTAAACAAAGACTACAAATATAAACAGACTCTAAATGGAAACAGACTACAAATGTAAACAAAAACTACAAACGTAAACCAACACTCTAAATGTAAACAAAGACTACAAAATGTAAACAAAGGGACTAAATGTAAACACTCTAAATGTAAACAAAGACTACATATGTAAACAAAGAATTTAAATGTAAATAAAGACTACAAATGTAAACAAAGACCTTAAATGTAAACAGACTCTAAGTGAAAACAAAGACTAAAAATGTAAACAAAGACTACAGACGTAAACAAAGACTCTAAATGTAAAGAAGGTCTCTAAATGCAAACAAAGATTACAAATGTAAACAAAGACTACAAATGTAAACAAAGACTACAAATATAAACAGACTCTAAATGGAAACAGACTACAAATGTAAACAAAAACTATAAACGTAAACTAACACTCTATATGTAAACAGACTACAAATGTAAACAAAACTAAATGTAAACAAATACTAGAAATATAAACAAAGGCTCTAAATGTAACCAAAGACTGCAAACGTAAACAAAGTCTCTAAATGTAAACAAAAAATAAAAATGTAAACAAAGACTCTAAATGTAATAAAAAACTCTGGGTATAAACAAGGACTCTAAGTGTAAACAAGGACTACAAATGTAAACAGACTCTAAATGTTAACAAAGTCTAAAAATAAAAACAAAGACTCTAAATGTAAACAAAGGCTAAAAATGTAAACAAAGACTACAAATGTAAACAAAGGCTCTTAATGTAAACAAACAAGCTATATGTAAACAAAGACTACAAATGTAAACAAAGACACTAAATGGAACTCTAAATGTAAACAAAGAATAAAAATGTAAACAAAGACTACTAATGTAAACAAAGGCTCTAAATGTAAACAAACAAGCTATATATAAACAAAGACTACAAATGTAAACAAAGACACTATATGGAACTCTAAATGTAAACAAAGAATAAAAATGTAAACAAAGACTACAAATGTAAACAAAGACCTTAAATGTAAACAGACTCTAAATGAAAACAAAGACTAAAAATGTAAACAAAGACTACAAACGTAAACAAAGACTCCAAATGTAAAGAAGTTCTCTAAATGCAAACAAAGATTACAAATGTAAACAAAAACTACAAATGTAAACAAAGGCTACAAATATAAACAAAAACCCTAAATGGAAACAGACTACATTGTAAACAAAAACTACAAACGTAAACTAACACTCTAAATGTAAACAAGGACTACAAATGTAAACAGACTCTAAATGTAAACAAAGTCTAAAAATAAAAACAAAGACTCTAAATGTAAACAAAGGATAAAAATGTAAACAAAGACTACAAATGTAAACAAAGGCTCTAAATGTAAACAAACACGCTATATGTAAACAAAGACTACAAATGTAAACAAAGACCCCAAATGGAACTCTAAATCTAAACAAAAAATAAAAATGTAAACAGACTACAAATGTAAACAAAACTAAAAGTAAACAAATACTACAAATATAAACAACGACTACAAATGTAAACAAAACTAAATGTAAACAAATACTAGAAATATAAACAAAGACTCTAAATGTAACCAAAAATTCTTGGTGTAAACAAGGACTCTAGGTGTAAAAAAGGACTACAAACGTAAACAAAGTCTCTAAATATAAACAAAGTCTAAATGTAAACAAAGACTACAAGTGTAAACAAAGACTGCAAATGTAAACAAAAACTCTACATGTAAACAATCTCTCTAAATGTAAACAAAGACTACAAATATAAACGGACTCTAAATGTAAACAAAGTCGCTAAATTTAAACAAAGAATACAAATGTAAACAAAGACTATAAATGTTAAGAAAGTTTACAACTGTAAACAAAGACTACAAATGTAAACAAAGAAACTAAACGTAAACAAAATCTACAAATGTATACAGACTCTAAGTGTAAACAGACAACAAATGTAAACAAAGCCTCTACATACAAACAAAGTACCTAAATGTAAGCAGACTACAAATGTAAACAAAGAATACAAATGTAAACAAAGAGCACAAATGTTAAGTGACTCAAACTGTAAACAAACTCTCTAAATGTAAACAAAGTCTACAAATGTAAACAGACTATAAATGAAAACAGACTCTAAATGCAAACAGACTAAAAGTGTAAACAAAGACTACAAATATAAACAGACACTAAATGGAAACAGAATACAAATGTAAACAAAAACCACAAACGTAAACCAACACTCTAAATGTAAACAAAGACTACAAATGTAAACAAAGGGACTAAATGTAAACACTCTAAATGTAAACAAAGACTACATATGTAAACAAAGAATTTAAATGTAAATAAAGACTACAAATGTAAACAAAGACCTTAAATGTAAACAGACTCTAAGTGAAAACAAAGACTAAAAATGTAAACAAAGACTACAGACGTAAACAAAGACTCTAAATGTAAAGAAGGTCTCTAAATGCAAACAAAGATTACAAATGTAAACAAAGACTACAAATGTAAACAAAGACTACAAATATAAACAGACTCTAAATGGAAACAGACTACAAATGTAAACAAAAACTATAAACGTAAACTAACACTCTATATGTAAACAGACAACAAATGTAAACAAAACTAAATGTAAACAAATACTAGAAATATAAACAAAGGCTCTAAATGTAACCAAAGACTGCAAACGTAAACAAAGTCTCTAAATGTAAACAAAAAATAAAAATGTAAACAAAGACTCTAAATGTAATAAAAAACTCTGGGTATAAACAAGGACTCTAGGTGTAAACAAGGACTACAAATGTAAACAGACTCTAAATGTAAACAAAGTCTAAAAATAAAAACAAAGACTCTAAATGTAAACAAAGGCTAAAAATGTAAACAAAGACTACAAATGTACACAAAGGCTCTTAATGTAAACAAACAAGCTATATGTAAACAAAGACTACAAATGTAAACAAAGACACTAAATGGAACTCTAAATGTGAACAAAGAATAAAAATGTAAACAAAGACTACTAATGTAAACAAAGGCTCTAAATGTAAACAAACAAGCTATATGTAAACAAAGACTACAAATGTAAACAAAGACACTAAATGGAACTCTAAATGTAAACAAAGAATAAAAATGTAAACAAAGACTACAAATGTAAACAAAGACCTTAAATGTAAACAGACTCTAAATGAAAACAAAGACTAAAAATGTAAACAAAGACTACAAATGTAAACAAAGACCCCAAATGGAACTCTAAATCTAAACAAAAAATAAAAATGTAAACAGACTACAAATGTAAACAAAACTAAAAGTAAACAAATACTACAAATATAAACAACGACTACAAATGTAAACAAAACTAAATATAAACAAATACTAGAAATATAAACAAAGACTCTGAATGTAACCAAAGACTGCAAACGTAAACAAAAACTCTAAATGGAAAAAAATAATAAAAATGTAAACAAAGACTCTAAATGTAATAAAAAACTCTGGGTATAAACAAGGACTCTAGGTGTAAACAAGGACTACCAATGTAAACAGACTCTAAATGTAAACAAAGTCTAAAAATAAAAACAAAGACTCTAAATGTAAACAAATGCTAAAATTGAAAACAAAGACTACAAATGTAAACAAAGGCTCTAAATGTAAACAAACAAGCTATATGTAAACAAAGACTACAAATGAAAACAAAGACACTAAATGGAACTCTAAATGTAAACAAAGAATAAAAATGTAAACAAAGACTACTAATGTAAACAAAGGCTCTAAATGTAAACAAACAAGCTATATGTAAACAAAGACTACAAATGTAAACAAAGACACTAAATGGAACTCTAAATGTAAACAAAGAATAAAAATGTAAACAAAGACTACAAATGTAAACAAAGACCTTAAATGTAAACAGAATCTTAATGAAAACAAAGACTAAAAATGTAAACAAAGACTCTAAATGTAAAGATGGTCTCTAAATGCAAACAAAGATTACAAATGTAAACAAAAACTACAAATGTAAACAAAGACTACAAATATAAACAAAAACTCTAAATGGAAACAGACTACATTGTAAACAAAAACTACAAACGTAAACTAACACTCTAAATGTAAACAAGGACTACAAATGTAAACAGACTCTAAATGTAAACAAAGTCTAAAAATAAAAACAAAGACTCTAAATGTAAACAAAGGATAAAAATGTAAACAAAGACTACAAATGTAAACAAAGGCTCTAAATGTAAACAAACACGCTATATGTAAACAAAGACTACAAATGTAAACAAAGACCCCAAATGGAACTCTAAATCTAAACAAAAAATAAAAATGTAAACAGACTACAAATGTAAACAAAACTAAAAGTAAACAAATACTACAAATATAAACAACGACTACAAATGTAAACAAAACTAAATGTAAACAAATACTAGAAATATAAACAAAGACTCTAAATGTAACCAAAAATTCTTGGTGTAAACAAGGACTCTAGGTGTAAAAAAGGATTACAAACGTAAACAAAGTCTCTAAATATAAACAAAGTCTAAATGTAAACAAAGACTACAAGCGTAAACAAAGACTGCAAATGTAAACAAAAACTCTACATGTAAACAATCTCTCTAAATGTAAACAAAGACTACAAATATAAACGGACTCTAAATGTAAACAAAGTCACTAAATTTAAACAAAGAATGCAAATGTAAACAAAGACTATAAATGTTAAGAAAGTTTACAACTGTAAACAAAGACTACAAATGTAAACAAAGACACTAAACGTAAACAAAAACTACAAATGTAAACAGACTCTAAGTGTAAACAGACAACAAATGTAAACAAAGCCTCTACATATAAACAAAGTACCTAAATGTAAGCAGACTACAAATGTAAACAAAGAATACAAATGTAAACAAAGAGCACAAATGTTAAGTGACTCAAACTGTAAACAAACTCTCTAAATGTAAACAAAGTCTACAAATGTAAACAGACTATAAATGAAAACAGACTCTAAATGCAAACAGACTAAAAGTGTAAACAAAGACTACAAATATAAACAGACTCTAAATGGAAACAGACTACAAATGTAAACAAAAACTACAAACGTAAACCAACACTCTAAATGTAAACAAAGACTACAAATGTAAACAAAGGGACTAAATGTAAACACTCTAAATGTAAACAAAGACTACATATGTAAACAAAGAATTTAAATGTAAATAAAGACTACAAATGTAAACAAAGACCTTAAATGTAAACAGACTCTAAGTGAAAACAAAGACTAAAAATGTAAACAAAGACTACAGACGTAAACAAAGACTCTAAATGTAAAGAAGGTCTCTAAATGCAAACAAAGATTACAAATGTAAACAAAGACTACAAATGTAAACAAAGACTACAAATATAAACAGACTCTAAATGGAAACAGACTACAAATGTAAACAAGAACTATAAACGTAAACTAACACTCTATATGTAAACAGACTACAAATGTAAACAAAACTAAATGTAAACAAATACTAGAAATATAAACAAAGGCTCTAAATGAAACTAAAGACTGCAAACGTAAACAAAGACTCTAAATGTAAACAAAAAATAAAAATGTAAACAAAGACTCTAAATGTAATAAAAAACTCTGGGTATAAACAAGGACTCTAGGTGTAAACAAGGAATACAAATGTAAACAGACTCTAAATGTAAACAAAGTCTAAAAATAAGAACAAAGACTCTACATGTAAACAAAGGCTAAAAATGTAAACAAAGACTACAAATGTAAACAAAGGCTCTAAATGTAAACAAACAAGCTATATGTAAACAAAGACTACAAATGTAAACAAAGACCCCAAATGGAACTCTAAATCTAAACAAAAAATAAAAATGTAAACAGACTACAAATGTAAACAAAACTAAAAGTAAACAAATACTACAAATATAAACAACGACTACAAATGTAAACAAAACTAAATGTAAACAAATACTAGAAATATAAACAAAGACTCTAAATGTAACCAAAAATTCTTGGTGTAAACAAGGACTCTAGGTGTAAAAAAGGATTACAAACGTAAACAAAGTCTCTAAATATAAACAAAGTCTAAATGTAAACAAAGACTACAAGCGTAAACAAAGACTGCAAATGTAAACAAAAACTCTACATGTAAACAATCTCTCTAAATGTAAACAAAGACTACAAATATAAACGGACTCTAAATGTAAACAAAGTCACTAAATTTAAACAAAGAATGCAAATGTAAACAAAGACTATAAATGTTAAGAAAGTTTACAACTGTAAACAAAGACTACAAATGTAAACAAAGACACTAAACGTAAACAAAAACTACAAATGTAAACAGACTCTAAGTGTAAACAGACAACAAATGTAAACAAAGCCTCTACATATAAACAAAGTACCTAAATGTAAGCAGACTACAAATGTAAACAAAGAATACAAATGTAAACAAAGAGCACAAATGTTAAGTGACTCAAACTGTAAACAAACTCTCTAAATGTAAACAAAGTCTACAAATGTAAACAGACTATAAATGAAAACAGACTCTAAATGCAAACAGACTAAAAGTGTAAACAAAGACTACAAATATAAACAGACTCTAAATGGAAACAGACTACAAATGTAAACAAAAACTACAAACGTAAACCAACACTCTAAATGTAAACAAAGACTACAAATGTAAACAAAGGGACTAAATGTAAACACTCTAAATGTAAACAAAGACTACATATGTAAACAAAGAATTTAAATGTAAATAAAGACTACAAATGTAAACAAAGACCTTAAATGTAAACAGACTCTAAGTGAAAACAAAGACTAAAAATGTAAACAAAGACTACAGACGTAAACAAAGACTCTAAATGTAAAGAAGGTCTCTAAATGCAAACAAAGATTACAAATGTAAACAAAGACTACAAATGTAAACAAAGACTACAAATATAAACAGACTCTAAATGGAAACAGACTACAAATGTAAACAAAAACTATAAACGTAAACTAACACTCTATATGTAAACAGACTACAAATGTAAACAAAACTAAATGTAAACAAATACTAGAAATATAAACAAAGGCTCTAAATGAAACTAAAGACTGCAAACGTAAACAAAGACTCTAAATGTAAACAAAAAATAAAAATGTAAACAAAGACTCTAAATGTAATAAAAAACTCTGGGTATAAACAAGGACTCTAGGTGTAAACAAGGACTACAAATGTAAACAGACTCTAAATGTAAACAAAGTCTAAAAATAAGAACAAAGACTCTACATGTAAACAAAGGCTAAAAATGTAAACAAAGACTACAAATGTAAACAAAGGCTCTAAATGTAAACAAACAAGCTATATGTAAACAAAGACTACAAATGTAAACAAAGACACTAAATGGAACTCTAAATGTAAACAAAGAATAAAAATGTAAACAAAGACTACTAATGTAAACAAAGGCTCTAAATGTAAACAAACAAGCTATATGTAAACAAAGACTACAAATGTAAACAAAGACACTAAACGGAACTCTAAATGTAAACAAAGAATAAAAATGTAAACAAAGACTACAAATGTAAACAAAGACCTTAAATGTAAACAGACTCTAAATGAAAACAAAGACTAAAAATGTAAAAAAACGACTACAAACGTAAACAAAGACTCCAAATGTAAAGAAGTTCTCTAAATGCAAACAAAGATTACAAATGTAAACACAAACTACAAATGTAAACAAAGGCTACAAATATAAACAAAAACTCTAAATGGAAACAGACTACAAATGTAAACAAAAATTACAAACGTAAACTAACACTCTAAATGTAAACAAGGACTACAAGTGTAAACAGACTCTAAATGTAAACAAAGTCTAAAAATAAAAACAAAGACTCTAAAAGTAAACAAAGGATAAAAATGTAAACGAAGGCTACAAATGTAAACAAAGGCTCTAAATGTAAACAAACACGCTATATATAAACAAAGACTACAAATGTAAACAAAGACCCCAAATGGAACTCTAAATCTAAACAAAAAATAAAAATGTAATCAGACTACAAATGTAAACAAAACTAAAAGTAAACAAATACTACAAATATAAACAACGACTACAAATGTAAACAAAACTAAATGTAAACAAATACTAGAAATATAAACAAAGACTCTAAATGTAACCAAAAATTCTTGGTGTAAACAAGGACTCTAGGTGTAAAAAAGGATTACAAACGTAAACAAAGTCTCTAAATATAAACAAAGTCTAAATGTAAACAAAGACTACAAGCGTAAACAAAGACTGCAAATGTAAACAAAAACTCTACATGTAAACAATCTCTCTAAATGAAAACAAAGACTACAAATATAAACGGACTCTAAATGTAAACAAAGTCACTAAATTTAAACAAAGAATGCAAATGTAAACAAAGACTATAAATGTTAAGAAAGTTTACAACTGTAAACAAAGACTACAAATGTAAACAAAGACACTAAACGTAAACAAAAACTACAAATGTAAACAGACTCTAAGTGTAAACAGACAACAAATGTAAACAAAGCCTCTACATATAAACAAAGTACCTAAATGTAAGCAGACTACAAATGTAAACAAAGAATACAAATGTAAACAAAGAGCACAAATGTTAAGTGACTCAAACTGTAAACAAACTCTCTAAATGTAAACAAAGTCTACAAATGTAAACAGACTATAAATGAAAACAGACTCTAAATGCAAACAGACTAAAAGTGTAAACAAAGACTACAAATATAAACAGACTCTAAATGGAAACAGACTACAAATGTAAACAAAAACTACAAACGTAAACCAACACTCTAAATGTAAACAAAGACTACAAATGTAAACAAAGGGACTAAATGTAAACACTCTAAATGTAAACAAAGACTACATATGTAAACAAAGAATTTAAATGTAAATAAAGACTACAAATATAAACAAAGACCTTAAATGTAAACAGACTCTAAGTGAAAACAAAGACTAAAAATGTAAACAAAGACTACAGACGTAAACAAAGACTCTAAATGTAAAGAAGGTCTCTAAATGCAAACAAAGATTACAAATGTAAACAAAGACTACAAATGTAAACAAAGACTACAAATATAAACAGACTCTAAATGGAAACAGACTACAAATGTAAACAAAAACTATAAACGTAAACTAACACTCTATATGTAAACAGACTACAAATGTAAACAAAACTAAATGTAAACAAATACTAGAAATATAAACAAAGGCTCTAAATGAAACTAAAGACTGCAAACGTAAACAAAGACTCTAAATGTAAACAAAAAATAAAAATGTAAACAAAGACTCTAAATGTAATAAAAAACTCTGGGTATAAACAAGGACTCTAGGTGTAAACAAGGACTACAAATGTAAACAGACTCTAAATGTAAACAAAGTCTAAAAATAAGAACAAAGACTCTACATGTAAACAAAGGCTAAAAATGTAAACAAAGACTACAAATGTAAACAAAGGCTCTAAATGTAAACAAACAAGCTATATGTAAACAAAGACTACAAATGTAAACAAAGACACTAAATGGAACTCTAAATGTAAACAAAGAATAAAAATGTAAACAAAGACTACTAATGTAAACAAAGGCTCTAAATGTAAACAAACAAGCTATATGTAAACAAAGACTACAAATGTAAACAAAGACACTAAACGGAACTCTAAATGTAAACAAAGAATAAAAATGTAAACAAAGACCTTAAATGTAAACAGAATCTTAATGAAAACAAAGACTAAAAATGTAAACAAAGACTCTAAATGTAAAGATGGTCTCTAAATGCAAACAAAGATTACAAATGTAAACAAAAACTACAAATGTAAACAAAGACTACAAATATAAACAAAAACTCTAAATGGAAACAGACTACATTGTAAACAAAAACTACAAACGTAAACTAACACTCTAAATGTAAACAAGGACTACAAATGTAAACAGACTCTAAATGTAAACAAAGTCTAAAAATAAAAACAAAGACTCTAAATGTAAACAAAGGATAAAAATGTAAACAAAGACTACAAATGTAAACAAAGGCTCTAAATGTAAACAAACACGCTATATGTAAACAAAGACTACAAATGTAAACAAAGACCCCAAATGGAACTCTAAATCTAAACAAAAAATAAAAATGTAAACAGACTACAAATGTAAACAAAACTAAAAGTAAACAAATACTACAAATATAAACAACGACTACAAATGTAAACAAAACTAAATGTAAACAAATACTAGAAATATAAACAAAGACTCTAAATGTAACCAAAAATTCTTGGTGTAAACAAGGACTCTAGGTGTAAAAAAGGACTACAAACGTAAACAAAGTCTCTAAATATAAACAAAGTCTAAATGTAAACAAAGACTACAAGTGTAAACAAAGACTGCAAACGTAAACAAAAACTCTACATGTAAACAATCTCTCTAAATGTAAACAAAGACTACAAATATAAACAGACTCTAAATGGAAACAAACTACAAATGTAAACAAAAACTACAAACGTAAACCAACACTCTAAATGTAAACAAAGACTACAAATGTAAACAAAACTAAAAGTAAACAAATACTACAAATATAAACAACGACTACAAATGTAAACAAAACTAAATGTAAACAAATACTAGAAATATAAACAAAGACTCTAAATGCAAACAAAGAATAAAAATGTAAACAAAGACTACTAATGTAAACAAAGGCTCTAAATGTAAACAAACAAGCTATATGTAAACAAAGACTACAAATGTAAACAAAGACACTAAATGGAACTCTAAATGTAAACAAAGAATAAAAATGTAAACAAAGACTACAAATGTAAACAAAGACCTTAAATGTAAACAGAATCTTAATGAAAACAAAGACTAAAAATGTAAACAAAGACTCTAAATGTAAAGATGGTCTCTAAATGCAAACAAAGATTACAAATGTAAACAAAAACTACAAATGTAAACAAAGACTACAAATATAAACAAAAACTCTAAATGGAAACAGACTACATTGTAAACAAAAACTACAAACGTAAACTAACACTCTAAATGTAAACAAGGACTACAAATGTAAACAGACTCTAAATGTAAACAAAGTCTAAAAATAAAAACAAAGACTCTAAATGTAAACAAAGGATAAAAATGTAAACAAAGACTACAAATGTAAACAAAGGCTCTAAATGTAAACAAACACGCTATATGTAAACAAAGACTACAAATGTAAACAAAGACCCCAAATGGAACTCTAAATCTAAACAAAAAATAAAAATGTAAACAGACTACAAATGTAAACAAAACTAAAAGTAAACAAATACTACAAATATAAACAACGACTACAAATGTAAACAAAACTAAATGTAAACAAATACTAGAAATATAAACAAAGACTCTAAATGTAACCAAAAATTCTTGGTGTAAACAAGGACTCTAGGTGTAAAAAAGGATTACAAACGTAAACAAAGTCTCTAAATATAAACA
This sequence comes from Salticus scenicus, assembly GCA_963930645.1. Taxonomy (NCBI): domain Eukaryota; kingdom Metazoa; phylum Arthropoda; class Arachnida; order Araneae; family Salticidae; genus Salticus; species Salticus scenicus. Next base: position 727,702 of record CAWVNO010002818.1, on the reverse strand, counting down.
AAGTCTAAATGTAAACAAAGACTACAAGCGTAAACAAAGACTGCAAATGTAAACAAAAACTCTACATGTAAACAATCTCTCTAAATGTAAACAAAGACTACAAATATAAACGGACTCTAAATGTAAACAAAGTCACTAAATTTAAACAAAGAATGCAAATGTAAACAAAGACTATAAATGTTAAGAAAGTTTACAACTGTAAACAAAGACTACAAATGTAAACAAAGACACTAAACGTAAACAAAAACTACAAATGTAAACAGACTCTAAGTGTAAACAGACAACAAATGTAAACAAAGCCTCTACATATAAACAAAGTACCTAAATGTAAGCAGACTACAAATGTAAACAAAGAATACAAATGTAAACAAAGAGCACAAATGTTAAGTGACTCAAACTGTAAACAAACTCTCTAAATGTAAACAAAGTCTACAAATGTAAACAGACTATAAATGAAAACAGACTCTAAATGCAAACAGACTAAAAGTGTAAACAAAGACTACAAATATAAACAGACTCTAAATGGAAACAGACTACAAATGTAAACAAAAACTACAAACGTAAACCAACACTCTAAATGTAAACAAAGACTACAAATGTAAACAAAGGGACTAAATGTAAACACTCTAAATGTAAACAAAGACTACATATGTAAACAAAGAATTTAAATGTAAATAAAGACTACAAATGTAAACAAAGACCTTAAATGTAAACAGACTCTAAGTGAAAACAAAGACTAAAAATGTAAACAAAGACTACAGACGTAAACAAAGACTCTAAATGTAAAGAAGGTCTCTAAATGCAAACAAAGATTACAAATGTAAACAAAGACTACAAATGTAAACAAAGACTACAAATATAAACAGACTCTAAATGGAAACAGACTACAAATGTAAACAAAAACTATAAACGTAAACTAACACTCTATATGTAAACAGACTACAAATGTAAACAAAACTAAATGTAAACAAATACTAGAAATATAAACAAAGGCTCTAAATGAAACTAAAGACTGCAAACGTAAACAAAGACTCTAAATGTAAACAAAAAATAAAAATGTAAACAAAGACTCTAAATGTAATAAAAAACTCTGGGTATAAACAAGGACTCTAGGTGTAAACAAGGACTACAAATGTAAACAGACTCTAAATGTAAACAAAGTCTAAAAATAAGAACAAAGACTCTACATGTAAACAAAGGCTAAAAATGTAAACAAAGACTACAAATGTAAACAAAGGCTCTAAATGTAAACAAACAAGCTATATGTAAACAAAGACTACAAATGTAAACAAAGACACTAAATGGAACTCTAAATGTAAACAAAGAATAAAAATGTAAACAAAGACTACTAATGTAAACAAAGGCTCTAAATGTAAACAAACAAGCTATATGTAAACAAAGACTACAAATGTAAACAAAGACACTAAACGGAACTCTAAATGTAAACAAAGAATAAAAATGTAAACAAAGACTACAAATGTAAACAAAGACCTTAAATGTAAACAGACTCTAAATGAAAACAAAGACTAAAAATGTAAAAAAACGACTACAAACGTAAACAAAGACTCCAAATGTAAAGAAGTTCTCTAAATGCAAACAAAGATTACAAATGTAAACACAAACTACAAATGTAAACAAAGGCTACAAATATAAACAAAAACTCTAAATGGAAACAGACTACAAATGTAAACAAAAATTACAAACGTAAACTAACACTCTAAATGTAAACAAGGACTACAAGTGTAAACAGACTCTAAATGTAAACAAAGTCTAAAAATAAAAACAAAGACTCTAAAAGTAAACAAAGGATAAAAATGTAAACGAAGGCTACAAATGTAAACAAAGGCTCTAAATGTAAACAAACACGCTATATATAAACAAAGACTACAAATGTAAACAAAGACCCCAAATGGAACTCTAAATCTAAACAAAAAATAAAAATGTAATCAGACTACAAATGTAAACAAAACTAAAAGTAAACAAATACTACAAATATAAACAACGACTACAAATGTAAACAAAACTAAATGTAAACAAATACTAGAAATATAAACAAAGACTCTAAATGTAACCAAAAATTCTTGGTGTAAACAAGGACTCTAGGTGTAAAAAAGGATTACAAACGTAAACAAAGTCTCTAAATATAAACAAAGTCTAAATGTAAACAAAGACTACAAGCGTAAACAAAGACTGCAAATGTAAAAAAAAACTCTACATGTAAACAATCTCTCTAAATGTAAACAAAGACTACAAATATATACGGACTCTAAATGTAAACAAAGTCACTAAATTTAAACAAAGAATGCAAATGTAAACAAAGACTATAAATGTTAAGAAAGTTTACAACTGTAAACAAAGACTACAAATGTAAACAAAGACACTAAACGTAAACAAAAACTACAAATGTAAACAGACTCTAAGTGTAAACAGACAACAAATGTAAACAAAGCCTCTACATATAAACAAAGTACCTAAATGTAAGCAGACTACAAATGTAAACAAAGAATACAAATGTAAACAAAGAGCACAAATGTTAAGTGACTCAAACTGTAAACAAACTCTCTAAATGTAAACAAAGTCTACAAATGTAAACAGACTATAAATGAAATCATACTCTAAATGCAAACAGACTAAAAGTGTAAACAAAGACTACAAATATAAACAGACTCTAAATGGAAACAGACTACAAATGTAAACAAAAACTACAAACGTAAACCAACACTCTAAATGTAAACAAAGACTACAAAATGTAAACAAAGGGACTAAATGTAAACACTCTAAATGTAAACAAAGACTACATATGTAAACAAAGAATTTAAATGTAAATAAAGACTACAAATGTAAACAAAGACCTTAAATGTAAACAGACTCTAAGTGAAAACAAAGACTAAAAATGTAAACAAAGACTACAGACGTAAACAAAGACTCTAAATGTAAAGAAGGTCTCTAAATGCAAACAAAGATTACAAATGTAAACAAAGACTACAAATGTAAACAAAGACTACAAATATAAACAGACTCTAAATGGAAACAGACTACAAATGTAAACAAAAACTATAAACGTAAACTAACACTCTATATGTAAACAGACTACAAATGTAAACAAAACTAAATGTAAACAAATACTAGAAATATAAACAAAGGCTCTAAATGTAACCAAAGACTGCAAACGTAAACAAAGTCTCTAAATGTAAACAAAAAATAAAAATGTAAACAAAGACTCTAAATGTAATAAAAAACTCTGGGTATAAACAAGGACTCTAAGTGTAAACAAGGACTACAAATGTAAACAGACTCTAAATGTTAACAAAGTCTAAAAATAAAAACAAAGACTCTAAATGTAAACAAAGGCTAAAAATGTAAACAAAGACTACAAATGTAAACAAAGGCTCTTAATGTAAACAAACAAGCTATATGTAAACAAAGACTACAAATGTAAACAAAGACACTAAATGGAACTCTAAATGTAAACAAAGAATAAAAATGTAAACAAAGACTACTAATGTAAACAAAGGCTCTAAATGTAAACAAACAAGCTATATATAAACAAAGACTACAAATGTAAACAAAGACACTATATGGAACTCTAAATGTAAACAAAGAATAAAAATGTAAACAAAGACTACAAATGTAAACAAAGACCTTAAATGTAAACAGACTCTAAATGAAAACAAAGACTAAAAATGTAAACAAAGACTACAAACGTAAACAAAGACTCCAAATGTAAAGAAGTTCTCTAAATGCAAACAAAGATTACAAATGTAAACAAAAACTACAAATGTAAACAAAGGCTACAAATATAAACAAAAACCCTAAATGGAAACAGACTACATTGTAAACAAAAACTACAAACGTAAACTAACACTCTAAATGTAAACAAGGACTACAAATGTAAACAGACTCTAAATGTAAACAAAGTCTAAAAATAAAAACAAAGACTCTAAATGTAAACAAAGGCTAAAAATGTAAACAAAGACTACAAATGTACACAAAGGCTCTTAATGTAAACAAACACGCTATATGTAAACAAAGACTACAAATGTAAACAAAGACCCCAAATGGAACTCTAAATCTAAACAAAAAATAAAAATGTAAACAGACTACAAATGTAAACAACACTAAAAGTAAACAAATACTACAAATATAAACAACGACTACAAATGTAAACAAAACTAAATGTAAACAAATACTAGAAATATAAACAAAGACTCTAAATGTAACCAAAAATTCTTGGTGTAAACAAGGACTCTAGGTGTAAAAAAGGACTACAAACGTAAACAAAGTCTCTAAATATAAACAAAGTCTAAATGTAAACAAAGACTACAAGTGTAAACAAAGACTGCAAATGTAAACAAAAACTCTACATGTAAACAATCTCTCTAAATGTAAACAGAGACTACAAATAAAAACGGACTCTAAATGTAAACAAAGTCACTAAATTTAAACAAAGAATACAAATGTAAACAAAGACTATAAATGTTAAGAAAGTTTACAACTGTAAACAAAGACTACAAATGTAAAAAAAGACACTAAACGTAAACAAAAACTACAAATGTATACAGACTCTAAGTGTAAACAGACAACAAATGTAAACAAAGCCTCTACATATAAACAAAGTACCTAAATGTAAGCAGACTACAAATGTAAACAAAGAATACAAATGTAAACAAAGAGCACAAATGTTAAGTGACTCAAACTGTAAACAAACTCTCTAAATGTAAACAAAGTCTACAAATGTAAACAGACTATAAATGAAAACAGACTCTAAATGCAAACAGACTAAAAGTGTAAACAAAGACTACAAATATAAACAGACTCTAAATGGAAACAGACTACAAATGTAAACAAAAACTACAAACGTAAACCAACACTCTAAATGTAAACAAAGACTACAAATGTAAACAAAGGGACTAAATGTAAACACTCTAAATGAAAACAAAGACTACATATGTAAACAAAGAATTTAAATGTAAATAAAGACTACAAATGTAAACAAAGACCTTAAATGTAAACAGACTCTAAGTGAAAACAAAGACTAAAAATGTAAACAAAGACTACAGACGTAAACAAAGACTCTAAATGTAAAGAAGGTCTCTAAATGCAAACAAAGATTACAAATGTAAACAAAGACTACAAATGTAAACAAAGACTACAAATATAAACAGACTCTAAATGGAAACAGACTACAAATGTAAACAAAAACTATAAACGTAAACTAACACTCTATATGTAAACAGACTACAAATGTAAACAAAACTAAATGTAAACAAATACTAGAAATATAAACAAAGGCTCTAAATGAAACCAAAGACTGCAAACGTAAACAAAGTCTCTAAATGTAAACAAAAAATAAAAATGTAAACAAAGACTCTAAATGTAATAAAAAACTCTGGGTATAAACAAGACTCTAGGTGTAAACAAGGACTACAAATGTAAACAGACTCTAAATGTAAACAAAGTCTAAAAATAAGAACAAAGACTCTACATGTAAACAAAGGCTAAAAATGTAAACAAAGACTACAAATGTAAACAAAGGCTCTAAATGTAAACAAACAAGCTATATGTAAACAAAGACTACAAATGTAAACAAAGACACTAAATGGACTTCTAAATGTAAACAAAGAATAAAAATGTAAACAAAGACTACTAATGTAAACAAAGGCTCTAAATGTAAACAAACAAGCTATATGTAAACAAAGACTACAAATGTAAATAAAGACACTAAATGGAATAAAAATGTAAACAAAGACTACAAATGTAAACAAAGACCTTAAATGTAAACAGACTCTAAATGAAAACAAAGACTAAAAATGTAAAAAATCGAATACAAACGTAAACAAAGACTCCAAATGTAAAGAAGTTCTCTAAATGCAAACAAAGATTACAAATGTAAACAAAAACTACAAATGTAAACAAAGGCTACAAATATAAACAAAAACTCTAAATGGAAACAGACTACAAATGTAAACAAAAACTACAAACGTAAACTAACACTCTAAATGTAAACAAGGACTACAAGTGTAAACAGACTCTAAATGTAAACAAAGTCTAAAAATAAAAACAAAGACTCTAAAAGTAAACAAAGGATAAAAATGTAAACAAAGGCTACAAATGTAAACAAAGGCTCTAAATGTAAACAAACACGCTATATGTAAACAAAGACTACAAATGTAAACAAAGACCCCAAATGGAACTCTAAATCTAAACAAAAAATAAAAATGTAAACAGACTACAAATGTAAACAAAACTAAAAGTAAACAAATACTACAAATATAAACAACGACTACAAATGTAAACAAAACTAAATGTAAACAAATACTAGAAATATAAACAAAGACTCTAAATGTAACCAAAAATTCTTGGTGTAAACAAGGACTCTAGGTGTAAAAAAGGACTACAAACGTAAACAAAGTCTCTAAATATTAACAAAGTCTAAATGTAAACAAAGACTACAAGTGTAAACAAAGACTGCAAATGTAAACAAAAACTCTACATGTAAACAATCTCTCTAAATGTAAACAAAGACTACAAATAAAAACGGACTCTAAATGTAAACAAAGTCACTAAATTTAAACAAAGAATAGAAATGTAAACAAAGACTATAAATGTTAAGAAAGTTTACAACTGTAAACAAAGACTACAAATGTAAAAAAAGACACTAAACGTAAACAAAAACTACAAATGTATACAGACTCTAAGTGTAAACAGACAACAAATGTAAACAAAGCCTCTACATATAAACAAAGTACCTAAATGTAAGCAGACTACAAATGTAAACAAAGAATACAAATGTAAACAAAGAGCACAAATGTTAAGTGACTCAAACTGTAAACAAACTCTCTAAATGTAAACAAAGTCTACAAATGTAAACAGACTATAAATGAAATCAGACTCTAAATGCAAACAGACTAAAAGTGTAAACAAAGACTACAAATATAAACAGACACTAAATGGAAACAGAATACAAATGTAAACAAAAACCACAAACGTAAACCAACACTCTAAATGTAAACAAAGACTACAAATGTAAACAAAGGGACTAAATGTAAACACTCTAAATGTAAACAAAGACTACATATGTAAACAAAGAATTTAAATGTAAATAAAGACTACAAATGTAAACAAAGACCTTAAATGTAAACAGACTCTAAGTGAAAACAAAGACTAAAAATGTAAACAAAGACTACAGACGTAAACAAAGACTCTAAATGTAAAGAAGGTCTCTAAATGCAAACAAAGATTACAAATGTAAACAAAGACTACAAATGTAAACAAAGACTACAAATATAAACAGACTCTAAATGGAAACAGACTACAAATGTAAACAAAAACTATAAACGTAAACTAACACTCTATATGTAAACAGACAACAAATGTAAACAAAACTAAATGTAAACAAATACTAGAAATATAAACAAAGGCTCTAAATGTAACCAAAGACTGCAAACGTAAACAAAGTCTCTAAATGTAAACAAAAAATAAAAATGTAAACAAAGACTCTAAATGTAATAAAAAACTCTGGGTATAAACAAGGACTCTAGGTGTAAACAAGGACTACAAATGTAAACAGACTCTAAATGTAAACAAAGTCTAAAAATAAAAACAAAGACTCTAAATGTAAACAAAGGCTAAAAATGTAAACAAAGACTACAAATGTACGCAAAGGCTCTTAATGTAAACAAACAAGCTATATGTAAACAAAGACTACAAATGTAAACAAAGACACTAAATGGAACTCTAAATGTAAACAAAGAATAAAAATGTAAACAAAGACTACTAATGTAAACAAAGGCTCTAAATGTAAACAAACAAGCTATATGTAAACAAAGACTACAAATGTAAACAAAGACACTAAATGGAACTCTAAATGTAAACAAAGAATAAAAATGTAAACAAAGACTACAAATGTAAACAAAGACCTTAAATGTAAACAGACTCTAAATGAAAACAAAGACTAAAAATGTAAACAAAGACTACAAATGTAAACAAAGACCCCAAATGGAACTCTAAATCTAAACAAAAAATAAAAATGTAAACAGACTACAAATGTAAACAAAACTAAAAGTAAACAAATACTACAAATATAAACAACGACTACAAATGTAAACAAAACTAAATATAAACAAATACTAGAAATATAAACAAAGACTCTGAATGTAACCAAAGACTGCAAACGTAAACAAAAACTCTAAATGGAAAAAAATAATAAAAATGTAAACAAAGACTCTAAATGTAATAAAAAACTCTGGGTATAAACAAGGACTCTAGGTGTAAACAAGGACTACCAATGTAAACAGACTCTAAATGTAAACAAAGTCTAAAAATAAAAACAAAGACTCTAAATGTAAACAAAGGCTAAAATTGAAAACAAAGACTACAAATGTAAACAAAGGCTCTAAATGTAAACAAACAAGCTATATGTAAACAAAGACTACAAATGAAAACAAAGACACTAAATGGAACTCTAAATGTAAACAAAGAATAAAAATGTAAACAAAGACTACTAATGTAAACAAAGGCTCTAAATGTAAACAAACAAGCTATATGTAAACAAAGACTACAAATGTAAACAAAGACACTAAATGGAACTCTAAATGTAAACAAAGAATAAAAATGTAAACAAAGACTACAAATGTAAACAAAGACCTTAAATTGAAACAGAATCTTAATGAAAACAAAGACTAAAAATGTAAACAAAGACTCTAAATGTAAAGATGGTCTCTAAATGCAAACAAAGATTACAAATGTAAACAAAAACTACAAATGTAAACAAAGACTACAAATATAAACAAAAACTCTAAATGGAAACAGACTACATTGTAAACAAAAACTACAAACGTAAACTAACACTCTAAATGTAAACAAGGACTACAAATGTAAACAGACTCTAAATGTAAACAAAGTCTAAAAATAAAAACAAAGACTCTAAATGTAAACAAAGGATAAAAATGTAAACAAAGACTACAAATGTAAACAAAGGCTCTAAATGTAAACAAACACGCTATATGTAAACAAAGACTACAAATGTAAACAAAGACCCCAAATGGAACTCTAAATCTAAACAAAAAATAAAAATGTAAACAGACTACAAATGTAAACAAAACTAAAAGTAAACAAATACTACAAATATAAACAACGACTACAAATGTAAACAAAACTAAATGTAAACAAATACTAGAAATATAAACAAAGACTCTAAATGTAACCAAAAATTCTTGGTGTAAACAAGGACTCTAGGTGTAAAAAAGGACTACAAACGTAAACAAAGTCTCTAAATATAAACAAAGTCTAAATGTAAACAAAGACTACAAGTGTAAACAAAGACTGCAAACGTAAACAAAAACTCTACATGTAAACAATCTCTCTAAATGTAAACAAAGACTACAAATATAAACAGACTCTAAATGGAAACAAACTACAAATGTAAACAAAAAGTACAAACGTAAACCAACACTCTAAATGTAAACAAAGACTACAAATGTAAACAAAACTAAAAGTAAACAAATACTACAAATATAAACAACGACTACAAATGTAAACAAAACTAAATGTAAACAAATACTAGAAATATAAACAAAGACTCTAAATGTAACCAAAGACTGCAAACGTAAACAAAAACTCTAAATGGAAAAAAATAATAAAAATGTAAACAAAGACTCTAAATGTAATAAAAAACTCTGGGTATAAACAAGGACTCTAGGTGTAAACAAGGACTACCAATGTAAACAGACTCTAAATGTAAACAAAGTCTAAAAATAAAAACAAAGACTCTAAATGTAAACAAAGGCTAAAAATGAAAACAAAGACTACAAATGTAAACAAAGGCTCTAAATGTAAACAAACAAGCTATATGTAAACAAAGACTACAAATGAAAACAAAGACACTAAATGGAACTCTAAATGTAAACAAAGAATAAAAATGTAAACAAAGACTACTAATGTAAACATAGGCTCTAAATGTAAACAAACAAGCTATATGTAAACAAAGACTACAAATGTAAACAAAGACACTAAATGGAACTCTAAATGTAAACAAAGAATAAAAATGGAAACAAAGACTACAAATGTAAACAAAGACCTTAAATGTAAACAGAATCTTAATGAAAACAAAGACTAAAAATGTAAACAAAGACTCTAAATGTAAAGATGGTCTCTAAATGCAAACAAAGATTACAAATGTAAACAAAAACTACAAATGTAAACAAAGACTACAAATATAAACAAAAACTCTAAATGGAAATAGACTACAAATGTAAACAAAGACTACATATGTAAACAAAGACTGCAAACGTAAACAAAAACTCTAAATGGAAACAAATAATAAAAATGTAAACAAAGACTCTAAATGTAATAAAAAACTCTGGGTATAAACAAGGACTACAAATGTAAACTGACTCTAAATATAAACAAAGTCTAAAAATAAAAACAGATTCTAAATGTAAACAAACGCTAAAAATGTAAACAAAGACTACAAATGTAAACAAAGGGACTAAATGTAAACACTCTAAATGTAAACAAAGACTACATATGTAAACAAAGAATTTAAATGTAAATAAAGACTACAAATGTAAACAAAGACCTTAAATGTAAACAGACTCTAAGTGAAAACAAAGACTAAAAATGTAAACAAAGACTACAGACGTAAACAAAGACTCTAAATGTAAAGAAGGTCTCTAAATGCAAACAAAGATTACAAATGTAAACAAAGACTACAAATGTAAACAAAGACTACAAATATAAACAGACTCTAAATGGAAACAGACTACAAATGTAAACAAAAACTATAAACGTAAACTAACACTCTATATGTAAACAGACTACAAATGTAAACAAAACTAAATGTAAACAAATACTAGAAATATAAACAAAGGCTCTAAATGTAACCAAAGACTGCAAACGTAAACAAAGTCTCTAAATGTAAACAAAAAATAAAAATGTAAACAAAGACTCTAAATGTAATAAAAAACTCTGGGTATAAACAAGGACTCTAGGTGTAAACAAGGACTACAAATGTAAACAGACTCTAAATGTAAACAAAGTCTAAAAATAAGAACAAAGACTCTACATGTAAACAAAGGCTAAAAATGTAAACAAAGACTACAAATGTAAACAAAGGCTCTAAATGTAAACAAACAAGCTATATGTAAACAAAGACTACAAATGTAAACAAAGACACTAAATGGAACTCTAAATGTAAACAAAGAATAAAAATGTAAACAAAGACTACTAATGTAAACAAAGGCTCTAAATGTAAACAAACAAGCTATATGTAAACAAAGACTACAAATGTAAACAAAGACACTAAATGGAACTCTAAATGTAAACAAAGAATAAAAATGTAAACAAAGACTACAAATGTAAACAAAGACCTTAAATGTAAACAGACTCTAAATGAAAACAAAGACTAAAAATGTAAACAAAGACTACAAACGTAAACAAAGACTCCAAATGTAAAGAAGTTCTCTAAATGCAAACAAAGATTACAAATGTAAACAAAAACTACAAATGTAAACAAAGGCTACAAATATAAACAAAAACTCTAAATGGAAACAGACTACATTGTAAACAAAAACTACAAACGTAAACTAACACTCTAAATGTAAACAAAGACTACAAATGTAAACAGACTCTAAATGTAAACAAAGTCTAAAAATAAAAACAAAGACTCTAAATGTAAACAAAGGATAAAAATGTAAACAAAGACTACAAATGTAAACAAAGGCTCTAAATGTAAACAAACACGCTATATGTAAACAAAGACTCCAAATGTAAACAAAGACCCCAAATGGAACTCTAAATCTAAACAAAAAATAAAAATGTAAACAGACTACAAATGTAAACAACACTAAAAGTAAACAAATACTACAAATATAAACAACGACTACAAATGTAAACAAAACTAAATGTAAACAAATACTAGAAATATAAACAAAGACTCTAAATGTAACCAAAAATTCTTGGTGTAAACAAGGACTCTAGGTGTAAAAAAGGACTACAAACGTAAACAAAGTCTCTAAATATAAACAAAGTCTAAATGTAAACAAAGACTACAAATGTAAACAAAGACTACAAATATAAACGGACTCTAAATGTAAACAAAGTCACTAAATTTAAACAAAGAATACAAATGTAAACAAAGACTATAAATGTTAAGAAAGTTTACAACTGTAAACAAAGACTACAAATGTAAACAAAGACACTAAACGTAAACAAAAACTACAAATGTAAACAGACTCTAAGTGTAAACAGACAACAAATGTAAACAAAGCCTCTACATATAAACAAAGTACCTAAATGTAAGCAGACTACAAATGTAAACAAAGAATACAAATGTAAACAAAGAGCACAAATGTTAAGTGACTCAAACTGTAAACAAACTCTCTAAATGTAAACAAAGTCTACAAATGTAAACAGACTATAAATGAAAACAGACTCTAAATGCAAACAGACTAAAAGTGTAAACAAAGACTACAAATATAAACAGACTCTAAATGGAAACAGACTACAAATGTAAACAAAAACTACAAACGTAAACCAACACTCTAAATGTAAACAAAGACTACAAATGAAAACAAAGGGACTAAATGTAAACACTCTAAATGTAAACAAAGACTACATATGTAAACAAAGAATTTAAATGTAAATAAAGACTACAAATGTAAATAAAGACCTTAAATGTAAACAGACTCTAAGTGAAAACAAAGACTAAAAATGTAAACAAAGACTACAGACGTAAACAAAGACTCTAAATGTAAAGAAGGTCTCTAAATGCAAACAAAGATTACAAATGTAAACAAAGACTACAAATGTAAACAAAGACTACAAATATAAACAGACTCTAAATGGAAACAGACTACAAATGTAAACAAAAACTATAAACGTAAACTAACACTCTATATGTAAACAGACTACAAATGTAAACAAAACTAAATGTAAACATATACTAGAAATATAAACAAAGGCTCTAAATGTAACCAAAGACTGCAAACGTAAACAAAGTCTCTAAATGTAAACAAAAAATAAAAATGTAAACAAAGACTCTAAATGTAATAAAAAACTCTGGGTATAAACAAGGACTCTAGGTGTAAACAAGGACTACAAATGTAAACAGACTCTAAATGTAAACAAAGTCTAAAAATAAGATCAAAGACTCTACATGTAAACAAAGGCTAAAAATGTAAACAAAGACTACAAATGTAAACAAAGGCTCTAAATGTATACAAACAAGCTATATGTAAACAAAGACTACAAATGTAAACAAAGACACTAAATGGAACTCTAAATGTAAACAAAGAATAAAAATGTAAACAAAGACTACTAATGTAAACAAAGGCTCTAAATGTAAACAAACAAGCTATATGTAAACAAAGACTACAAATGTAAACAAAGACACTAAATGGAACTCTAAATGTAAACAAAGAATAAAAATGTAAACAAAGACTACAAATGTAAACAAAGACCTTAAATGTAAACAGACTCTAAATGAAAACAAAGACTAAAAATGTAAACAAAGACTACAAACGTAAAGAAAGACTCCAAATGTAAAGAAGTTCTCTAAATGCAAACAAAGATTACAAATGTAAACAAAAACTACAAATGTAAACAAAGGCTACAAATATAAACAAAAACTCTAAATGGAAACAGACTACAAATGTAAACAAAAACTACAAACGTAAACTAACACTCTAAATGTAAACAAGGACTACAAGTGTAAACAGACTCTAAATGTAAACAAAGTCTAAAAATAAAAACAAAGACTCTAAATGTAAACAAAGGATAAAAATGTAAACAAAGGCTACAAATGTAAACAAAGGCTCTAAATGTAAACAAACACGCTATATGTAAACAAAGACTACAAATGTAAACAAAGACCCCAAATGGAACTCTAAATCTAAACAAAAAATAAAAATGTAAACAGACTACAAATGTAAACAAAACTAAAAGTAAACAAATACTACAAATATAAACAACGACTACAAATGTAAACAAAACTAAATGTAAACAAATACTAGAAATATAAACAAAGACTCTAAATGTAACCAAAAATTCTTGGTGTAAACAAGGACTCTAGGTGTAAAAAAGGATTACAAACGTAAACAAAGTCTCTAAATATAAACAAAGTCTAAATGTAAACAAAGACTACAAGCGTAAACAAAGACTGCAAATGTAACCAAAAACTCTACATGTAAACAATCTCTCTAAATGTAAACAAAGACTACAAATATAAACGGACTCTAAATGTAAACAAAGTCACTAAATTTAAACAAAGAATGCAAATGTAAACAAAGACTATAAATGTTAAGAAAGTTTACAACTGTAAACAAAGACTACAAATGTAAACAAAGACACTAAACGTAAACAAAAACTACAAATGTAAACAGACTCTAAGTGTAAACAGACAACAAATGTAAACAAAGCCTCTACATATAAACAAAGTACCTAAATGTAAGCAGACTACAAATGTAAACAAAGAATACAAATGTAAACAAAGAGCACAAATGTTAAGTGACTCAAACTGTAAACAAACTCTCTAAATGTAAACAAAGTCTACAAATGTAAACAGACTATAAATGAAAACAGACTCTAAATGCAAACAGACTAAAAGTGTAAACAAAGACTACAAATATAAACAGACTCTAAATGGAAACAGACTACAAATGTAAACAAAAACTACAAACGTAAACCAACACTCTAAATGTAAACAAAGACTACAAATGAAAACAAAGGGACTAAATGTAAACACTCTAAATGTAAACAAAGACTACATATGTAAACAAAGAATTTAAATGTAAATAAAGACTACAAATGTAAATAAAGACCTTAAATGTAAACAGACTCTAAGTGAAAACAAAGACTAAAAATGTAAACAAAGACTACAGACGTAAACAAAGACTCTAAATGTAAAGAAGGTCTCTAAATGCAAACAAAGATTACAAATGTAAACAAAGACTACAAATGTAAACAAAGACTACAAATATAAACAGACTCTAAATGGAAACAGACTACAAATGTAAACAAAAACTATAAACGTAAACTAACACTCTATATGTAAACAGACTACAAATGTAAACAAAACTAAATGTAAACATATACTAGAAATATAAACAAAGGCTCTAAATGTAACCAAAGACTGCAAACGTAAACAAAGTCTCTAAATGTAAACAAAAAATAAAAATGTAAATAAAGACTCTAAATGTAATAAAAAATTCTGGGTATAAACAAGGACTCTAGGTGTAAACAAGGACTACAAATGTAAACAGACTCTAAATGTAAACAAAGTCTAAAAATAAAAACAAAGACTCTAAATGTAAACAAAGGCTAAAAATGTAAACAAAGACTACAAATGTAAACAAAGGCTCTTAATGTAAACAAACAAGCTATATGTAAACAAAGACTACAAATGTAAACAAAGACACTAAATGGAACTCTAAATGTAAACAAAGAATAAAAATGTAAACAAAGACTACTAATGTAAACAAACGCTCTAAATGTAAACAAACAAGCTATATGTAAACAAAGACTACAAATGTAAACAAAGACACTAAATGGAACTCTAAATGTAAACAAAGAATAAAAATGTAAACAAAGACTACAAATGTAAACAAAGACCATAAATGTAAACAGACTCTAAATGAAAACAAAGACTAAAAATGTAAACAAAGACTACAAACGTAAACAAAGACTCCAAATGTAAAGAAGTTCTCTAAATGCAAACAAAGATTACAAATGTAAACAAAAACTACAAATGTAAACAAAGGCTACAAATATAAACAAAAACTCTAAATGGAAACAGACTACAAATGTAAACAAAAACTACAAACGTAAACTAACACTCTAAATGTAAACAAGGACTACAAGTGTAAACAGACTCTAAATGTAAACAAAGTCTAAAAATAAAAACAAAGACTCTAAATGTAAACAAAGGATAAAAATGTAAACAAAGGCTACAAATGTAAACAAAGGCTCTAAATGTAAACAAACACGCTATATGTAAACAAAGACTACAAATGTAAACAAAGACCCCAAATGGAACTCTAAATCTAAACAAAAAATAAAAATGTAAACAGACTACAAATGTAAACAAAACTAAAAGTAAACAAATACTACAAATATAAACAACGACTACAAATGTAAACAAAACTAAATGTAAACAAATACTAGAAATATAAACAAAGACTCTAAATGTAACCAAAAATTCTTGGTGTAAACAAGGACTCTAGGTGTAAAAAAGGATTACAAACGTAAACAAAGTCTCTGAATATAAACAAAGTCTAAATGTAAACAAAGACTACAAGCGTAAACAAAGACTGCAAATGTAAACAAAAACTCTACATGTAAACAATCTCTCTAAATGTAAACAAAGACTACAAATATAAACGGACTCTAAATGTAAACAAAGTCACTAAATTTAAACAAAGAATGCAAATGTAAACAAAGACTATAAATGTTAAGAAAGTTTACAACTGTAAACAAAGACTACAAATGTAAACAAAGACACTAAACGTAAACAAAAACTACAAATGTAAACAGACTCTAAGTGTAAACAGACAACAAATGTAAACAAAGCCTCTACATATAAACAAAGTACCTAAATGTAAGCAGACTACAAATGTAAACAAAGAATACAAATGTAAACAAAGAGCACAAATGTTAAGTGACTCAAACTGTAAACAAACTCTCTAAATGTAAACAAAGTCTACAAATGTAAACAGACTATAAATGAAAACAGACTCTAAATGCAAACAGACTAAAAGTGTAAACAAAGACTACAAATATAAACAGACTCTAAATGGAAACAGACTACAAATGTAAACAAAAACTACAAACGTAAACCAACACTCTAAATGTAAACAAAGACTACAAATGAAAACAAAGGGACTAAATGTAAACACTCTAAATGTAAACAAAGACTACATATGTAAACAAAGAATTTAAATGTAAATAAAGACTACAAATGTAAATAAAGACCTTAAATGTAAACAGACTCTAAGTGAAAACAAAGACTAAAAATGTAAACAAAGACTACAGACGTAAACAAAGACTCTAAATGTAAAGAAGGTCTCTAAATGCAAACAAAGATTACAAATGTAAACAAAGACTACAAATGTAAACAAAGACTACAAATATAAACAGACTCTAAATGGAAACAGACTACAAATGTAAACAAAAACTATAAACGTAAACTAACACTCTATATGTAAACAGACTACAAATGTAAACAAAACTAAATGTAAACATATACTAGAAATATAAACAAAGGCTCTAAATGTAACCAAAGACTGCAAACGTAAACAAAGTCTCTAAATGTAAACAAAAAATAAAAATGTAAATAAAGACTCTAAATGTAATAAAAAATTCTGGGTATAAACAAGGACTCTAGGTGTAAACAAGGACTACAAATGTAAACAGACTCTAAATGTAAACAAAGTCTAAAAATAAAAACAAAGACTCTAAATGTAAACAAAGGCTAAAAATGTAAACAAAGACTACAAATGTAAACAAAGGCTCTTAATGTAAACAAACAAGCTATATGTAAACAAAGACTACAAATGTAAACAAAGACACTAAATGGAACTCTAAATGTAAACAAAGAATAAAAATGTAAACAAAGACTACAAATGTAAACAAAGACCTTAAATGTAAACAGACTCTAAATGAAAACAAAGACTAAAAATGTAAACAAAGACTACAAACGTAAACAAAGACTCCAAATGTAAAGAAGTTCTCTAAATGCAAACAAAGATTACAAATGTAAACAAAAACTACAAATGTAAACAAAGGCTACAAATATAAACAAAAATTCTAAATGGAAACAGACTACAAATGTAAACAAAAACTACAAACGTAAACTAACACTCTAAATGTAAACAAGGACTACAAGTGTAAACAGACTCTAAATGTAAACAAAGTCTAAAAATAAAAACAAAGACTCTAAATGTAAACAAAGGATAAAAATGTAAACAAAGGCTACAAATGTAAACAAAGGCTCTAAATGTAAACAAACACGCTATATGTAAACAAAGACTACAAATGTAAACAAAGACCCCAAATGGAACTCTAAATCTAAACAAAAAATAAAAATGTAAACAGACTACAAATGTAAACAAAACTAAAAGTAAACAAATACTACAAATATAAACAACGACTACAAATGTAAGCAAAACTAAATGTAAACAAATACTAGAAATATAAACAAAGACTCTAAATGTAACCAAAAATTCTTGGTGTAAACAAGGACTCTAGGTGTAAAAAAGGATTACAAACGTAAACAAAGTCTCTAAATATAAACAAAGTCTAAATGTAAACAAAGACTACAAGCGTAAACAAAGACTGCAAATGTAAACAAAAACTCTACATGTAAACAATCTCTCTAAATGTAAACAAAGACTACAAATATAAACGGACTCTAAATGTAAACAAAGTCACTAAATTTAAACAAAGAATGCAAATGTAAACAAAGACTATAAATGTTAAGAAAGTTTACAACTGTAAACAAAGACTACAAATGTAAACAAAGACACTAAACGTAAACAAAAACTACAAATGTAAACAGACTCTAAGTGTAAACAGACAACAAATGTAAACAAAGCCTCTACATATAAACAAAGTACCTAAATGTAAGCAGACTACAAATGTAAACAAAGAATACAAATGTAAACAAAGAGCACAAATGTTAAGTGACTCAAACTGTAAACAAACTCTCTAAATGTAAACAAAGTCTACAAATGTAAACAGACTATAAATGAAAACAGACTCTAAATGCAAACAGACTAAAAGTGTAAACAAAGACTACAAATATAAACAGACTCTAAATGGAAACAGACTACAAATGTAAACAAAAACTACAAACGTAAACCAACTCTCTAAATGTAAACAAAGACTACAAATGTAAACAAAACTAAAAGTAAACAAATACTACAAATATAAACAACGACTACAAATGTAAACAAAACTAAATGTAAACAAATACTAGAAATATAAACAAAGACTCTAAATGTAACCAAAGACTGCAAACGTAAACAAAAACTCTAAATGGAAAAAAATAATAAAAATGTAAACAAAGACTCTAAATGTAATAAAAAACTCTGGGTATAAACAAGGACTCTAGGTGTAAACAAGGACTACCAATGTAAACAGACTCTAAATGTAAACAAAGTCTAAAAATAAAAACAAAGACTCTAAATGTAAACAAAGGCTAAAAATGAAAACAAAGACTACAAATGTAAACAAAGGCTCTAAATGTAAACAAACAAGCTATATGTAAACAAAGACTACCAATGAAAACAAAGACACTAAATGGAACTCTAAATGTAAACAAAGAATTAAAATGTAAACAAAAACTACTAATGTAAACAAAGGCTCTAAATCTAAACAAACAAGCTATATGTAAACAAAGACTACAAATGTAAACAAAGACACTAAATGGAACTCTAAATGTAAACAAAGAATAAAAATGTAAACAAAGACTACAAATGTAAACAAAGACCTTAAATGTAAACAGACTCTAAATGCAAACAAAGATTACAAATGTAAACAAAAACTACAAATGTAAACAAAGGCTACAAATATAAACAAAAACTCTAAATGGAAACAGACTACATTGTAAACAAAAACTACAAACGTAAACTAACACTCTAAATGTAAACAAAGACTACAAATGTAAACAGACTCTAAATGTAAACAAAGTCTAAAAATAAAAACAAAGACTCTAAATGTAAACAAAGGATAAAAATGTAAACAAAGACTACAAATGTAAACAAAGGCTCTAAATGTAAACAAACACGCTATATGTAAACAAAGACTACAAATGTAAACAAAGACCCCAAATGGAACTCTAAATCTAAACAAAAAATAAAAATGTAAACAGACTTCAAATGTAAACAACACTAAAAGTAAACAAATACTACAAATATAAACAACGACTACAAATGTAAACAAAACTAAATGTAAACAAATACTAGAAATATAAACAAAGACTCTAAATGTAACCAAAAATTCTTGGTGTAAACAAGGACTCTAGGTGTAAAAAAGGACTACAAACGTAAACAAAGTCTCTAAATATAAACAAAGTCTAAATGTAAACAAAGACTACAAGTGTAAACAAAGACTGCAAATGTAAACAAAAACTCTACATGTAAACAATCTCTCTAAATGTAAACAAAGACTACAAATATAAACGGACTCTAAATGTAAACAAAGTCACTAAATTTAAACAAAGAATACAAATGTAAACAAAGACTATAAATGTTAAGAAAGTTTACAACTGTAAACAAAGACTACAAATGTAAACAAAGACACTAAACGTAAACAAAAACTACAAATGTATACAGACTCTAAGTGTAAACAGACAACAAATGTAAACAAAGCCTCTACATATAAACAAAGTACCTAAATGTAAGCAGACTACAAATGTAAACAAAGAATACAAATGTAAACAAAGAGCATAAATGTTAAGTGACTCAAACTGTAAACAAACTCTCTAAATGTAAACAAAGT
This sequence comes from Salticus scenicus, assembly GCA_963930645.1. NCBI lineage: Eukaryota > Metazoa > Arthropoda > Arachnida > Araneae > Salticidae > Salticus > Salticus scenicus. Next base: position 707,206 of record CAWVNO010002818.1, on the reverse strand, counting down.
CTACAAATGTAAACAGACTATAAATGAAAACAGACTCTAAATGCAAACAGACTAAAAGTGTAAACAAAGACTACAAATATAAACAGACTCTAAATGGAAACAGACTACAAATGTAAACAAAAACTACAAACGTAAACCAACACTCTAAATGTAAACAAAGACTACAAATGTAAACAAAGGGACTAAATGTAAACACTCTAAATGTAAACAAAGACTACATATGTAAACAAAGAATTTAAATGTAAATAAAGACTACAAATGTAAACAAAGACCTTAAATGTAAACAGACTCTAAGTGAAAACAAAGACTAAAAATGTAAACAAAGACTACAGACGTAAACAAAGACTCTAAATGTAAAGAAGGTCTCTAAATGCAAACAAAGATTACAAATGTAAACAAAGACTACAAATGTAAACAAAGACTACAAATATAAACAGACTCTAAATGGAAATAGACTACAAATGTAAACAAAAACTATAAACGTAAACTAACACTCTATATGTAAACAGACTACAAATGTAAACAAAACTAAATGTAAACAAATACTAGAAATATAAACAAAGGCTCTAAATGAAACCAAAGACTGCAAACGTAAACAAAGTCTCTAAATGTAAACAAAAAATAAAAATGTAAACAAAGACTCTAAATGTAATAAAAAACTCTGGGTATAAACAAGGACTCTAGGTGTAAACAAGGACTACAAATGTAAACAGACTCTAAATGTAAACAAAGTCTAAAAATAAAAACAAAGACTCTAAATGTAAACAAAGGCTAAAAATGTAAACAAAGACTACAAATGTAAACAAAGGCTCTTAATGTAAACAAACAAGCTATATGTAAACAAAGACTACAAATGTAAACAAAGACACTAAATGGAACTCTAAATGTAAACAAAGAATAAAAATGTAAACAAAGACTACTAATGTAAACAAAGGCTCTAAATGTAAACAAACAAGCTATATGTAAACAAAGACTACAAATGTAAACAAAGACACTAAATGGAACTCTAATTGTAAACAAAGAATAAAAATGTAAACAAAGACTACAAATGTAAACAGACTCTAAATGAAAACAAAGACTAAAAATGTAAACAAAGACTACAAACGTAAACAAAGACTCCAAATGTAAAGAAGTTCTCTAAATGCAAACAAAGATTACAAATGTAAACAAAAACTACAAATGTAAACAAAGGCTACAAATATAAACAAAAACTCTAAATGGAAACAGACTACAAATGTAAACAAAAACTACAAACGTAAACTAACACTCTAAATGTAAACAAGGACTACAAGTGAAAACAGACTCTAAATGTAAACAAAGTCTAAAAATAAAAACAAAGACTCTAAATGTAAACAAAGGATAAAAATGTAAACAAAGGCTACAAATGTAAACAAAGGCTCTAAATGTAAACAAACACGCTATATGTAAACAAAGACTACAAATGTAAACAAAGACCCCAAATGGAACTCTAAATCTAAACAAAAAATAAAAATGTAAACAGACTACAAATGTAAACAAAACTAAAAGTAAACAAATACTACAAATATAAACAACGACTACAAATGTAAACAAAACTAAATGTAAACAAATACTAGAAATATAAACAAAGACTCTAAATGTAACCAAAAATTCTTGGTGTAAACAAGGACTCTAGGTGTAAAAAAGGATTACAAACGTAAACAAAGTCTCTAAATATAAACAAAGTCTAAATGTAAACAAAGACTACAAGCGTAAACAAAGACTGCAAATGTAAACAAAAACTCTACATGTAAACAATCTCTCTAAATGTAAACAAAGACTACAAATATAAACGGACTCTAAATGTAAACAAAGTCACTAAATTTAAACAAAGAATGCAAATGTAAACAAAGACTATAAATGTTAAGAAAGTTTACAACTGTAAACAAAGACTACAAATGTAAACAAAGACACTAAACGTAAACAAAAACTACAAATGTAAACAGACTCTAAGTGTAAACAGACAACAAATGTAAACAAAGCCTCTACATATAAACAAAGTACCTAAATGTAAGCAGACTACAAATGTAAACAAAGAATACAAATGTAAACAAAGAATACAAATGTAAACAAAGAGCACAAATGTTAAGTGACTCAAACTGTAAACAAACTCTCTAAATGTAAACAAAGTCTACAAATGTAAACAGACTATAAATGAAAACAGACTCTAAATGCAAACAGACAAAAAGTGTAAACAAAGACTACAAATATAAACAGACTCTAAATGGAAACAGACTACAAATGTAAACAAAAACTACAAACGTAAACCAACACTCTAAATGTAAACAAAGACTACAAATGTAAACAAAACTAAAAGTAAACAAATACTACAAATATAAACAACGACTACAAATGTAAACAAAACTAAATGTAAACAAATACTAGAAATATAAACAAAGACTCTAAATGTAACCAAAGACTGCAAACGTAAACAAAAACTGTAAATGGAAAAAAATAATAAAAATGTAAACAAAGACTCTAAATGTAATAAAAAACTCTGGGTATAAACAAGGACTCTAGGTGTAAACAAGGACTACCAATGTAAACAGACTCTAAATGTAAACAAAGTCTAAAAATAAAAACAAAGACTCTAAATGTAAACAAAGGCTAAAAATGAAAACAAAGACTACAAATGTAAACAAAGGCTCTAAATGTAAACAAACAAGCTATATGTAAACAAAGACTACAAATGTAAACAAAGACACTAAATGGAACTCTAAATGTAAACAAAGAATAAAAATGTAAACAAAGACTACTAATGTAAACAAAGGCTCTAAATGTAAACAAACAAGCTATATGTAAACAAAGACTACAAATGTAAACAAAAACACTAAATGGAACTCTAAATGTAAACAAAGAATAAAAATGTAAACAAAGACTACAAATGTAAACAAAGAACTTAAATGTAAACAGAATCTTAATGAAAACAAAGACTAAAAATGTAAACAAAGACTCTAAATGTAAAGATGGTCTCTAAATGCAAACAAAGATTACAAATACAAAAACTGCAAATGTAAACAAAGACTACAAATATAAACAAAAACTCTAAATGGAAATAGACTACAAATGTAAACAAAGACTACATATGTAAACAAAGACTGCAAACGTAAACAAAAACTCTAAATGGAAACAAATAATAAAAATGTAAACAAAGACTCTAAATGTAATAAAAAACTCTGGGTATAAACAAGGACTACAAATGTAAACTGACTCTAAATATAAACAAAGTCTAAAAATAAAAACAGACTCTAAATGTAAACAAACGCTAAAAATGTAAACAAAGACTACAAATGTAAACAAAGGGACTAAATGTAAACACTCTAAATGTAAACAAAGACTACATATGTAAACAAAGAATTTAAATGTAAATAAAGACTACAAATGTAAACAAAGACCTTAAATGTAAACAGACTCTAAGTGAAAACAAAGACTAAAAATGTAAACAAAGACTACAGACGTAAACAAAGACTCTAAATGTAAAGAAGGTCTCTAAATGCAAACAAAGATTACAAATGTAAACAAAGACTACAAATGTAAACAAAGACTACAAATATAAACAGACTCTAAATGGAAACAGACTACAAATGTAAACAAAAACTATAAACGTAAACTAACACTCTATATGTAAACAGACTACAAATGTAAACAAAACTAAATGTAAACAAATACTAGAAATATAAACAAAGGCTCTAAATGTAACCAAAGACTGCAAACGTAAACAAAGTCTCTAAATGTAAACAAAAAATAAAAATGTAAACAAAGACTCTAAATGTAATAAAAAACTCTGGGTATAAACAAGGACTCTAGGTGTAAACAAGGACTACAAATGTAAACAGACTCTAAATGTAAACAAAGTCTAAAAATAAGATCAAAGACTCTACATGTAAACAAAGGCTAAAAATGTAAACAAAGACTACAAATGTAAACAAAGGCTCTAAATGTATACAAACAAGCTATATGTAAACAAAGACTACAAATGTAAACAAAGACACTAAATGGAACTCTAAATGTAAACAAAGAATAAAAATGTAAACAAAGACTACTAATGTAAACAAAGGCTCTAAATGTAAACAAACAAGCTATATGTAAACAAAGACTACAAATGTAAACAAAGACACTAAATGGAACTCTAAATGAAAACAAAGACTAAAAATGTAAACAAAGACTACAAACGTAAAGAAAGACTCCAAATGTAAAGAGGTTCTCTAAATGCAAACAAAGATTACAAATGTAAACAAAAACTACAAATGTAAACAAAGGCTACAAATATAAACAAAAACTCTAAATGGAAACAGACTACAAATGTAAACAAAAACTACAAACGTAAACTAACACTCTAAATGTAAACAAGGACTACAAGTGTAAACAGACTCTAAATGTAAACAAAGTCTAAAAATAAAAACAAAGACTCTAAATGTAAACAAAGGATAAAAATGTAAACAAAGGCTAGAAATGTAAACAAAGGCTCTAAATGTAAACAAACACGCTATATGTAAACAAAGACTACAAATGTAAACAAAGACCCCAAATGGAACTCTAAATCTAAACAAAAAATAAAAATGTAAACAGACTACAAATGTAAACAAAACTAAAAGTAAACAAATACTACAAATATAAACAACGACTACAAATGTAAACAAAACTAAATGTAAACAAATACTAGAAATATAAACAAAGACTCTAAATGTAACCAAAAATTCTTGGTGTAAACAAGGACTCTAGGTGTAAAAAAGGATTACAAACGTAAACAAAGTCTCTAAATATAAACAAAGTCTAAATGTAAACAAAGACTACAAGCGTAAACAAAGACTGTAAATGTAACCAAAAACTCTACATGTAAACAATCTCTCTAAATGTAAACAAAGACTACAAATATAAACGGACTCTAAATGTAAACAAAGTCACTAAATTTAAACAAAGAATGCAAATGTAAACAAAGACACTAAACGTAAACAAAAACTACAAATGTAAACAGACTCTAAGTGTAAACAGACAACAAATGTAAACAAAGCCTCTACATATAAACAAAGTACCTAAATGTAAGCAGACTACAAATGTAAACAAAGAATACAAATGTAAACAAAGAGCACAAATGTTAAGTGACTCAAACTGTAAACAAACTCTCTAAATGTAAACCAAGTCTACAAATGTAAACAGACTATAAATGAAAACAGACTCTAAATGCAAACAGACTAAAAGTGTAAACAAAGACTACAAATATAAACAGACTCTAAATGGAAACAGACTACAAATGTAAACAAAAACTACAAACGTAAACCAACACTCTAAATGTAAACAAAGACTACAAATGTAAACAAAACTAAAAGTAAACAAATACTACAAATATAAACAACGACTACAAATGTAAACAAAACTAAATGTAAACAAATACTAGAAATATAAACAAAGACTCTAAATGTAACCAAAGACTGCAAACGTAAACAAAAACTCTAAATGGAAAAAAATAATAAAAATGTAAACAGACTCTAAATGTAATAAAAAACTCTGGGTATAAACAAGGACTCTAGGTGTAAACAAGGACTACCAATGTAAACAGACTCTAAATGTAAACAAAGTCTAAAAATAAAAACAAAGACTCTAAATGTAAACAAAGGCTAAAAATGAAAACAAAGACTACAAATGTAAACAAAGGCTCTAAATGTAAACAAACAAGCTATATGTAAACAAAGACTACAAATGAAAACAAAGACACTAAATGGAACTCTAAATGTAAACAAAGAATTAAAATGTAAACAAAAACTACTAATGTAAACAAAGGCTCTAAATGTAAACAAACAAGCTATATCTAAACAAAGACTACAAATGTAAACAAAGACACTAAATGGAACTCTAAATGTAAACAAAGAATAAAAATGTAAACAAAGACTACAAATGTAAACAAAGACCTTAAATGTAAACAGAATCTTAATGAAAACAAAGACTAAAAATGTAAACAAAGACTCTAAATGTAAAGATGGTCTCTAAATGCAAACAAAGATTACAAATGTAAACAAAAACTACAAATGTAAACAAAGACTACAAATATAAACAAAAACTCTAAATGGAAATAGACTACAAATGTAAACAAAGACTACATATGTAAACAAAGACTGCAAACGTAAACAAAAACTCTAAAAACAAATAATAAAAATGTAAACAAAGACTCTAAATGTAATAAAAAACTCTGGGTATAAACAAGGACTACAAATGTAAACTGACTCTAAATATAAACAAAGTCTAAAAATAAAAACAGACTCTAAATGTAAACAAACGCTAAAAATGTAAACAAAGACTACAAATGTAAACAAAGGGACTAAATGTAAACACTCTAAATGTAAACAAAGAATTTAAATGTAAATAAAGACTACAAATGTAAACAAAGACCTTAAATGTAAACAGACTCTAAGTGAAAACAAAGACTAAAAATGTAAACAAAGACTACAGACGTAAACAAAGACTCTAAATGTAAAGAAGGTCTCTAAATGCAAACAAAGATTACAAATGTAAACAAAGACTACAAATGTAAACAAAGACTACAAATATAAACAGACTCTAAATGGAAACAGACTACAAATGTAAACAAAAACTATAAACGTAAACTAACACTCTATATGTAAACAGACTACAAATGTAAACAAAACTAAATGTAAACAAATACTAGAAATATAAACAAAGGCTCTAAATGTAACCAAAGACTGCAAACGTAAACAAAGTCTCTAAATGTAAACAAAAAATAAAAATGTAAACAAAGACTCTAAATGTAATAAAAAACTCTGGGTATAAACAAGGACTCTAGGTGTAAACAAGGACTACAAATGTAAACAGACTCTAAATGTAAACAAAGTCTATAAATAAGAACAAAGACTCTACATGTAAACAAAGAATAAAAATGTAAACAAAGACTACTAATGTAAACAAAGGCTCTAAATGTAAACAAACAAGCTATATGTAAACAAAGACTTCAAATGTAAACAAAGACACTAAATGGAACTCTAAATGTAAACAAAGAATAAAAATGTAAACAAAGACTACAAATGTAAACAAAGACCTTAAATGTAAACAGACTCTAAATGAAAACAAAGACTAAAAATGTAAACAAAGACTACAAACGTAAACAAAAACTACAAATGTAAACAAAGGCTACAAATATAAACGAAAACTCTAAATGGAAACAGACTACATTGTAAACAAAAACTACAAACGTAAACTAACACTCTAAATGTAAACAAACACGCTATATGTAAACAAAGACTACAAATGTAAACAAAGACCCCAAATGGAACTCTAAATCTAAACAAAAAATAAAAATGTAAACAGACTACAAATGTAAACAACACTAAAAGTAAACAAATACTACAAATATAAACAACGACTACAAATGTAAACAAAACTAAATGTAAACAAATACTAGAAATATAAACAAAGACTCTAAATGTAACCAAAAATTCTTGGTGTAAACAAGGACTGTAGGTGTAAAAAAGGACTACAAACGTAAACAAAGTCTCTAAATATAAACAAAGTCTAAATGTAAACAAAGACTACAAGTGTAAACAAAGACTGCAAATGTAAACAAAAACTCTACATGTAAACAATCTCTCTAAATGTAAACAAAGACTACAAATATAAACGGACTCTAAATGTAAACAAAGTCACTAAATTTAAACAAAGAATACAAATGTAAACAAAGACTATAAATGTTAAGAAAGTTTACAACTGTAAACAAAGACTACAAATGTAAACAAAGACACTAAACGTAAACAAAAACTACAAATGTATACAGACTCTAAGTGTAAACAGACAACAAATGTAAACAAAGCCTCTACATATAAACAAAGTACCTAAATGTAAGCAGACTACAAATGTAAACAAAGAATACAAATGTAAACAAAGAGCACAAATGTTAAGTGACTCAAACTGTAAACAAACTCTCTAAATGTAAACAAAGTCTACAAATGTAAACAGACTATAAATGAAAACAGACTCTAAATACAAACAGACTAAAAGTGTAAACAAAGACTACAAATATAAACAGACTCTAAATGGAAACAGACTACAAATGTAAACAAAAACTACAAACGTAAACCAACACTCTAAATGTAAACAAAGACTACAAATGTAAACAAAGGGACTAAATGTAAACACTCTAAATGTAAACAAAGACTACATATGTAAACAAAGAATTTAAATGTAAATAAAGACTACAAATGTAAACAAAGACCTTAAATGTAAACAGACTCTAAGTGAAAACAAAGACTAAAAATGTAAACAAAGAATACAGACGTAAACAAAGACTCTAAATGTAAAGAAGGTCTCTAAATGCAAACAAAGATTACAAATGTAAACAAAGACTACAAATGTAAACAAAGACTACAAATATAAACAGACTCTAAATGGAAACAGACTACAAATGTAAACAAAAACTATAAACGTAAACTAACACTCTATATGTAAACAGACTACAAATGTAAACAAAACTAAATCTAAACAAATACTAGAAATATAAACAAAGGCTCTAAATGAAACCAAAGACTGCAAACGTAAACAAAGTCTCTAAATGTAAAAAAAAATAAAAATGTAAACAAAGACTCTAAATGTAATAAAAAACTCTGGGTATAAACAAGGACTCTAGGTGTAAACAAGGACTACAAATGTAAACAGACTCTAAATGTAAACAAAGTCTAAAAATAAGAACAAAGACTCTACATGTAAACAAAGGCTAAAAATGTAAACAAAGACTACAAATGTAAACAAAGGCTCTAAATGTAAACAAACAAGCTATATGTAAACAAAGACTACAAATGTAAACAAAGACACTAAATGGAACTCTAAATGTAAACGAAGAATAAAAATGTAAACAAAGACTACTAATGTAAACAAAGGCTCTAAATGTAAACAAACAAGCTATATGTAAACAAAGACTACAAATGTAAACAAAGACACTAAATGGAACTCTAAATGTAAACAAAGAATAAAAATGTAAACAAAGACCTTAAATGTAAACAGACTCTAAATGAAAACAAAGACTAAAAATGTAAACAAAGACTACAAACGTAAACAAAGACTCCAAATGTAAAGAAGTTCTCTAAATGCAAACAAAGATTACAAATGTAAACAAAAACTACAAATGTAAACAAAGGCTACAAATATAAACAAAAACTCTAAATGGAAACAGACTACATTGTAAACAAAAACTACAAACGTAAACTAACAATCTAAATGTAAACAAAGACTACAAATGTAAACAGACTCTAAATGTAAACAAAGTCTAAAAATAAAAACAAAGACTCTAAATGTAAACAAAGGATAAAAATGTAAACAAAGACTACAAATGTAAACAAAGGCTCTAAATGTAAACAAACACGCTATATGTAAACAAAGACTACAAATGTAAACAAAGACCCCAAATGGAACTCTAAATCTAAACAAAAAATAAAAATGTAAACAGACTACAAATGTAAACAACACTAAAAGTAAACAAATACTACAAATATAAACAACGACTACAAATGTAAACAAAACTAAATGTAAACAAATACTAGAAATATAAACAAAGACTCTAAATGTAACCAAAAATTCTTGGTGTAAACAAGGACTCTAGGTGTAAAAAAGGACTACAAACGTAAACAAAGTCTCTAAATATAAACAAAGTCTAAATGTAAACAAAGACTACAAGTGTAAACAAAGACTGCAAATGTAAACAAAAACTCTACATGTAAACAATCTCTCTAAATGTAAACAAAGACTACAAATATAAACGGACTCTAAATGTAAACAAAGTCACTAAATTTAAACAAAGAATACAAATGTAAACAAAGACTATAAATGTTAAGAAAGTTTACAACTGTAAACAAAGACTACAAATGTAAACAAAGACACTAAACGTAAACAAAAACTACAAATGTATACAGACTCTAAGTGTAAACAGACAACAAATGTAAACAAAGCCTCTACATATAAACAAAGTACCTAAATGTAAGCAGACTACAAATGTAAACAAAGAATACAAATGTAAACAAAGAGCACAAATGTTAAGTGACTCAAACTGTAAACAAACTCTCTAAATGTAAACAAAGTCTACAAATGTAAACAGACTATAAATGAAAACAGACTCTAAATGCAAACAGACTAAAAGTGTAAACAAAGACTACAAATATAAACAGACTCTAAATGGAAACAGACTACAAATGTAAACAAAAACTACAAACGTAAACCAACACTCTAAATGTAAACAAAGACTACAAATGTAAACAAAACTAAAAGTAAACAAATACTACAAATATAAACAACGACTACAAATGTAAACAAAACTAAATGTAAACAAATACTAGAAATATAAACAAAGACTCTAAATGTAACCAAAGACTGCAAACGTAAACAAAAACTGTAAATGGAAAAAAATAATAAAAATGTAAACAAAGACTCTAAATGTAATAAAAAACTCTGGGTATAAACAAGGACTCTAGGTGTAAACAAGGACTACCAATGTAAACAGACTCTAAATGTAAACAAAGTCTAAAAATAAAAACAAAGACTCTAAATGTAAACAAAGGCTAAAAATGAAAACAAAGACTACAAATGTAAACAAAGGCTCTAAATGTAAACAAACAAGCTATATGTAAACAAAGACTACAAATGTAAACAAAGACACTAAATGGAACTCTAAATGTAAACAAAGAATAAAAATGTAAACAAAGACTACTAATGTAAACAAAGGCTCTAAATGTAAACAAACAAGCTATATGTAAACAAAGACTACAAATGTAAACAAAGACACTAAATGGAACTCTAAATGTAAACAAAGAATAAAAATGTAAACAAAGACTACAAATGTAAACAAAGACCTTAAATGTAAACAGAATCTTAATGAAAACAAAGACTAAAAATGTAAACAAAGACTCTAAATGTAAAGATGGTCTCTAAATGCAAACAAAGATTACAAATACAAAAACTGCAAATGTAAACAAAGACTACAAATATAAACAAAAACTCTAAATGGAAATAGACTACAAATGTAAACAAAGACTACATATGTAAACAAAGACTGCAAACGTAAACAAAAACTCTAAATGGAAACAAATAATAAAAATGTAAACAAAGACTCTAAATGTAATAAAAAACTCTGGGTATAAACAAGGACTACAAATGTAAACTGACTCTAAATATAAACAAAGTCTAAAAATAAAAACAGACTCTAAATGTAAACAAACGCTAAAAATGTAAACAAAGACTACAAATGTAAACAAAGGGACTAAATGTAAACACTCTAAATGTAAACAAAGACTACATATGTAAACAAAGAATTTAAATGTAAATAAAGACTACAAATGTAAACAAAGACCTTAAATGTAAACAGACTCTAAGTGAAAACAAAGACTAAAAATGTAAACAAAGACTACAGACGTAAACAAAGACTCTAAATGTAAAGAAGGTCTCTAAATGCAAACAAAGATTACAAATGTAAACAAAGACTACAAATGTAAACAAAGACTACAAATATAAACAGACTCTAAATGGAAACAGACTACAAATGTAAACAAAAACTATAAACGTAAACTAACACTCTATATGTAAACAGACTACAAATGTAAACAAAACTAAATGTAAACAAATACTAGAAATATAAACAAAGGCTCTAAATGTAACCAAAGACTGCAAACGTAAACAAAGTCTCTAAATGTAAACAAAAAATAAAAATGTAAACAAAGACTCTAAATGTAATAAAAAACTCTGGGTATAAACAAGGACTCTAGGTGTAAACAAGGACTACAAATGTAAACAGACTCTAAATGTAAACAAAGTCTAAAAATAAGATCAAAGACTCTACATGTAAACAAAGGCTAAAAATGTAAACAAAGACTACAAATGTAAACAAAGGCTCTAAATGTATACAAACAAGCTATATGTAAACAAAGACTACAAATGTAAACAAAGACACTAAATGGAACTCTAAATGTAAACAAAGAATAAAAATGTAAACAAAGACTACTAATGTAAACAAAGGCTCTAAATGTAAACAAACAAGCTATATGTAAACAAAGACTACAAATGTAAACAAAGACACTAAATGGAACTCTAAATGTAAACAAAGAATAAAAATGTAAACAAAGACTACAAATGTAAACAAAGACCTTAAATGTAAACAGACTCTAAAGAAAACAAAGACTAAAAATGTAAACAAAGACTACAAACGTAAAGAAAGACTCCAAATGTAAAGAGGTTCTCTAAATGCAAACAAAGATTACAAATGTAAACAAAAACTACAAATGTAAACAAAGGCTACAAATATAAACAAAAACTCTAAATGGAAACAGACTACAAATGTAAACAAAAACTACAAACGTAAACTAACACTCTAAATGTAAACAAGGACTACAAGTGTAAACAGACTCTAAATGTAAACAAAGTCTAAAAATAAAAACAAAGACTCTAAATGTAAACAAAGGATAAAAATGTAAACAAAGGCTAGAAATGTAAACAAAGGCTCTAAATGTAAACAAACACGCTATATGTAAAAAAAGACTACAAATGTAAACAAAGACCCCAAATGGAACTCTAAATCTAAACAAAAAATAAAAATGTAAACAGACTACAAATGTAAACAAAACTAAAAGTAAACAAATACTACAAATATAAACAACGACTACAAATGTAAACAAAACTAAATGTAAACAAATACTAGAAATATAAACAAAGACTCTAAATGTAACCAAAAATTCTTGGTGTAAACAAGGACTCTAGGTGTAAAAAAGGATTACAAACGTAAACAAAGTCACTAAATATAAACAAAGTCTAAATGTAAACAAAGACTACAAGCGTAAACAAAGACTGTAAATGTAACCAAAAACTCTACATGTAAACAATCTCTCTAAATGTAAACAAAGACTACAAATATAAACGGACTCTAAATGTAAACAAAGTCACTAAATTTAAACAAAGAATGCAAATGTAAACAAAGACTATAAATGTTAAGAAAGTTTACAACTGTAAACAAAGACTACAAATGTAAACAAAGACACTAAACGTAAACAAAAACTACAAATGTAAACAGACTCTAAGTGTAAACAGACAACAAATGTAAACAAAGCCTCTACATATAAACAAAGTACCTAAATGTAAGCAGACTACAAATGTAAACAAAGAATACAAATGTAAACAAAGAGCACAAATGTTAAGTCTCTCAAACTGTAAACAAACTCTCTAAATGTAAACAAAGTCTACAAATGTAAACAGACTATAAATGAAAACAGACTCTAAATGCAAACAGACTAAAAGTGTAAACAAAGACTACAAATATAAACAGACTCTAAATGGAAACAGACTACAAATGTAAACAAAAACTACAAACGTAAACCAACACTCTAAATGTAAACAAAGACTACAAATGTAAACAAAACTAAAAGTAAACAAATACTACAAATATAAACAACGACTACAAATGTAAACAAAACTAAATGTAAACAAATACTAGAAATATAAACAAAGACTCTAAATGTAACCAAAGACTGCAAACGTAAAAAAAACTCTAAATGGAAAAAAATAATAAAAATGTAAACAGACTCTAAATGTAATAAAAAACTCTGGGTATAAACAAGGACTCTAGGGGTAAACAAGGACTACCAATGTAAACAGACTCTAAATGTAAACAAAGTCTAAAAATAAAAACAAAGACTCTAAATGTAAACAAAGGCTAAAAATGAAAACAAAGACTACAAATGCAAACAAAGGCTCTAAATGTAAACAAACAAGCTATATGTAAACAAAGACTACAAATGAAAACAAAGACACTAAATGGAACTCTAAATGTAAACAAAGAATTAAAATGTAAACAAAAACTACTAATGTAAACAAAGGCTCTAAATGTAAACAAACAAGCTATATGTAAACAAAGACTACAAATGTAAACAAAGACACTAAATGGAACTCTAAATGTAAACAAAGAATAAAAATGTAAACAAAGACTACAAATGTAAACAAAGACCTTAAATGTAAACAGAATCTTAATGAAAACAAAGACTAAAAATGTAAACAAAGACTCTAAATGTAAAGATGGTCTCTAAATGCAAACAAAGATTACAAATGTAAACAAAAACTACAAATGTAAACAAAGACTACAAATATAAACAAAAACTCTAAATGGAAATAGACTACAAATGTAAACAAAGACTACATATGTAAACAAAGACTGCAAACGTAAACAAAAACTCTAAAAACAAATAATAAAAATGTAAACAAAGACTCTAAATGTAATAAAAAACTCTGGGTATAAACAAGGACTACAAATGTAAACTGACTCTAAATATAAACAAAGTCTAAAAATAAAAACAGACTCTAAATGTAAACAAACGCTAAAAATGTAAACAAAGACTACAAATGTAAACAAAGGGACTAAATGTAAACACTCTAAATGTAAACAAAGACTACATATGTAAACAAAGAATTTAAATGTAAATAAAGACTACAAATGTAAACAAAGACCTTAAATGTAAACAGACTCTAAGTGAAAACAAAGACTAAAAATGTAAACAAAGACTACAGACGTAAACAAAGACTCTAAATGTAAAGAAGGTCTCTAAATGCAAACAAAGATTACAAATGTAAACAAAGACTACAAATGTAAACAAAGACTACAAATATAAACAGACTCTAAATGGAAACAGACTACAAATGTAAACAAAAACTATAAACGTAAACTAACACTCTATATGTAAACAGACTACAAATGTAAACAAAACTAAATGTAAACAAATACTAGAAATATAAACAAAGGCTCTAAATGTAACCAAAGACTGCAAACGTAAACAAAGTCTCTAAATGTAAACAAAAAATAAAAATGTAAACAAAGACTCTAAATGTAATAAAAAACTCTGGGTATAAACAAGGACTCTAGGTGTAAACAAGGACTACAAATGTAAACAGACTCTAAATGTAAACAAAGTCTAAAAATAAGAACAAAGACTCTACATGTAAACAAAGAATAAAAATGTAAACAAAGACTACTAATGTAAACAAAGGCTCTAAATGTAAACAAACAAGCTATATGTAAACAAAGACTTCAAATGTAAACAAAGACACTAAATGGAACTCTAAATGTAAACAAAGAATAAAAATGTAAACAAAGACTACAAATGTAAACAAAGACCTTAAATGTAAACAGACTCTAAATGAAAACAAAGACTAAAAATGTAAACAAAGACTACAAACGTAAACAAAAACTACAAATGTAAACAAAGGCTACAAATATAAACGAAAACTCTAAATGGAAACAGACTACATTGTAAACAAAAACTACAAACGTAAACTAACACTCTAAATGTAAACAAACACGCTATATGTAAACAAAGACTACAAATGTAAACAAAGACCCCAAATGGAACTCTAAATCTAAACAAAAAATAAAAATGTAAACAGACTACAAATGTAAACAACACTAAAAGTAAACAAATACTACAAATATAAACAACGACTACAAATGTAAACAAAACTAAATGTAAACAAATACTAGAAATATAAACAAAGACTCTAAATGTAACCAAAAATTCTTGGTGTAAACAAGGACTGTAGGTGTAAAAAAGGACTACAAACGTAAACAAAGTCTCTAAATATAAACAAAGTCTAAATGTAAACAAAGACTACAAGTGTAAACAAAGACTGCAAATGTAAAAAAAAACTCTACATGTAAACAATCTCTCTAAATGTAAACAAAGACTACAAATATAAACGGACTCTAAATGTAAACAAAGTCACTAAATTTAAACAAAGAATACAAATGTAAACAAAGACTATAAATGTTAAGAAAGTTTACAACTGTAAACAAAGACTACAAATGTAAACAAAGACACTAAACGTAAACAAAAACTACAAATGTATACAGACTCTAAGTGTAAACAGACAACAAATGTAAACAAAGCCTCTACATATAAACAAAGTACCTAAATGTAAGCAGACTACAAATGTAAACAAAGAATACAAATGTAAACAAAGAGCACAAATGTTAAGTGACTCAAACTGTAAACAAACTCTCTAAATGTAAACAAAGTCTACAAATGTAAACAGACTATAAATGAAAACAGACTCTAAATGCAAACAGACTAAAAGTGTAAACAAAGACTACAAATATAAACAGACTCTAAATGGAAACAGACTACAAATGTAAACAAAAACTACAAACGTAAACCAACACTCTAAATGTAAACAAAGACTACAAATGTAAACAAAGGGACTAAATGTAAACACTCTAAATGTAAACAAAGACTACATATGTAAACAAAGAATTTAAATGTAAATAAAGACTACAAATGTAAACAAAGACCTTAAATGTAAACAGACTCTAAGTGAAAACAAAGACTAAAAATGTAAACAAAGAATACAGACGTAAACAAAGACTCTAAATGTAAAGAAGGTCTCTAAATGCAAACAAAGATTACAAATGTAAACAAAGACTACAAATGTAAACAAAGACTACAAATATAAACAGACTCTAAATGGAAACAGACTACAAATGTAAACAAAAACTATAAACGTAAACTAACACTCTATATGTAAACAGACTACAAATGTAAACAAAACTAAATCTAAACAAATACTAGAAATATAAACAAAGGCTCTAAATGAAACCAAAGACTGCAAACGTAAACAAAGTCTCTAAATGTAAACAAAAAATAAAAATGTAAACAAAGACTCTAAATGTAATAAAAAACTCTGGGTATAAACAAGGACTCTAGGTGTAAACAAGGACTACAAATGTAAACAGACTCTAAATGTAAACAAAGTCTAAAA
Source organism: Salticus scenicus (assembly GCA_963930645.1). NCBI lineage: Eukaryota > Metazoa > Arthropoda > Arachnida > Araneae > Salticidae > Salticus > Salticus scenicus. The sequence goes on along the minus strand of CAWVNO010002818.1, from coordinate 690,412 downwards.
ATAAGAACAAAGACTCTACATGTAAACAAAGGCTAAAAATGTAAACAAAGACTACAAATGTAAACAAAGGCTCTAAATGTAAACAAACAAGCTATATGTAAACAAAGACTACAAATGTAAACCAAGACACTAAATGGAACTCTAAATGTAAACGAAGAATAAAAATGTAAACAAAGACTACTAATGTAAACAAAGGCTCTAAATGTAAACAAACAAGCTATATGTAAACAAAGACTACAAATGTAAACAAAGACACTAAATGGAACTCTAAATGTAAACAAAGAATAAAAATGTAAACAAAGACTACAAATGTAAACAAAGACCTTAAATGTAAACAGACTCTAAATGAAAACAAAGACTAAAAATGTAAACAAAGACTACAAACGTAAACAAAGACTCCAAATGTAAAGAAGTTCTCTAAATGCAAACAAAGATTACAAATGTAAACAAAAACTACAAATGTAAACAAAGGCTACAAATATAAACAAAAACTCTAAATGGAAACAGACTACATTGTAAACAAAAACTACAAACGTAAACTAACAATCTAAATGTAAACAAAGACTACAAATGTAAACAGACTCTAAATGTAAACAAAGTCTAAAAATAAAAACAAAGACTCTAAATGTAAACAAAGGATAAAAATGTAAACAAAGACTACAAATGTAAACAAAGGCTCTAAATGTAAACAAACACGCTATATGTAAACAAAGACTACAAATGTAAACAAAGACCCCAAATGGAACTCTAAATCTAAACAAAAAATAAAAATGTAAACAGACTACAAATGTAAACAACACTAAAAGTAAACAAATACTACAAATATAAACAACGACTACAAATGTAAACAAAACTAAATGTAAACAAATACTAGAAATATAAACAAAGACTCTAAATGTAACCAAAAATTCTTGGTGTAAACAAGGACTCTAGGTGTAAAAAAGGACTACAAACGTAAACAAAGTCTCTAAATATAAACAAAGTCTAAATGTAAACAAAGACTACAAGTGTAAACAAAGACTGCAAATGTAAACAAAAACTCTACATGTAAACAATCTCTCTAAATGTAAACAAAGACTACAAATATAAACGGACTCTAAATGTAAACAAAGTCACTAAATTTAAACAAAGAATACAAATGTAAACAAAGACTATAAATGTTAAGAAAGTTTACAACTGTAAACAAAGACTACAAATGTAAACAAAGACACTAAACGTAAACAAAAACTACAAATGTATACAGACTCTAAGTGTAAACAGACAACAAATGTAAACAAAGCCTCTACATATAAACAAAGTACCTAAATGTAAGCAGACTACAAATGTAAACAAAGAATACAAATGTAAACAAAGAGCACAAATGTTAAGTGACTCAAACTGTAAACAAACTCTCTAAATGTAAACAAAGTCTACAAATGTAAACAGACTATAAATGAAAACAGACTCTAAATGCAAACAGACTAAAAGTGTAAACAAAGACTACAAATATAAACAGACTCTAAATGGAAACAGACTACAAATGTAAACAAAAACTACAAACGTAAACCAACACTCTAAATGTAAACAAAGACTACAAATGTAAACAAAGGGACTAAATGTAAACACTCTAAATGTAAACAAAAACTACATATGTAAACAAAGAATTTAAATGTAAATAAAGACTACAAATGTAAACAAAGACCTTAAATGTAAACAGACTCTAAGTGAAAACAAAGACTAAAAATGTAAACAAAGACTACAGACGTAAACAAAGACTCTAAATGTAAAGAAGGTCTCTAAATGCAAACAAAGATTACAAATGTAAACAAAGACTACAAATGTAAACAAAGACTACAAATATAAACAGACTCTAAATGGAAATAGACTACAAATGTAAACAAAAACTATAAACGTAAACTAACACTCTATATGTAAACAGACTACAAATGTAAACAAAACTAAATGTAAACAAATACTAGAAATATAAACAAAGGCTCTAAATGAAACCAAAGACTGCAAACGTAAACAAAGTCTCTAAATGTAAACAAAAAATAAAAATGTAAACAAAGACTCTAAATGTAATAAAAAACTCTGGGTATAAACAAGGACTCTAGGTGTAAACAAGGACTACAAATGTAAACAGACTCTAAATGTAAACAAAGTCTAAAAATAAAAACAAAGACTCTAAATGTAAACAAAGGCTAAAAATGTAAACAAAGACTACAAATGTAAACAAAGGCTCTTAATGTAAACAAACAAGCTATATGTAAACAAAGACTACAAATGTAAACAAAGACACTAAATGGAACTCTAAATGTAAACAAAGAATAAAAATGTAAACAAAGACTACTAATGTAAACAAAGGCTCTAAATGTAAACAAACAAGCTATATGTAAACAAAGACTACAAATGTAAACAAAGACACTAAATGGAACTCTAAATGTAAACAAAGAATAAAAATGTAAACAAAGACTACAAATGTAAACAGACTCTAAATGAAAACAAAGACTAAAAATGTAAACAAAGACTACAAACGTAAACAAAGACTCCAAATGTAAAGAAGTTCTCTAAATGCAAACAAAGATTACAAATGTAAACAAAAACTACAAATGTAAACAAAGGCTACAAATATAAACAAAAACTCTAAATGGAAACAGACTACAAATGTAAACAAAAACTACAAACGTAAACTAACACTCTAAATGTAAACAAGGACTACAAGTGTAAACAGACTCTAAATGTAAACAAAGTCTAAAAATAAAAACAAAGACTCTAAATGTAAACAAAGGATAAAAATGTAAACAAAGGCTACAAATGTAAACAAAGGCTCTAAATGTAAACAAACACGCTATATGTAAACAAAGACTACAAATGTAAACAAAGACCCCAAATGGAACTCTAAATCTAAACAAAAAATAAAAATGTAAACAGACTACAAATGTAAACAAAACTAAAAGTAAACAAATACTGCAAATATAAACAACGACTACAAATGTAAACAAAACTAAATGTAAACAAATACCAGAAATATAAACAAAGACTCTAAATGTAACCAAAAATTCTTGGTGTAAACAAGGACTCTAGGTGTAAAAAAGGATTACAAACGTAAACAAAGTCTCTAAATATAAACAAAGTCTAAATGTAAACAAAGACTACAAGCGTAAACAGACTGCAAATGTAAACAAAAACTCTACATGTAAACAATCTCTCTAAATGTAAACAAAGACTACAAATATAAACGGACTCTAAATGTAAACAAAGTCACTAAATTTAAACAAAGAATACAAATGTAAACAAAGACTATAAATGTTAAGAAAGTTTACAACTGTAAACAAAGACTACAAATGTAAACAAAGACACTAAACGTAAACAAAAACTACAAATGTAAACTGACTCTAAGTGTAAACAGACAACAAATGTAAACAAAGCCTCTAAATATAAACAAAGTACCTAAATGTAAGCAGACTACAAATGTAAACAAAGAATACAAATGTAAACAAAGAGCACAAATGTTAAGTGACTCAAACTGTAAACAAACTCTCTAAATGTAAACAAAGTCTACAAATGTAAACAGACTATAAATGAAAACAGGCTCTAAATGCAAACAGACTAAAAGTGTAAACAAAGACTACAAATATAAACAGACTCTAAATGGAAACAGACTACAAATGTAAACAAAAACTACAAACGTAAACCAACACTCTAAATGTAAACAAAGACTACAAATGTAAACAAAACTAAAAGTAAACAAATACTACAAATATAAACAACGACTACAAATGTAAACAAAACTAAATGTAAACAAATACTAGAAATATAAACAAAGACTCTAAATGTAACCAAAGACTGCAAACGTAAACAAAAACTCTAAATGGAAAAAAATAATAAAAATGTAAACAAAGACTCTAAATGTAATAAAAAACTCTGGGTATAAACAAGGACTCTAGGTGTAAACAAGGACTACCAATGTAAACAGACTCTAAATGTAAACAAAGTCTAAAAATAAAAACAAAGACTCTCAATGTAAACAAAGGCTAAAAATGTAAACAAAGACTACAAATGTAAACAAAGGCTCTAAATGTAAACAAACAAGCAATATGTAAACAAAGACTACAAATGTAAACAAAGACACTAAATGGAACTCTAAATGTAAACAAAGAATAAAAATGTAAACAAAGACTACTAATGTAAACAAAGGCTCTAAATGTAAACAAACAAGCTATATGTAAACAAAGACTACAAATGTAAACAAAGACACTAAATGGAACTCTAAATGTAAACAAAGAATAAAAATGTAAACAAAGACTACAAATGTAAACAAAGACCTTAAATGTAAACAGAATCTTAATGAAAACAAAGACTAAAAATGTAAACAAAGACTCTAAATGTAAAGATGGTCTCTAAATGCAAACAAAGATTACAAATGTAAACAAAAACTACAAATGTAAACAAAGAGTACAAATATAAACAAAAACTCTAAATGGAAATAGACTACAAATGTAAACAAATTCTACATATGTAAACATAGACTGCAAACGTAAACAAAAACTCTAAATGGAAACAAATAATAAAAATGTAAACAAAGACTCTAAATGTAATAAAAAACTCTGGGTATAAACAAGGACTACAAATGTAAACTGACTCTAAATATAAACAAAGTCTAAAAATAAAAACAGACTCTAAATGTAAACAAACGCTAAAAATGTAAACAAAGACTACAAATGTAAAAAAAGGGACTAAATGTAAACACTCTAAATGTAAACAAAGACTACATATGTAAACAAAGAATTTAAATGTAAATAAAGACTACAAATGTAAACAAAGACCTTAAATGTAAACAGACTCTAAGTGAAAACAAAGAATAAAAATGTAAACAAAGACTACAGACGTAAACAAAGACTCTAAATGTAAAGAAGGTCTTTAATGCAAACAAAGATTACAAATGTAAACAAAGACTACAAATGTAAACAAAGACTACAAATATAAACAGACTCTTAATGGAAACAGACTACAAATGTAAACAAAAACTATAAACGTAAACTAACACTCTATATGTAAACAGACTACAAATGTAAACAAAACTAAATGTAAACAAATACTAGAAATATAAACAAAGGCTCTAAATGTAACCAAAGACTGCAAACGTAAACAAAGTCTCTAAATGTAAACAAAAAATAAAAATGTAAACAAAGACTCTAAATGTAATAAAAAACTCTAGGTATAAACAAGGACTCTAGGTGTAAACAAGGACTAGAAATGTAAACAGACTCTAAATGTAAACAAAGTCTAAAAATAAGAACAAAGACTCTACATGTAAACAAAGGCTAAAAATGTAAACAAAGACTACAAATGTAAACAAAGGCTCTAAATGTAAACAAACAAGCTATATGTAAACAAAGACTACAAATGTAAACAAAGACACTAAATGTAACTCTAAATGTAAACAAAGAATAAAAATGTAAACAAAGACTACTAATGTAAACAAAGGCTCTAAATGTAAACAAACAAGCTATATGTAAACAGACTACAAATGTAAACAAAGAGACTAAATGGAACTCTAAATGTAAACAAAGAATAAAAATGTAAACAAAGACTACAAATGTAAACAAAGACCTTAAATGTAAACAGACTCTAAATGAAAACAAACTAAAAATGTAAACAAAGACTACAAACGTAAACAAAGACTCCAAATGTAAAGATGTTCTCTAAATGCAAACAAAGATTACAAATGTAAACAAAAACTACAAATGTAAACAAAGGCTACAAATATAAACAAAAACTCTAAATGGAAACAGACTACATTGTAAACAAAAACTACAAACGTAAACTAACACTCTAAATGTAAACAAGGACTACAAATGTAAACAGACTCTAAATGTAAACAAAGTCTAAAAATAAAAACAAAGACTCTAAATGTAAACAAAGGATAAAAATGTAAACAAAGTCTACAAATGTAAACAAAGGCTCTAAATGTAAACAAACACGCTATATGTAAACAAAGACTACAAATGTAAACAAAGACCCCAAATGGAACTCTAAATCTAAACAAAAAATAAAAATGTAAACAGACTACAAATGTAAACAAAACTAAAAGTAAACAAATACTACAAATATAAACAACGACTACAAATGTAAACAAAACTAAATGTAAACAAATACTAGAAATATAAACAAAGACTCTAAATGTAACCAAACATTCTTGGTGTAAACAAGGACTCTAGGTGTAAAAAAGGACTACAAACGTAAACAAAGTCTCTAAATATAAACAAAGTCTAAATGTAAACAAAGACTACAAGTGTAAACAAAGACTGCAAATGTAAACAAAAACTCTACATGTAAACAATCTCTCTAAATGTAAACAAAGACTACAAATATAAACGGACTCTAAATGTAAACAAAGTCGCTAAATTTAAACAAAGAATACAAATGTAAACAAAGACTATAAATGTTAAGAAAGTTTACAACTGTAAACAAAGACTACAAATGTAAACAAAGACACTAAACGTAAACAAAAACTACAAATGTATACAGACTCTAAGTGTAAACAGACAACAAATGTAAACAAAGCCTCTACATATAAACAAAGTACCTAAATGTAAGCACATTACAAATGTAAACAAAGAATACAGATGTAAACAAAGAGCACAAATGTTAAGTGACTCAAACTGTAAACAAACTCTCTAAATGTAAACGAAGTCTACAAATGTAAACAGACTATAAATGAAAACAGACTCTAAATGCAAACAGACTAAAAGTGTAAACAAAGACTACAAATATAAACAGACTCTAAATGGAAACAGACTACAAATGTAAACAAAAACTACAAACGTAAACCAACACTCTAAATGTAAACAAAGACTACAAATGTAAACAAAGGGACTAAATGTAAACACTCTAAATGTAAACAAAGACTACATATGTAAACAAAGAATTTAAATGTAAATAAAGGTTACAAATGTAAACAAAGACCATAAATGTAAACAGACTCTAAGTGAAAACAAAGACTAAAAATGTAAACAAAGACTACAGACGTAAACAAAGACTCTAAATGTAAAGAAGGTCTCTAAATGCAAACAAAGATTACAAATATAAACAAAGACTACAAATGTAAACAAAGACTACAAATATAAACAGACTCTAAATGGAAACAGACCACAAATGTAAACAAAAACTATAAACGTAAACTAACACTCTATATGTAAACAGACTACAAATGTAAACAAAACTAAATGTAAACAAATACTAGAAATATAAACAAAGGCTCTAAATGTAACCAAAGACTGCAAACGTAAACAAAGTCTCTAAATGTAAACAAAAAATAAAAATGTAAACAAAGACTCTAAATGTAATAAAAAACTCTGGGTATAAACAAGGACTCTAGGTGTAAACAAGGACTACAAATGTAAACAGACTCTAAATGTTAACAAAGTCTAAAAATAAAAACAAAGACTCTAAATGTAAACAAAGGCTAAAAATGTAAACAAAGACTACAAATGTAAACAAAGGGTCTTAATGTAAACAAACAAGCTATATGTAAACAAAGACTACAAATGTAAACAAAGACACTAAATGGAACTCTAAATGTAAACAAAGAATAAAAATGTAAACAAAGACTACTAATGTAAACAAAGGCTCTAAATGTAAACAAACAAGCTATATATAAACAAAGACTACAAATGTAAACAAAGACACTAAATGGAACTCTAAATGTAAACAAAGAATAAAAATGTAAACAAAGACTACAAATGTAAACAAAGACCTTAAATGTAAACAGACTCTAAATGAAAACAAAGACTAAAAATGTAAACAAAGACTACAAACGTAAACAAAGACTCCAAATGTAAAGAAGTTCTCTAAATGCAAAAAAAGATTACAAATGTAAACAAAAACTACAAATGTAAACAAAGGCTACAAATATAAACAAAAACTCTAAATGGAAACAGACTACATTGTAAACAAAAACTACAAACGTAAACTAACACTCTAAATGTAAACAAGGACTACAAATGTAAACAGACTCAAAATGTAAACAAAGTCTAAAAATAAAAACAAAGACTCTAAATGTAAACAAATGATAAAAATGTAAACAAAGACTACAAATGTAAACAAAGGCTCTAAATGTAAACAAACACGCTATATGTAAACAAAGACTACAAATGTAAACAAAGACCCCAAATGGAACTCTAAATCTAAACAAAAAATAAAAATGTAAACAGACTACAAATGTAAACAAAACTAAAAGTAAACAAATACTACAAATATAAACAACGACTACAAATGTAAACAAAACTAAATGTAAACAAATACTAGAAATATAAACAAAGACTCTAAATGTAACCAAAAATTCTTGGTGTAAACAAGGACTCTAGGTGTAAAAAAGGACTACAAACGTAAACAAAGTCTCTAAATATAAACAAAGTCTAAATGTAAACAAAGACTACAAGTGTAAACAAAGACTGCAAATGTAAACAAAAACTCTACATGTAAACAATCTCTCTAAATGTAAACAAAGACTACAAATATAAACGGACTCTAAATGTAAACAAAGTCGCTAAATTTAAACAAAGAATACAAATGTAAATAAAGACTATAAATGTTAAGAAAGTTTACAACTGTAAACAAAGACTACAAATGTAAACAAAGACACTAAACGTAAACAAAAACTACAAATGTATACAGACTCTAAGTGTAAACAGACAACAAATGTAAACAAAGTCTCTACATATAAACAAAGTACCTAAATGTAAGCAGACTACAAATGTAAACAAAGAATACAAATGTAAACAAAGAGCACAAATGTTAAGTGACTCAAACTGTAAACAAACTCTCTAAATGTAAACAAAGTCTACAAATGTAAACAGACTATAAATGAAAACAGACTCTAAATGCAAACAGACTAAAAGTGTAAACAAAGACTACAAATATAAACAGACTCTAAATGGAAACAGAATACAAATGTAAACAAAAACTACAAACGTAAACCAACACTCTAAATGTAAACAAAGACTACAAATGCAAACAAAGGGACTAAATGTAAACACTCTAAATGTAAACAAAGACTACATATGTAAACAAAGAATTTAAATGTAAATAAAGACTACAAATGTAAACAAAGACCTTAAATGTAAACAGACTCTAAGTGAAAACAAAGACTAAAAATGTAAACAAAGACTACAGACGTAAACAAAGACTCTAAATGTAAAGAAGGTCTCTAAATGCAAACAAAGATTACAAATGTAAACAAAGACTACAAATGTAAACAAAGACTACAAATATAAATAGACTCTAAATGGAAATAGACTACAAATGTAAACAAAAACTACAAACGTAAACCAACACTCTAAATGTAAACAAAGACTACAAATGTAAACAAAGGGACTAAATGTAAACACTCTAAATGTAAACAAAAACTACATATGTAAACAAAGAATTTAAATGTAAATAAAGACTACAAATGTAAACAAAGACCTTAAATGTAAACAGACTCTAAGTGAAAACAAAGACTAAAAATGTAAACAAAGACTACAGACGTAAACAAAGACTCTAAATGTAAAGAAGGTCTCTAAATGCAAACAAAGATTACAAATGTAAACAAAGACTACAAATGTAAACAAAGACTACAAATATAAACAGACTCTAAATGGAAATAGACTACAAATGTAAACAAAAACTATAAACGTAAACTAACACTCTATATGTAAACAGACTACAAATGTAAACAAAACTAAATGTAAACAAATACTAGAAATATAAACAAAGGCTCTAAATGAAACCAAAGACTGCAAACGTAAACGAAGTCTCTAAATGTAAACAAAAAATAAAAATGTAAACAAAGACTCTAAATGTAATAAAAAACTCTGGGTATAAACAAGGACTCTAGGTGTAAACAAGGACTACAAATGTAAACAGACTCTAAATGTAAACAAAGTCTAAAAATAAAAACAAAGACTCTAAATGTAAACAAAGGCTAAAAATGTAAACAAAGACTACAAATGTAAACAAAGGCTCTTAATGTAAACAAACAAGCTATATGTAAACAAAGACTACAAATGTAAACAAAGACACTAAATGGAACTCTAAATGTAAACAAAGAATAAAAATGTAAACAAAGACTACTAATGTAAACAAAGGCTCTAAATGTAAACAAACAAGCTATATGTAAACAAAGACTACAAATGTAAACAAAGACACTAAATGGAACTCTAAATGTAAACAAAGAATAAAAATGTAAACAAAGACTACAAATGTAAACAGACTCTAAATGAAAACAAAGACTAAAAATGTAAACAAAGACTACAAACGTAAACAAAGACTCCAAATGTAAAGAAGTTCTCTAAATGCAAACAAAGATTACAAATGTAAACAAAAACTACAAATGTAAACAAAGGCTACAAATATAAACAAAAACTCTAAATGGAAACAGACTACAAATGTAAACAAAAACTACAAACGTAAACTAACACTCTAAATGTAAACAAGGACTACAAGTGTAAACAGACTCTAAATGTAAACAAAGTCTAAAAATAAAAACAAAGACTCTAAATGTAAACAAAGGATAAAAATGTAAACAAAGGCTACAAATGTAAACAAAGGCTCTAAATGTAAACAAACACGCTATATGTAAACAAAGACTACAAATGTAAACAAAGACCCCAAATGGAACTCTAAATCTAAACAAAAAATAAAAATGTAAACAGACTACAAATGTAAACAAAACTAAAAGTAAACAAATACTGCAAATATAAACAACGACTACAAATGTAAACAAAACTAAATGTAAACAAATACCAGAAATATAAACAAAGACTCTAAATGTAACCAAAAATTCTTGGTGTAAACAAGGACTCTAGGTGTAAAAAAGGATTACAAACGTAAACAAAGTCTCTAAATATAAACAAAGTCTAAATGTAAACAAAGACTACAAGCGTAAACAGACTGCAAATGTAAACAAAAACTCTACATGTAAACAATCTCTCTAAATGTAAACAAAGACTACAAATATAAACGGACTCTAAATGTAAACAAAGTCACTAAATTTAAACAAAGAATACAAATGTAAACAAAGACTATAAATGTTAAGAAAGTTTACAACTGTAAACAAAGACTACAAATGTAAACAAAGACACTAAACGTAAACAAAAACTACAAATGTAAACTGACTCTAAGTGTAAACAGACAACAAATGTAAACAAAGCCTCTAAATATAAACAAAGTACCTAAATGTAAGCAGACTACAAATGTAAACAAAGAATACAAATGTAAACAAAGAGCACAAATGTTAAGTGACTCAAACTGTAAACAAACTCTCTAAATGTAAACAAAGTCTACAAATGTAAACAGACTATAAATGAAAACAGGCTCTAAATGCAAACAGACTAAAAGTGTAAACAAAGACTACAAATATAAACAGACTCTAAATGGAAACAGACTACAAATGTAAACAAAAACTACAAACGTAAACCAACACTCTAAATGTAAACAAAGACTACAAATGTAAACAAAACTAAAAGTAAACAAATACTACAAATATAAACAACGACTACAAATGTAAACAAAACTAAATGTAAACAAATACTAGAAATATAAACAAAGACTCTAAATGTAACCAAAGACTGCAAACGTAAACAAAAACTCTAAATGGAAAAAAATAATAAAAATGTAAACAAAGACTCTAAATGTAATAAAAAACTCTGGGTATAAACAAGGACTCTAGGTGTAAACAAGGACTACCAATGTAAACAGACTCTAAATGTAAACAAAGTCTAAAAATAAAAACAAAGACTCTCAATGTAAACAAAGGCTAAAAATGTAAACAAAGACTACAAATGTAAACAAAGGCTCTAAATGTAAACAAACAAGCAATATGTAAACAAAGACTACAAATGTAAACAAAGACACTAAATGGAACTCTAAATGTAAACAAAGAATAAAAATGTAAACAAAGACTACTAATGTAAACAAAGGCTCTAAATGTAAACAAACAAGCTATATGTAAACAAAGACTACAAATGTAAACAAAGACACTAAATGGAACTCTAAATGTAAACAAAGATGAAAAATGTAAACAAAGACTACAAATGTAAACAAAGACCTTAAATGTAAACAGAATCTTAATGAAAACAAAGACTAAAAATGTAAACAAAGACTCTAAATGTAAAGATGGTCTCTAAATGCGAACAAAGATTACAAATGTAAACAAAAACTACAAATGTAAACAAAGAGTACAAATATAAACAAAAACTCTAAATGGAAATAGACTACAAATGTAAACAAATTCTACATATGTAAACATAGACTGCAAACGTAAACAAAAACTCTAAATGGAAACAAATAATAAAAATGTAAACAAAGACTCTAAATGTAATAAAAAACTCTGGGTATAAACAAGGACTACAAATGTAAACTGACTCTAAATATAAACAAAGTCTAAAAATAAAAACAGACTCTAAATGTAAACAAACGCTAAAAATGTAAACAAAGACTACAAATGTAAAAAAAGGGACTAAATGTAAACACTCTAAATGTAAACAAAGACTACATATGTAAACAAAGAATTTAAATGTAAATAAAGACTACAAATGTAAACAAAGACCTTAAATGTAAACAGACTCTAAGTGAAAACAAAGAATAAAAATGTAAACAAAGACTACAGACGTAAACAAAGACTCTAAATGTAAAGAAGGTCTTTAATGCAAACAAAGATTACAAATGTAAACAAAGACTACAAATGTAAACAAAGACTACAAATATAAACAGACTCTTAATGGAAACAGACTACAAATGTAAACAAAAACTATAAACGTAAACTAACACTCTATATGTAAACAGACTACAAATGTAAACAAAACTAAATGTAAACAAATACTAGAAATATAAACAAAGGCTCTAAATGTAACCAAAGACTGCAAACGTAAACAAAGTCTCTAAATGTAAACAAAAAATAAAAATGTAAACAAAGACTCTAAATGTAATAAAAAACTCTAGGTATAAACAAGGACTCTAGGTGTAAACAAGGACTAGAAATGTAAACAGACTCTAAATGTAAACAAAGTCTAAAAATAAGAACAAAGACTCTACATGTAAACAAAGGCTAAAAATGTAAACAAAGACTACAAATGTAAACAAAGGCTCTAAACGTAAACAAACAAGCTATATGTAAACAAAGACTACAAATGTAAACAAAGACACTAAATGGAACTCTAAATGTAAACAAAGAATAAAAATGTAAACAAAGACTACTAATGTAAACAAAGGCTCTAAATGTAAACAAACAAGCTATATGTAAACAGACTACAAATGTAAACAAAGAGACTAAATGGAACTCTAAATGTAAACAAAGAATAAAAATGTAAACAAAGACTACAAATGTAAACAAAGACCTTAAATGTAAACAGACTCTAAATGAAAACAAACTAAAAATGTAAACAAAGACTAGAAACGTAAACAAAGACTCCAAATGTAAAGATGTTCTCTAAATGCAAACAAAGATTACAAATGTAAACAAAAACTACAAATGTAAACAAAGGCTACAAATATAAACAAAAACTCTAAATGGAAACAGACTACATTGTAAACAAAAACTACAAACGTAAACTAACACTCTAAATGTAAACAAGGACTACAAATATAAACAGACTCTAAATGTAAACAAAGTCTAAAAATAAAAACAAAGACTCTAAATGTAAACAAAGGATAAAAATGTAAACAAAGTCTACAAATGTAAACAAAGGCTCTAAATGTAAACAAACACGCTATATGTAAACAAAGACTACAAATGTAAACAAAGACCCCAAATGGAACTCTAAATCTAAACAAAAAATAAAAATGTAAACAGACTACAAATGTAAACAAAACTAAAAGTAAACAAATACTACAAATATAAACAACGACTACAAATGTAAACAAAACTAAATGTAAACAAATACTAGAAATATAAACAAAGACTCTAAATGTAACCAAACATTCTTGGTGTAAACAAGGACTCTAGGTGTAAAAAAGGACTACAAACGTAAACAAAGTCTCTAAATATAAACAAAGTCTAAATGTAAACAAAGACTACAAGTGTAAACAAAGACTGCAAATGTAAACAAAAACTCTACATGTAAACAATCTCTCTAAATGTAAACAAAGACTACAAATATAAACGGACTCTAAATGTAAACAAAGTCGCTAAATTTAAACAAAGAATACAAATGTAAACAAAGACTATAAATGTTAAGAAAGTTTACAACTGTAAACAAAGACTACAAATGTAAACAAAGACACTAAACGTAAACAAAAACTACAAATGTATACAGACTCTAAGTGTAAACAGACAACAAATGTAAACAAAGCCTCTACATATAAACAAAGTACCTAAATGTAAGCAGACTACAAATGTAAACAAAGAATACAGATGTAAACAAAGAGCACAAATGTTAAGTGACTCAAACTGTAAACAAACTCTCTAAATGTAAACGAAGTCTACAAATGTAAACAGACTATAAATGAAAACAGACTCTAAATGCAAACAGACTAAAAGTGTAAACAAAGACTACAAATATAAACAGACTCTAAATGGAAACAGACTACAAATGTAAACAAAAACTACAAACGTAAACCAACACTCTAAATGTAAACAAAGACTACAAATGTAAACAAAGGGACTAAATGTAAACACTCTAAATGTAAACAAAGACTACATATGTAAACAAAGAATTTAAATGTAAATAAAGGTTACAAATGTAAACAAAGACCATAAATGTAAACAGACTCTAAGTGAAAACAAAGACTAAAAATGTAAACAAAGACTACAGACGTAAACAAAGACTCTAAATGTAAAGAAGGTCTCTAAATGCAAACAAAGATTACAAATATAAACAAAGACTACAAATGTAAACAAAGACTACAAATATAAACAGACTCTAAATGGAAACAGACCACAAATGTAAACAAAAACTATAAACGTAAACTAACACTCTATATGTAAACAGACTACAAATGTAAACAAAACTAAATGTAAACAAATACTAGAAATATAAACAAAGGCTCTAAATGTAACCAAAGACTGCAAACGTAAACAAAGTCTCTAAATGTAAACAAAAAATAAAAATGTAAACAAAGATTCTAAATGTAATAAAAAACTCTGGGTATAAACAAGGACTCTAGGTGTAAACAAGGACTACAAATGTAAACAGACTCTAAATGTTAACAAAGTCTAAAAATAAAAACAAAGACTCTAAATGTAAACAAAGGCTAAAAATGTAAACAAAGACTACAAATGTAAACAAAGGCTCTTAATGTAAACAAACAAGCTATATGTAAACAAAGACTACAAATGTAAACAAAGACACTAAATGGAACTCTAAATGTAAACAAAGAATAAAAATGTAAACAAAGACTACTAATGTAAACAAAGGCTCTAAATGTAAACAAACAAGCTATATATAAACAAAGACTACAAATGTAAACAAAGACACTAAATGGAACTCTAAATGTAAACAAAGAATAAAAATGTAAACAAAGACTACAAATGTAAACAAAGACCTTAAATGTAAACAGACTCTAAATGAAAACAAAGACTAAAAATGTAAACAAAGACTACAAACGTAAACAAAGACTCCAAATGTAAAGAAGTTCTCTAAATGCAAAAAAAGATTACAAATGTAAGCAAAAACTACAAATGTAAACAAAGGCTACAAATATAAACAAAAACTCTAAATGGAAACAGACTACATTGTAAACAAAAACTACAAACGTAAACTAACACTCTAAATGTAAACAAGGACTACAAATGTAAACAGACTCAAAATGTAAACAAAGTCTAAAAATAAAAACAAAGACTCTAAATGTAAACAAATGATAAAAATGTAAACAAAGACTACAAATGTAAACAAAGGCTCTAAATGTAAACAAACACGCTATATGTAAACAAAGACTACAAATGTAAACAAAGACCCCAAATGGAACTCTAAATCTAAACAAAAAATAAAAATGTAAACAGACTACAAATGTAAACAAAACTAAAAGTAAACAAATACTACAAATATAAACAACGACTACAAATGTAAACAAAACTAAATGTAAACAAATACTAGAAATATAAACAAAGACTCTAAATGTAACCAAAAATTCTTGGTGTAAACAAGGACTCTAGGTGTAAAAAAGGACTACAAACGTAAACAAAGTCTCTAAATATAAACAAAGTCTAAATGTAAACAAAGACTACAAGTGTAAACAAAGACTGCAAATGTAAACAAAAACTCTACATGTAAACAATCTCTCTAAATGTAAACAAAGACTACAAATATAAACGGACTCTAAATGTAAAGAAAGTCGCTAAATTTAAACAAAGAATACAAATGTAAATAAAGACTATAAATGTTAAGAAAGTTTACAACTGTAAACAAAGACTACAAATATAAACAAAGACACTAAACGTAAACAAAAACTACAAATGTATACAGACTCTAAGTGTAAACAGACAACAAATGTAAACAAAGTCTCTACATATAAACAAAGTACCTAAATGTAAGCAGACTACAAATGTAAACAAAGAATACAAATGTAAACAAAGAGCACAAATGTTAAGTGACTCAAACTGTAAACAAACTCTCTAAATGTAAACAAAGTCTACAAATGTAAACAGACTATAAATGAAAACAGACTCTAAATGCAAACAGACTAAAAGTGTAAACAAAGACTACAAATATAAACAGACTCTAAATGGAAACAGAATACAAATGTAAACAAAAACTACAAACGTAAACCAACACTCTAAATGTAAACAAAG
This sequence comes from Salticus scenicus, assembly GCA_963930645.1. Classification (NCBI taxonomy): domain Eukaryota; kingdom Metazoa; phylum Arthropoda; class Arachnida; order Araneae; family Salticidae; genus Salticus; species Salticus scenicus. The sequence continues at coordinate 673,662 of CAWVNO010002818.1, read as the reverse complement.
ACTACAAATGCAAACAAAGGGACTAAATGTAAACACTCTAAATGTAAACAAAGACTACATATGTAAACAAAGAATTTAAATGTAAATAAAGACTACAAATGTAAACAAAGACCTTAAATGTAAACAGACTCTAAGTGAAAACAAAGACTAAAAATGTAAACAAAGACTACAGACGTAAACAAAGACTCTAAATGTAAAGAAGGTCTCTAAATGCAAACAAAGATTACAAATGTAAACAAAGACTACAAATGTAAACAAAGACTACAAATATAAATAGACTCTAAATGGAAATAGACTACAAATGTAAACAAAAACTATAAACGTAAACTAACACTGTATATGTAAACAGACTACAAATGTAAACAAAACTAAATGTAAACAAATACTAGAAATATAAACAAAGGCTCTAAATGTAACCAAAGACTGCAAACGTAAACAAAGTCTCTAAATGTAAACAAAAAATAAAAATGTAAACAAAGACTCTAAATGTAATAAAAAACTCTGGGTATAAACAAGGACTCTAGGTGTAAACAAGGACTACAAATGTAAACAGACTCTAAATGTAAACAAAGTCTAAAAATAAAAACAAAGACTCTAAATGTAAACAAAGGCTAAAAATGTAAACAAAGACTACAAATGTAAACAAAGGCTCTTAATGTAAACAAGCAAGCTATATGTAAACAAAGACTACAAATGTAAACAAAGACACTAAATGGAACTCTAAATGTAAACAAAGAATAAAAATGTAAACAAAGACTACTAATGTAAACAAAGGCTCTAAATGTAAACAAACAAGCTATATGTAAACAAAGACTACAAATGTAAACAAAGACACTAAATGGAACTCTAAATGTAAACAAAGAATAAAAATGTAAACAAAGACTACAAATGTAAACAAAGACCTTAAATGTAAACAGACTCTAAATGAAAACAAAGACTAAAAATGTAAAAAAACGACTACAAACGTAAACAAAGACTCCAAATGTAAAGAAGTTCTCTAAATGCAAACAAAGATTACAAATGTAAACAAAAACTACAAATGTAAACAAAGGCTACAAATATAAACAAAAACTCTAAATGGAAACAGACTACAAATGTAAACAAAAACTACAAACGTAAACTAACACTCTAAATGTAAACAATGACTACAAGTGTAAACAGACTCAAAATGTAAACAAAGTCTAAAAATAAAAACAAAGACTCTAAAAGTAAACAAAGGATAAAAATGTAAACAAAGGCTACAAATGTAAACAAAGGCTCTAAATGTAAACAAACACGCTATATGTAAACAAAGACTACAAATGTAAACAAAGACCCCAAATGGAACTCTAAATCTAAACAAAAAATAAAAATGTAAACAGACTACAAATGTAAACAAAACTAAAAGTAAACAAATACTACAAATATAAACAACGACTACAAATGTAAACAAAACTAAATGTAAACAAATACTAGAAATATAAACAAAGACTCTAAATGTAACCAAAAATTCTTGGTGTAAACAAGGACTCTAGGTGTAAAAAAGGATTACAAACGTAAACAAAGTCTCTAAATATAAACAAAGTCTAAATGTAAACAAAGACAACAAGCGTAAACAAAGACTGCAAATGTAAACAGAAACTCTACATGTAAACAATCTCTCTAAATGTAAACAAAGACTACAAATATAAACGGACTCTAAATGTAAACAAAGTCACTAAATTTAAACAAAGAATGCAAATGTAAACAAAGACTATAAATGTTAAGAAAGTTTACAACTGTAAACAAAGACTACAAATGTAAACAAAGACACTAAACGTAAACAAAAACTACAAATGTAAACAGACTCTAAGTGTAAACAGACAACAAATGTAAACAAAGCCTCTACATATAAACAAAGTACCTAAATGTAAGCAGACTACAAATGTAAACAAAGAATACAAATGTAAACAAAGAGCACAAACGTTAAGTGACTCAAACTGTAAACAAACTCTCTAAATGTAAACAAAGTCTACAAATGTAAACAGACTATAAATGAAAACAGACTCTAAATGCAAACAGACTAAAAGTGTAAACAAAGACTACAAATATAAACAGACTCTAAATGGAAACAGACTACAAATGTAAACAAAAACTACAAACGTAAACCAACACTCTAAATGTAAACAAAGACTACAAATGTAAACAAAGGGACTAAATGTAAACACTCTAAATGTAAACAAAGACTACATATGTAAACAAAGAATTTAAATGTAAATAAAGACTACAAATGTAAACAAAGACCTTAAATGTAAACAGACTCTAAGTGAAAACAAAGACTAAAAATGTAAACAAAGACTACAGACGTAAACAAAGACTCTAAATGTAAAGAAGGTCTCTAAATGCAAACAAAGATTACAAATGTAAACAAAGACTACAAATGTAAACAAAGACTACAAATATAAACAGACTCTAAATGGAAACAGACTACAAATGTAAACAAAAACTATAAACGTAAACTAACACTCTATATGTAAACAGACTACAAATGTAAACAAAACTAAATGTAAACAAATACTAGAAATATAAACAAAGGCTCTAAATGTAACCAAAGACTGCAAACGTAAACAAAGTCTCTAAATGTAAACAAAAAATAAAAATGTAAACAAAGACTCTAAATGTAATAAAAAACTCTGGGTATAAACAAGGACTCTAGGTGTAAACAAGGACTACAAATGTAAACAGACTCTAAATGTTAACAAAGTCTAAAAATAAAAACAAAGACTCTAAATGTAAACAAAGGCTAAAAATGTAAACAAAGACTACAAATGTAAACAAAGGCTCTTAATGTAAACAAACAAGCTATATGTAAACAAAGACTACAAATGTAAACAAAGACACTAAATGGAACTCTAAATGTAAACAAAGAATAAAAATGTAAACAAAGACTACTAATGTAAACAAAGGCTCTAAATGTAAACAAACAAGCTATATATAAACAAAGACTACAAATGTAAACAAAGACACTAAATGGAACTCTAAATGTAAACAAAGAATAAAAATATAAACAAAGACTACAAATGTAAACAAAGACCTTAAATGTAAACAGACTCTAAATGAAAACAAAGACTAAAAATGTAAACAAAGACTACAAACGTAAACAAAGACTCCAAATGTAAAGAAGTTCTCTAAATGCAAACAAAGATTACAAATGTAAACAAAAACTACAAATGTAAACAAAGGCTACAAATATAAACAAAAACTCTAAATGGAAACAGACTACATTGTAAACAAAAACTACAAACGTAAACTAACACTCTAAATGTAAACAAGGACTACAAATGTAAACAGACTCTAAATGTAAACAAAGTCTAAAAATAAAAACAAAGACTCTAAATGTAAACAAAGGATAAAAATGTAAACAAAGACTACAAATGTAAACAAAGGCTCTAAATGTAAACAAACACGCTATATGTAAACAAAGACTACAAATGTAAACAAAGACCCCAAATGGAACTCTAAATCTAAACAAAAAATAAAAATGTAAACAGACTACAAATGTAAACAAAACTAAAAGTAAACAAATACTACAAATATAAACAACGACTACAAATGTAAACAAAACTAAATGTAAACAAATACTAGAAATATAAACAAAGACTCTAAATGTAACCAAAAATTCTTGGTGTAAACAAGGACTCTAGGTGTAAAAAAGGACTACAAACGTAAACAAAGTCTCTAAATATAAACAAAGTCTAAATGTAAACAAAGACTACAAGTGTAAACAAAGACTGCAAATGTAAACAAAAACTCTACATGTAAACAATCTCTCTAAATGTAAACAAAGACTACAAATATAAACGGACTCTAAATGTAAACAAAGTCGCTAAATTTAAACAAAGAATACAAATGTAAACAAAGACTATAAATGTTAAGAAAGTTTACAACTGTAAACAAAGACTACAAATGTAAACAAAGACACTAAACGTAAACAAAAACTACAAATGTATACAGACTCTAAGTGTAAACAGACAACAAATGTAAACAAAGCCTCTACATATAAACAAAGTACCTAAATGTAAGCAGACTATAAATGTAAACAAAGAATACAAATGTAAACAAAGAGCACAAATGTTAAGTGACTCAAACTGTAAACAAACTCTCTAAATGTAAACAAAGTCTACAAATGTAAACAGACTATAAATGAAAACAGACTCTAAATGCAAACAGACTAAAAGTGTAAACAAAGACTACAAATATAAACAGACTCTAAATGGAAACAGAATACAAATGTAAACAAAAACTACAAACGTAAACCAACACTCTAAATGTAAACAAAGACTACAAATGTAAACAAAGGGACTAAATGTAAACACTCTAAATGTAAACAAAGACTACATATGTAAACAAAGAATTTAAATGTAAATAAAGACTACAAATGTAAACAAAGACCTTAAATGTAAACAGACTCTAAGTGAAAACAAAGACTAAAAATGTAAACAAAGACTACAGACGTAAACAAAGACTCTAAATGTAAAGAAGGTATCTAAATGCAAACAAAGATTACAAATGTAAACAAAGACTACAAATGTAAACAAAGACTACAAATATAAACAGACTCTAAATGGAAACAGACTACAAATGTAAACAAAAACTATAAACGTAAACTAACACTCTATATGTAAACAGACTACAAATGTAAACAAAACTAAATGTAAACAAATACTAGAAATATAAACAAAGGCTCTAAATGTAACCAAAGACTGCAAACGTAAACAAAGTCTCTAAATGTAAACAAAAAATAAAAATGTAAACAAAGACTCTACATGTAAACAATCTCTCTAAATGTAAACAAAGACTACAAATATAAACGGACTCTAAATGTAAACAAAGTCACTAAATTTAAACAAAGAATGCAAATGTAAACAGACTATAAATGTTAAGAAAGTTTACAACTGTAAACAAAGACTACAAATGTAAACAAAGACACTAAACGTAAACAAAAACTACAAATGTAAACAGACTCTAAGTGTAAACAGACAACAAATGTAAACAAAGCCTCTACATATAAACAAAGTACCTAAATGTAAGCAGACTACAAATGTAAACAAAGAATACAAATGTAAACAAAGAGCACAAATGTTAAGTGACTCAAACTGTAAACAAACTCTCTAAATGTAAACAAAGTCTACAAATGTAAACAGAATATAAATGAAAACAGACTCTAAATGCAAACAGACTAAAAGTGTAAACAAAGACTACAAATATAAACAGACTCTAAATGGAAACAGACTACAAATGTAAACAAAAACTACAAACGTAAACCAACACTCTAAATGTAAACAAAGACTACAAATGTAAACAAAACTAAAAGTAAACAAATACTACAAATATAAACAACGACTACAAATGTAAACAAAACTAAATGTAAAGAAATACTAGAAATATAAACAAAGACTCTAAATGTAACCAAAGACTGCAAACGTAAACAAAAACTCTAAATGGAAAAAAATAATAAAAATGTAAACAAAGACTCTAAATGTAATAAAAAACTCTGGGTATAAACAAGGACTCTAGGTGTAAACAAGGACTACCAATGTAAACAGACTCTAAATGTAAACAAAGTCTAAAAATAAAAACAAAGACTCTAAATGTAAACAAAGGCTAAAAATGAAAACAAAGACTACAAATGTAAACAAAGGCTCTAAATGTAAACAAACAAGCTATATGTAAACAAAGACTACAAATGAAAACAAAGACACTAAATGGAACTCTAAATGTAAACAAAGAATAAAAATGTAAACAAAGACTACTAATGTAAACAAAGGCTCTAAATGTAAACAAACAAGCTATATGTAAACAAAGGCTACAAATGTAAACAAAGACACTAAATGGAACTCTAAATGTAAACAAAGAATAAAAATGTAAACAAAGACTACAAATGTAAACAAAGACCTTAAATGTAAACAGAATCTTAATGAAAACAAAGACTAAAAATGTAAACAAAGACTCTAAATGTAAAGATGGTCTCTAAATGCAAACAAAGATTACAAATGTAAACAAAAACTACAAATGTAAACAAAGACTACAAATATAAACAAAAACTCTAAATGGAAATAGACTACAAATGTAAACAAAGACTACATATGTAAACAAAGACTGCAAACGTAAACAAAAACTCTAAATGGAAACAAATAATAAAAATGTAAACAAAGACTCTAAATGTAATAAAAAACTCTGGGTATAAACAAGGACTACAAATGTAAACTGACTCTAAATATAAACAAAGTCTAAAAATAAAAACAGACTCTAAATGTAAACAAACGCTAAAAATGTAAACAAAGACTACAAATGTAAACAAAGGGACTAAATGTAAACACTCTAAATGTAAACAAAGACTACATATGTAAACAAAGAATTTAAATGTAAATAAAGACTACAAATGTAAACAAAGACCTTAAATGTAAACAGACTCTAAGTGAAAACAAAGACTAAAAATGTAAACAAAGACTACAGACGTAAACAAAGACTCTAAATGTAAAGAAGGTCTCTAAATGCAAACAAAGATTACAAATGTAAACAAAGACTACAAATGTAAACAAAGACTACAAATATAAACAGACTCTAAATGGAAACAGACTACAAATGTAAACAAAAACTATAAACGTAAACTAACACTCTATATGTAAACAGACTACAAATGTAAACAAAACTAAATGTAAACAAATACTAGAAATATAAACAAAGGCTCTAAATGTAACCAAAGACTGCAAACGTAAACAAAGTCTCTAAATGTAAACAAAAAATAAAAATGTAAACAAAGACTCTAAATGTAATAAAAAACTCTGGGTATAAACAAGGACTCTAGGTGTAAACAAGGACTACAAATGTAAACAGACTCTAAATGTAAACAAAGTCTAAAAATAAGAACAAAGACTCTACATGTAAACAAAGGCTAAAAATGTAAACAAAGACTACAAATGTAAACAAAGGCTCTAAATGTAAACAAACAAGCTATATGTAAACAAAGACTACAAATGTAAACAAAGACACTAAATGGAACTCTAAATGTAAACAAAGAATAAAAATGTAAACAAAGACTACAAATGTAAACAAAGACCTTAAATGTAAACAGACTCTAAATGAAAACAAAGACTAAAAATGTAAACAAAGACTACAAACGTAAACAAATACTCCAAATGTAAAGAAGTTCTCTAAATGCAAACAAAGATTACAAATGTAAACAAAAACTACAAATGTAAACAAAGGCTACAAATATAAACAAAAACTCTAAATGGAAACAGACTACATTGTAAACAAAAACTACAAACGTAAACTAACACTCTAAATGTAAACAAGGACTACAAATGTAAACAGACTCTAAATGTAAACAAAGTCTAAAAATAAAAACAAAGACTCTAAATGTAAACAAAGGATAAAAATGTAAACAAAGTCTACAAATGTAAACAAAGGCTCTAAATGTAAACAAACACGCTATATGTAAACAAAGACTACAAATGTAAACAAAGACCCCAAATGGAACTCTAAATCTAAACAAAAAATAAAAATGTAAACAGACTACAAATGTAAACAAAACTAAAAGTAAACAAATACTACAAATATAAACAACGACTACAAATGTAAACAAAACTAAATGTAAACAAATACTAGAAATATAAACAAAGACTCTAAATGTAACCAAACATTCTTGGTGTAAACAAGGACTCTAGGTGTAAAAAAGGACTACAAACGTAAACAAAGTCTCTAAATATAAACAAAGTCTAAATGTAAACAAAGACTACAAGTGTAAACAAAGACTGCAAATGTAAACAAAAACTCTACATGTAAACAATCTCTCTAAATGTAAACAAAGACTACAAATATAAACGGACTCTAAATGTAAACAAAGTCGCTAAATTTAAACAAAGAATACAAATGTAAACAAAGACTATAAATGTTAAGAAAGTTTACAACTGTAAACAAAGACTACAAATGTAAACAAAGACACTAAACGTAAACAAAAACTACAAATGTATACAGACTCTAAGTGTAAACAGACAACAAATGTAAACAAAGCCTCTACATATAAACAAAGTACCTAAATGTAAGCACATTACAAATGTAAACAAAGAATACAGATGTAAACAAAGAGCACAAATGTTAAGTGACTCAAACTGTAAACAAACTCTCTAAATGTAAACGAAGTCTACAAATGTAAACAGACTATAAATGAAAACAGACTCTAAATGCAAACAGACTAAAAGTGTAAACAAAGACTACAAATATAAACAGACTCTAAATGGAAACAGACTACAAATGTAAAAAAAACTACAAACGTAAACCAACACTCTAAATGTAAACAAAGACTACAAATGTAAACAAAGGGACTAAATGTAAACACTCTAAATGTAAACAAAGACTACATATGTAAACAAAGAATTTAAATGTAAATAAAGGTTACAAATGTAAACAAAGACCATAAATGTAAACAGACTCTAAGTGAAAACAAAGACTAAAAATGTAAACAAAGACTACAGACGTAAACAAAGACTCTAAATGTAAAGAAGGTCTCTAAATGCAAACAAAGATTACAAATATAAACAAAGACTACAAATGTAAACAAAGACTACAAATATAAACAGACTCTAAATGGAAACAGACCACAAATGTAAACAAAAACTATAAACGTAAACTAACACTCTATATGTAAACAGACTACAAATGTAAACAAAACTAAATGTAAACAAATACTAGAAATATAAACAAAGGCTCTAAATGTAACCAAAGACTGCAAACGTAAACAAAGTCTCTAAATGTAAACAAAAAATAAAAATGTAAACAAAGACTCTAAATGTAATAAAAAACTCTGGGTATAAACAAGGACTCTAGGTGTAAACAAGGACTACAAATGTAAACAGACTCTAAATGTTAACAAAGTCTAAAAATAAAAACAAAGACTCTAAATGTAAACAAAGGCTAAAAATGTAAACAAAGACTACAAATGTAAACAAAGGGTCTTAATGTAAACAAACAAGCTATATGTAAACAAAGACTACAAATGTAAACAAAGACACTAAATGGAACTCTAAATGTAAACAAAGAATAAAAATGTAAACAAAGACTACTAATGTAAACAAAGGCTCTAAATGTAAACAAACAAGCTATATGTAAACAAAGACTACAAATGTAAACAAAGACACTAAATGGAACTCTAAATGTAAACAAAGAATAAAAATGTAAACAAAGACTACAAATGTAAACAAAGACCTTAAATGTAAACAGACTCTAAATGAAAACAAAGACTAAAAATGTAAACAAAGACTACAAACGTAAACAAAGACTCCAAATGTAAAGAAGTTCTCTAAATGCAAAAAAAGATTACAAATGTAAACAAAAACTACAAATGTAAACAAAGGCTACAAATATAAACAAAAACTCTAAATGGAAACAGACTACATTGTAAACAAAAACTACAAACGTAAACTAACACTCTAAATGTAAACAAGGACTACAAATGTAAACAGACTCTAAATGTAAACAAAGTCTAAAAATAAAAACAAAGACTCTAAATGTAAACAAAGGATAAAAATGTAAACAAAGACTACAAATGTAAACAAAGGCTCTAAATGTAAACAAACACGCTATATGTAAACAAAGACTACAAATGTAAACAAAGACCCCAAATGGAACTCTAAATCTAAACAAAAAATAAAAATGTAAACAGACTACAAATGTAAACAAAACTAAAAGTAAACAAATACTACAAATATAAACAACGACTACAAATGTAAACAAAACTAAATGTAAACAAATACTAGAAATATAAACAAAGACTCTAAATGTAACCAAAAATTCTTGGTGTAAACAAGGACTCTAGGTGTAAAAAAGGACTACAAACGTAAACAAAGTCTCTAAATATAAACAAAGTCTAAATGTAAACAAAGACTACAAGTGTAAACAAAGACTGCAAATGTAAACAAAAACTCTACATGTAAACAATCTCTCTAAATGTAAACAAAGACTACAAATATAAACGGACTCTAAATGTAAACAAAGTCGCTAAATTTAAACAAAGAATACAAATGTAAACAAAGACTATAAATGTTAAGAAAGTTTACAACTGTAAACAAAGACTACAAATGTAAACAAAGACACTAAACGTAAACAAAAACTACAAATGTATACAGACTCTAAGTGTAAACAGACAACAAATGTAAACAAAGCCTCTACATATAAACAAAGTACCTAAATGTAAGCAGACTATAAATGTAAACAAAGAATACAAATGTAAACAAAGAGCACAAATGTTAAGTGACTCAAACTGTAAACAAACTCTCTAAATGTAAACAAAGTCTACAAATGTAAACAGACTATAAATGAAAACAGACTCTAAATGCAAACAGACTAAAAGTGTAAACAAAGACTACAAATATAAACAGACTCTAAATGGAAACAGAATACAAATGTAAACAAAAACTACAAACGTAAACCAACACTCTAAATGTAAACAAAGACTACAAATGTAAACAAAGGGACTAAATGTAAACACTCTAAATGTAAACAAAGACTACATATGTAAACAAAGAATTTAAATGTAAATAAAGACTACAAATGTAAACAAAGACCTTAAATGTAAACAGACTCTAAGTGAAAACAAAGACTAAAAATGTAAACAAAGACTACAGACGTAAACAAAGACTCTAAATGTAAAGAAGGTATCTAAATGCAAACAAAGATTACAAATGTAAACAAAGACTACAAATGTAAACAAAGACTACAAATATAAACAGACTCTAAATGGAAACAGACTACAAATGTAAACAAAAACTATAAACGTAAACTAACACTCTATATGTAAACAGACTACAAATGTAAACAAAACTAAATGTAAACAAATACTAGAAATATAAACAAAGGCTCTAAATGTAACCAAAGACTGCAAACGTAAACAAAGTCTCTAAATGTAAACAAAAAATAAAAATGTAAACAAAGACTCTACATGTAAACAATCTCTCTAAATGTAAACAAAGACTACAAATATAAACGGACTCTAAATGTAAACAAAGTCACTAAATTTAAACAAAGAATGCAAATGTAAACAGACTATAAATGTTAAGAAAGTTTACAACTGTAAACAAAGACTACAAATGTAAACAAAGACACTAAACGTAAACAAAAACTACAAATGTAAACAGACTCTAAGTGTAAACAGACAACAAATGTAAACAAAGCCTCTACATATAAACAAAGTACCTAAATGTAAGCAGACTACAAATGTAAACAAAGAATACAAATGTAAACAAAGAGCACAAATGTTAAGTGACTCAAACTGTAAACAAACTCTCTAAATGTAAACAAAGTCTACAAATGTAAACAGAATATAAATGAAAACAGACTCTAAATGCAAACAGACTAAAAGTGTAAACAAAGACTACAAATATAAACAGACTCTAAATGGAAACAGACTACAAATGTAAACAAAAACTACAAACGTAAACCAACACTCTAAATGTAAACAAAGACTACAAATGTAAACAAAACTAAAAGTAAACAAATACTACAAATATAAACAACGACTACAAATGTAAACAAAACTAAATGTAAAGAAATACTAGAAATATAAACAAAGACTCTAAATGTAACCAAAGACTGCAAACGTAAACAAAAACTCTAAATGGAAAAAAATAATAAAAATGTAAACAAAGACTCTAAATGTAATAAAAAACTCTGGGTATAAACAAGGACTCTAGGTGTAAACAAGGACTACCAATGTAAACAGACTCTAAATGTAAACAAAGTCTAAAAATAAAAACAAAGACTCTAAATGTAAACAAAGGCTAAAAATGAAAACAAAGACTACAAATGTAAACAAAGGCTCTAAATGTAAACAAACAAGCTATATGTAAACAAAGACTACAAATGAAAACAAAGACACTAAATGGAACTCTAAATGTAAACAAAGAATAAAAATGTAAACAAAGACTACTAATGTAAACAAAGGCTCTAAATGTAAACAAACAAGCTATATGTAAACAAAGACTACAAATGTAAACAAAGACACTAAATGGAACTCTAAATGTAAACAAAGAATAAAAATGTAAACAAAGACTACAAATGTAAACAAAGACCTTAAATGTAAACAGAATCTTAATGAAAACAAAGACTAAAAATGTAAACAAAGACTCTAAATGTAAAGATGGTCTCTAAATGCAAACAAAGATTACAAATGTAAACAAAAACTACAAATGTAAACAAAGACTACAAATATAAACAAAAACTCTAAATGGAAATAGACTACAAATGTAAACAAAGACTACATATGTAAACAAAGACTGCAAACGTAAACAAAAACTCTAAATGGAAACAAATAATAAAAATGTAAACAAAGACTCTAAATGTAATAAAAAACTCTGGGTATAAACAAGGACTACAAATGTAAACTGACTCTAAATATAAACAAAGTCTAAAAATAAAAACAGACTCTAAATGTAAACAAACGCTAAAAATGTAAACAAAGACTACAAATGTAAACAAAGGGACTAAATGTAAACACTCTAAATGTAAACAAAGACTACATATGTAAACAAAGAATTTAAATGTAAATAAAGACTACAAATGTAAACAAAGACCTTAAATGTAAACAGACTCTAAGTGAAAACAAAGACTAAAAATGTAAACAAAGACTACAGACGTAAACAAAGACTCTAAATGTAAAGAAGGTCTCTAAATGCAAACAAAGATTACAAATGTAAACAAAGACTACAAATGTAAACAAAGACTACAAATATAAACAGACTCTAAATGGAAACAGACTACAAATGTAAACAAAAACTATAAACGTAAACTAACACTCTATATGTAAACAGACTACAAATGTAAACAAAACTAAATGTAAACAAATACTAGAAATATAAACAAAGGCTCTAAATGTAACCAAAGACTGCAAACGTAAACAAAGTCTCTAAATGTAAACAAAAAATAAAAATGTAAACAAAGACTCTAAATGTAATAAAAAACTCTGGGTATAAACAAGGACTCTAGGTGTAAACAAGGACTACAAATGTAAACAGACTCTAAATGTAAACAAAGTCTAAAAATAAGAACAAAGACTCTACATGTAAACAAAGGCTAAAAATGTAAACAAAGACTACAAATGTAAACAAAGGCTCTAAATGTAAACAAACAAGCTATATGTAAACAAAGACTACAAATGTAAACAAAGACACTAAATGGAACTCTAAATGTAAACAAAGAATAAAAATGTAAACAAAGACTACAAATGTAAACAAAGACCTTAAATGTAAACAGACTCTAAATGAAAACAAAGACTAAAAATGTAAACAAAGACTACAAACGTAAACAAATACTCCAAATGTAAAGAAGTTCTCTAAATGCAAACAAAGATTACAAATGTAAACAAAAACTACAAATGTAAACAAAGGCTACAAATATAAACAAAAACTCTAAATGGAAACAGACTACATTGTAAACAAAAACTACAAACGTAAACTAACACTCTAAATGTAAACAAGGACTACAAATGTAAACAGACTCTAAATGTAAACAAAGTCTAAAAATAAAAACAAAGACTCTAAATGTAAACAAAGGATAAAAATGTAAACAAAGTCTACAAATGTAAACAAAGGCTCTAAATGTAAACAAACACGCTATATGTAAACAAAGACTACAAATGTAAACAAAGACCCCAAATGGAACTCTAAATCTAAACAAAAAATAAAAATGTAAACAGACTACAAATGTAAACAAAACTAAAAGTAAACAAATACTACAAATATAAACAACGACTACAAATGTAAACAAAACTAAATGTAAACAAATACTAGAAATATAAACAAAGACTCTAAATGTAACCAAACATTCTTGGTGTAAACAAGGACTCTAGGTGTAAAAAAGGACTACAAACGTAAACAAAGTCTCTAAATATAAACAAAGTCTAAATGTAAACAAAGACTACAAGTGTAAACAAAGACTGCAAATGTAAACAAAAACTCTACATGTAAACAATCTCTCTAAATGTAAACAAAGACTACAAATATAAACGGACTCTAAATGTAAACAAAGTCGCTAAATTTAAACAAAGAATACAAATGTAAACAAAGACTATAAATGTTAAGAAAGTTTACAACTGTAAACAAAGACTACAAATGTAAACAAAGACACTAAACGTAAACAAAAACTACAAATGTATACAGACTCTAAGTGTAAACAGACAACAAATGTAAACAAAGCCTCTACATATAAACAAAGTACCTAAATGTAAGCACATTACAAATGTAAACAAAGAATACAGATGTAAACAAAGAGCACAAATGTTAAGTGACTCAAACTGTAAACAAACTCTCTAAATGTAAACGAAGTCTACAAATGTAAACAGACTATAAATGAAAACAGACTCTAAATGCAAACAGACTAAAAGTGTAAACAAAGACTACAAATATAAACAGACTCTAAATGGAAACAGACTACAAATGTAAACAAAAACTACAAACGTAAACCAACACTCTAAATGTAAACAAAGACTACAAATGTAAACAAAGGGACTAAATGTAAACACTCTAAATGTAAACAAAGACTACATATGTAAACAAAGAATTTAAATGTAAATAAAGGTTACAAATGTAAACAAAGACCATAAATGTAAACAGACTCTAAGTGAAAACAAAGACTAAAAATGTAAACAAAGACTACAGACGTAAACAAAGACTCTAAATGTAAAGAAGGTCTCTAAATGCAAACAAAGATTACAAATATAAACAAAGACTACAAATGTAAACAAAGACTACAAATATAAACAGACTCTAAATGGAAACAGACCACAAATGTAAACAAAAACTATAAACGTAAACTAACACTCTATATGTAAACAGACTACAAATGTAAACAAAACTAAATGTAAACAAATACTAGAAATATAAACAAAGGCTCTAAATGTAACCAAAGACTGCAAACGTAAACAAAGTCTCTAAATGTAAACAAAAAATAAAAATGTAAACAAAGACTCTAAATGTAATAAAAAACTCTGGGTATAAACAAGGACTCTAGGTGTAAACAAGGACTACAAATGTAAACAGACTCTAAATGTTAACAAAGTCTAAAAATAAAAACAAAGACTCTAAATGTAAACAAAGGCTAAAAATGTAAACAAAGACTACAAATGTAAACAAAGGGTCTTAATGTAAACAAACAAGCTATATGTAAACAAAGACTACAAATGTAAACAAAGACACTAAATGGAACTCTAAATGTAAACAAAGAATAAAAATGTAAACAAAGACTACTAATGTAAACAAAGGCTCTAAATGTAAACAAACAAGCTATATGTAAACAAAGACTACAAATGTAAACAAAGACACTAAATGGAACTCTAAATGTAAACAAAGAATAAAAATGTAAACAAAGACTACAAATGTAAACAAAGACCTTAAATGTAAACAGACTCTAAATGAAAACAAAGACTAAAAATGTAAACAAAGACTACAAACGTAAACAAAGACTCCAAATGTAAAGAAGTTCTCTAAATGCAAAAAAAGATTACAAATGTAAACAAAAACTACAAATGTAAACAAAGGCTACAAATATAAACAAAAACTCTAAATGGAAACAGACTACATTGTAAACAAAAACTACAAACGTAAACTAACACTCTAAATGTAAACAAGGACTACAAATGTAAACAGACTCAAAATGTAAACAAAGTCTAAAAATAAAAACAAAGACTCTAAATGTAAACAAATGATAAAAATGTAAACAAAGACTACAAATGTAAACAAAGGCTCTAAATGTAAACAAACACGCTATATGTAAACAAAGACTACAAATGTAAACAAAGACCCCAAATGGAACTCTAAATCTAAACAAAAAATAAAAATGTAAACAGACTACAAATGTAAACAAAACTAAAAGTAAACAAATACTACAAATATAAACAACGACTACAAATGTAAACAAAACTAAATGTAAACAAATACTAGAAATATAAACAAAGACTCTAAATGTAACCAAAAATTCTTGGTGTAAACAAGGACTCTAGGTGTAAAAAAGGACTACAAACGTAAACAAAGTCTCTAAATATAAACAAAGTCTAAATGTAAACAAAGACTACAAGTGTAAACAAAGACTGCAAATGTAAACAAAAACTCTACATGTAAACAATCTCTCTAAATGTAAACAAAGACTACAAATATAAACGGACTCTAAATGTAAACAAAGTCGCTAAATTTAAACAAAGAATACAAATGTAAATAAAGACTATAAATGTTAAGAAAGTTTACAACTGTAAACAAAGACTACAAATGTAAACAAAGACACTAAACGTAAACAAAAACTACAAATGTATACAGACTCTAAGTGTAAACAGACAACAAATGTAAACAAAGTCTCTACATATAAACAAAGTACCTAAATGTAAGCAGACTACAAATGTAAACAAAGAATACAAATGTAAACAAAGAGCACAAATGTTAAGTGACTCAAACTGTAAACAAACTCTCTAAATGTAAACAAAGTCTACAAATGTAAACAGACTATAAATGAAAACAGACTCTAAATGCAAACAGACTAAAAGTGTAAACAAAGACTACAAATATAAACAGACTCTAAATGGAAACAGAATACAAATGTAAACAAAAACTACAAACGTAAACCAACACTCTAAATGTAAACAAAGACTACAAATGCAAACAAAGGGACTAAATGTAAACACTCTAAATGTAAACAAAGACTACATATGTAAACAAAGAATTTAAATGTAAATAAAGACTACAAATGTAAACAAAGACCTTAAATGTAAACAGACTCTAAGTGAAAACAAAGACTAAAAATGTAAACAAAGACTACAGACGTAAACAAAGACTCTAAATGTAAAGAAGGTCTCTAAATGCAAACAAAGATTACAAATGTAAACAAAGACTACAAATGTAAACAAAGACTACAAATATAAATAGACTCTAAATGGAAATAGACTACAAATGTAAACAAAAACTACAAACGTAAACCAACACTCTAAATGTAAACAAAGACTACAAATGTAAACAAAGGGACTAAATGTAAACACTCTAAATGTAAACAAAAACTACATATGTAAACAAAGAATTTAAATGTAAATAAAGACTACAAATGTAAACAAAGACCTTAAATGTAAACAGACTCTAAGTGAAAACAAAGACTAAAAATGTAAACAAAGACTACAGACGTAAACAAAGACTCTAAATGTAAAGAAGGTCTCTAAATGCAAACAAAGATTACAAATGTAAACAAAGACTACAAATGTAAACAAAGACTACAAATATAAACAGACTCTAAATGGAAAGAGACTACAAATGTAAACAAAAACTATAAACGTAAACTAACACTCTATATGTAAACAGACTACAAATGTAAACAAAACTAAATGTAAACAAATACTAGAAATATAAACAAAGGCTCTAAATGAAACCAAAGACTGCAAACGTAAACAAAGTCTCTAAATGTAAACAAAAAATAAAAATGTAAACAAAGACTCTAAATGTAATAAAAAACTCTGGGTATAAACAAGGACTCTAGGTGTAAACAAGGACTACAAATGTAAACAGACTCTAAATGTAAACAAAGTCTAAAAATAAAAACAAAGACTCTAAATGTAAACAAAGGCTAAAAATGTAAACAAAGACTACAAATGTAAACAAAGGCTCTTAATGTAAACAAACAAGCTATATGTAAACAAAGACTACAAATGTAAACAAAGACACTAAATGGAACTCTAAATGTAAACAAAGAATAAAAATGTAAACAAAGACTACTAATGTAAACAAAGGCTCTAAATGTAAACAAACAAGCTATATGTAAACAAAGACTACAAATGTAAACAAAGACACTAAATGGAACTCTAAATGTAAACAAAGAATAAAAATGTAAACAAAGACTACAAATGTAAACAGACTCTAAATGAAAACAAAGACTAAAAATGTAAACAAAGACTACAAACGTAAACAAAGACTCCAAATGTAAAGAAGTTCTCTAAATGCAAACAAAGATTACAAATGTAAACAAAAACTACAAATGTAAACAAAGGCTACAAATATAAACAAAAACTCTAAATGGAAACAGACTACAAATGTAAACAAAAACTACAAACGTAAACTAACACTCTAAATGTAAACAAGGACTACAAGTGTAAACAGACTCTAAATGTAAACAAAGTCTAAAAATAAAAACAAAGACTCTAAATGTAAACAAAGGATAAAAATGTAAACAAAGGCTACAAATGTAAACAAAGGCTCTAAATGTAAACAAACACGCTATATGTAAACAAAGACTACAAATGTAAACAAAGACCCCAAATGGAACTCTAAATCTAAACAAAAAATAAAAATGTAAACAGACTACAAATGTAAACAAAACTAAAAGTAAACAAATACTGCAAATATAAACAACGACTACAAATGTAAACAAAACTAAATGTAAACAAATACCAGAAATATAAACAAAGACTCTAAATGTAACCAAAAATTCTTGGTGTAAACAAGGACTCTAGGTGTAAAAAAGGATTACAAACGTAAACAAAGTCTCTAAATATAAACAAAGTCTAAATGTAAACAAAGACTACAAGCGTAAACAGACTGCAAATGTAAACAAAAACTCTACATGTAAACAATCTCTCTAAATGTAAACAAAGACTACAAATATAAACGGACTCTAAATGTAAACAAAGTCACTAAATTTAAACAAAGAATACAAATGTAAACAAAGACTATAAATGTTAAGAAAGTTTACAACTGTAAACAAAGACTACAAATGTAAACAAAGACACTAAACGTAAACAAAAACTACAAATGTAAACTGACTCTAAGTGTAAACAGACAACAAATGTAAACAAAGCCTCTAAATATAAACAAAGTACCTAAATGTAAGCAGACTACAAATGTAAACAAAGAATACAAATGTAAACAAAGAGCACAAATGTTAAGTGACTCAAACTGTAAACAAACTCTCTAAATGTAAACAAAGTCTACAAATGTAAACAGACTATAAATGAAAACAGGCTCTAAATGCAAACAGACTAAAAGTGTAAACAAAGACTACAAATATAAACAGACTCTAAATGGAAACAGACTACAAATGTAAACAAAAACTACAAACGTAAACCAACACTCTAAATGTAAACAAAGACTACAAATGTAAACAAAACTAAAAGTAAACAAATACTACAAATATAAACAACGACTACAAATGTAAACAAAACTAAATGTAAACAAATACTAGAAATATAAACAAAGACTCTAAATGTAACCAAAGACTGCAAACGTAAACAAAAACTCTAAATGGAAAAAAATAATAAAAATGTAAACAAAGACTCTAAATGTAATAAAAAACTCTGGGTATAAACAAGGACTCTAGGTGTAAACAAGGACTACCAATGTAAACAGACTCTAAATGTAAACAAAGTCTAAAAATAAAAACAAAGACTCTCAATGTAAACAAAGGCTAAAAATGTAAACAAAGACTACAAATGTAAACAAAGGCTCTTAATGTAAACAAGCAAGCTATATGTAAACAAAGACTACAAATGTAAACAAAGACACTAAATGGAACTCTAAATGTAAACAAAGAATAAAAATGTAAACAAAGACTACTAATGTAAACAAAGGCTCTAAATGTAAACAAACAAGCTATATGTAAACAAAGACTACAAATGTAAAGAAAGACACTAAATGGAACTCTAAATGTAAACAAAGAATAAAAATGTAAACAAAGACTACAAATGTAAACAAAGACCTTAAATGTAAACAGACTCTAAATGAAAACAAAGACTAAAAATGTAAAAAAACGACTACAAACGTAAACAAAGACTCCAAATGTAAAGAAGTTCTCTAAATGCAAACAAAGATTACAAATGTAAACAAAAACTACAAATGTAAACAAAGGCTACAAATATAAACAAAAACTCTAAATGGAAACAGACTACAAATGTAAACAAAAACTACAAACGTAAACTAACACTCTAAATGTAAACAAGGACTACAAGTGTAAACAGACTCAAAATGTAAACAAAGTCTAAAAATAAAAACAAAGACTCTAAAAGTAAACAAAGGATAAAAATGTAAACAAAGGCTACAAATGTAAACAAAGGCTCTAAATGTAAACAAACACGCTATATGTAAACAAAGACTACAAATGTAAACAAAGACCCCAAATGGAACTCTAAATCTAAACAAAAAATAAAAATGTAAACAGACTACAAATGTAAACAAAACTAAAAGTAAACAAATACTACAAATATAAACAACGACTACAAATGTAAACAAAACTAAATGTAAACAAATACTAGAAATATAAACAAAGACTCTAAATGTAACCAAAAATTCTTGGTGTAAACAAGGACTCTAGGTGTAAAAAAGGATTACAAACGTAAACAAAGTCTCTAAATATAAACAAAGTCTAAATGTAAACAAAGACTACAAGCGTAAACAAAGACTGCAAATGTAAACAGAAACTCTACATGTAAACAATCTCTCTAAATGTAAACAAAGACTACAAATATAAACGGACTCTAAATGTAAACAAAGTCACTAAATTTAAACAAAGAATGCAAATGTAAACAAAGACTATAAATGTTAAGAAAGTTTACAACTGTAAACAAAGACTACAAATGTAAACAAAGACACTAAACGTAAACAAAAACTACAAATGTAAACAGACTCTAAGTGTAAACAGACAACAAATGTAAACAAAGCCTCTACATATAAACAAAGTACCTAAATGTAAGCAGACTACAAATGTAAACAAAGAATACAAATGTAAACAAAGAGCACAAACGTTAAGTGACTCAAACTGTAAACAAACTCTCTAAATGTAAACAAAGTCTACAAATGTAAACAGACTATAAATGAAAACAGACTCTAAATGCAAACAGACTAAAAGTGTAAACAAAGACTACAAATATAAACAGACTCTAAATGGAAACAGACTACAAATGTAAACAAAAACTACAAACGTAAACCAACACTCTAAATGTAAACAAAGACTACAAATGTAAACAAAGGGACTAAATGTAAACACTCTAAATGTAAACAAAGACTACATATGTAAACAAAGAATTTAAATGTAAATAAAGACTACAAATGTAAACAAAGACCTTAAATGTAAACAGACTCTAAGTGAAAACAAAGACTAAAAATGTAAACAAAGACTACAGACGTAAACAAAGACTCTAAATGTAAAGAAGGTCTCTAAATGCAAACAAAGATTACAAATGTAAACAAAGACTACAAATGTAAACAAAGACTACAAATATAAACAGACTCTAAATGGAAACAGACTACAAATGTAAACAAAAACTATAAACGTAAACTAACACTCTATATGTAAACAGACTACAAATGTAAACAAAACTAAATGTAAACAAATACTAGAAATATAAACAAAGGCTCTAAATGTAACCAAAGACTGCAAACGTAAACAAAGTCTCTAAATGTAAACAAAAAATAAAAATGTAAACAAAGACTCTAAATGTAATAAAAAACTCTGGGTATAAACAAGGACTCTAGGTGTAAACAAGGACTACAAATGTAAACAGACTCTAAATGTTAACAAAGTCTAAAAATAAAAACAAAGACTCTAAATGTAAACAAAGGCTAAAAATGTAAACAAAGACTACAAATGTAAACAAAGGCTCTTAATGTAAACAAACAAGCTATATGTAAACAAAGACTACAAATGTAAACAAAGACACTAAATGGAACTCTAAATGTAAACAAAGAATAAAAATGTAAACAAAGACTACTAATGTAAACAAAGGCTCTAAATGTAAACAAACAAGCTATATATAAACAAAGACTACAAATGTAAACAAAGACACTAAATGGAACTCTAAATGTAAACAAAGAATAAAAATATAAACAAAGACTACAAATGTAAACAAAGACCTTAAATGTAAACAGACTCTAAATGAAAACAAAGACTAAAAATGTAAACAAAGACTACAAACGTAAACAAAGACTCCAAATGTAAAGAAGTTCTCTAAATGCAAACAAAGATTACAAATGTAAACAAAAACTACAAATGTAAACAAAGGCTACAAATATAAACAAAAACTCTAAATGGAAACAGACTACATTGTAAACAAAAACTACAAACGTAAACTAACACTCTAAATGTAAACAAGGACTACAAATGTAAACAGACTCTAAATGTAAACAAAGTCTAAAAATAAAAACAAAGACTCTAAATGTAAACAAAGGATAAAAATGTAAACAAAGACTACAAATGTAAACAAAGGCTCTAAATGTAAACAAACACGCTATATGTAAACAAAGACTACAAATGTAAACAAAGACCCCAAATGGAACTCTAAATCTAAACAAAAAATAAAAATGTAAACAGACTACAAATGTAAACAAAACTAAAAGTAAACAAATACTACAAATATAAACAACGACTACAAATGTAAACAAAACTAAATGTAAACAAATACTAGAAATATAAACAAAGACTCTAAATGTAACCAAAAATTCTTGGTGTAAACAAGGACTCTAGGTGTAAAAAAGGACTACAAACGTAAACAAAGTCTCTAAATATAAACAAAGTCTAAATGTAAACAAAGACTACAAGTGTAAACAAAGACTGCAAATGTAAACAAAAACTCTACATGTAAACAATCTCTCTAAATGTAAACAAAGACTACAAATATAAACGGACTCTAAATGTAAACAAAGTCGCTAAATTTAAACAAAGAATACAAATGTAAACAAAGACTATAAATGTTAAGAAAGTTTACAACTGTAAACAAAGACTACAAATGTAAACAAAGACACTAAACGTAAACAAAAACTACAAATGTATACAGACTCTAAGTGTAAACAGACAACAAATGTAAACAAAGCCTCTACATATAAACAAAGTACCTAAATGTAAGCAGACTATAAATGTAAACAAAGAATACAAATGTAAACAAAGAGCACAAATGTTAAGTGACTCAAACTGTAAACAAACTCTCTAAATGTAAACAAAGTCTACAAATGTAAACAGACTATAAATGAAAACAGACTCTAAATGCAAACAGACTAAAAGTGTAAACAAAGACTACAAATATAAACAGACTCTAAATGGAAACAGAATACAAATGTAAACAAAAACTACAAACGTAAACCAACACTCTAAATGTAAACAAAGACTACAAATGTAAACAAAGGGACTAAATGTAAACACTCTAAATGTAAACAAAGACTACATATGTAAACAAAGAATTTAAATGTAAATAAAGACTACAAATGTAAACAAAGACCTTAAATGTAAACAGACTCTAAGTGAAAACAAAGACTAAAAATGTAAACAAAGACTACAGACGTAAACAAAGACTCTAAATGTAAAGAAGGTATCTAAATGCAAACAAAGATTACAAATGTAAACAAAGACTACAAATGTAAACAAAGACTACAAATATAAACAGACTCTAAATGGAAACAGACTACAAATGTAAACAAAAACTATAAACGTAAACTAACACTCTATATGTAAACAGACTACAAATGTAAACAAAACTAAATGTAAACAAATACTAGAAATATAAACAAAGGCTCTAAATGTAACCAAAGACTGCAAACGTAAACAAAGTCTCTAAATGTAAACAAAAAATAAAAATGTAAACAAAGACTCTACATGTAAACAATCTCTCTAAATGTAAACAAAGACTACAAATATAAACGGACTCTAAATGTAAACAAAGTCACTAAATTTAAACAAAGAATGCAAATGTAAACAGACTATAAATGTTAAGAAAGTTTACAACTGTAAACAAAGACTACAAATGTAAACAAAGACACTAAACGTAAACAAAAACTACAAATGTAAACAGACTCTAAGTGTAAACAGACAACAAATGTAAACAAAGCCTCTACATATAAACAAAGTACCTAAATGTAAGCAGACTACAAATGTAAACAAAGAATACAAATGTAAACAAAGAGCACAAATGTTAAGTGACTCAAACTGTAAACAAACTCTCTAAATGTAAACAAAGTCTACAAATGTAAACAGAATATAAATGAAAACAGACTCTAAATGCAAACAGACTAAAAGTGTAAACAAAGACTACAAATATAAACAGACTCTAAATGGAAACAGACTACAAATGTAAACAAAAACTACAAACGTAAACCAACACTCTAAATGTAAACAAAGACTACAAATGTAAACAAAACTAAAAGTAAACAAATACTACAAATATAAACAACGACTACAAATGTAAACAAAACTAAATGTAAAGAAATACTAGAAATATAAACAAAGACTCTAAATGTAACCAAAGACTGCAAACGTAAACAAAAACTCTAAATGGAAAAAAATAATAAAAATGTAAACAAAGACTCTAAATGTAATAAAAAACTCTGGGTATAAACAAGGACTCTAGGTGTAAACAAGGACTACCAATGTAAACAGACTCTAAATGTAAACAAAGTCTAAAAATAAAAACAAAGACTCTAAATGTAAACAAAGGCTAAAAATGAAAACAAAGACTACAAATGTAAACAAAGGCTCTAAATGTAAACAAACAAGCTATATGTAAACAAAGACTACAAATGAAAACAAAGACACTAAATGGAACTCTAAATGTAAACAAAGAATAAAAATGTAAACAAAGACTACTAATGTAAACAAAGGCTCTAAATGTAAACAAACAAGCTATATGTAAACAAAGACTACAAATGTAAACAAAGACACTAAATGGAACTCTAAATGTAAACAAAGAATAAAAATGTAAACAAAGACTACAAATGTAAACAAAGACCTTAAATGTAAACAGAATCTTAATGAAAACAAAGACTAAAAATGTAAACAAAGACTCTAAATGTAAAGATGGTCTCTAAATGCAAACAAAGATTACAAATGTAAACAAAAACTACAAATGTAAACAAAGACTACAAATATAAACAAAAACTCTAAATGGAAATAGACTACAAATGTAAACAAAGACTACATATGTAAACAAAGACTGCAAACGTAAACAAAAACTCTAAATGGAAACAAATAATAAAAATGTAAACAAAGACTCTAAATGTAATAAAAAACTCTGGGTATAAACAAGGACTACAAATGTAAACTGACTCTAAATATAAACAAAGTCTAAAAATAAAAACAGACTCTAAATGTAAACAAACGCTAAAAATGTAAACAAAGACTACAAATGTAAACAAAGGGACTAAATGTAAACACTCTAAATGTAAACAAAGACTACATATGTAAACAAAGAATTTAAATGTAAATAAAGACTACAAATGTAAACAAAGACCTTAAATGTAAACAGACTCTAAGTGAAAACAAAGACTAAAAATGTAAACAAAGACTACAGACGTAAACAAAGACTCTAAATGTAAAGAAGGTCTCTAAATGCAAACAAAGATTACAAATGTAAACAAAGACTACAAATGTAAACAAAGACTACAAATATAAACAGACTCTAAATGGAAACAGACTACAAATGTAAACAAAAACTATAAACGTAAACTAACACTCTATATGTAAACAGACTACAAATGTAAACAAAACTAAATGTAAACAAATACTAGAAATATAAACAAAGGCTCTAAATGTAACCAAAGACTGCAAACGTAAACAAAGTCTCTAAATGTAAACAAAAAATAAAAATGTAAACAAAGACTCTAAATGTAATAAAAAACTCTGGGTATAAACAAGGACTCTAGGTGTAAACAAGGACTACAAATGTAAACAGACTCTAAATGTAAACAAAGTCTAAAAATAAGAACAAAGACTCTACATGTAAACAAAGGCTAAAAATGTAAACAAAGACTACAAATGTAAACAAAGGCTCTAAATGTAAACAAACAAGCTATATGTAAACAAAGACTACAAATGTAAACAAAGACACTAAATGGAACTCTAAATGTAAACAAAGAATAAAAATGTAAACAAAGACTACAAATGTAAACAAAGACCTTAAATGTAAACAGACTCTAAATGAAAACAAAGACTAAAAATGTAAACAAAGACTACAAACGTAAACAAATACTCCAAATGTAAAGAAGTTCTCTAAATGCAAACAAAGATTACAAATGTAAACAAAAACTACAAATGTAAACAAAGGCTACAAATATAAACAAAAACTCTAAATGGAAACAGACTACATTGTAAACAAAAACTACAAACGTAAACTAACACTCTAAATGTAAACAAGGACTACAAATGTAAACAGACTCTAAATGTAAACAAAGTCTAAAAATAAAAACAAAGACTCTAAATGTAAACAAAGGATAAAAATGTAAACAAAGTCTACAAATGTAAACAAAGGCTCTAAATGTAAACAAACACGCTATATGTAAACAAAGACTACAAATGTAAACAAAGACCCCAAATGGAACTCTAAATCTAAACAAAAAATAAAAATGTAAACAGACTACAAATGTAAACAAAACTAAAAGTAAACAAATACTACAAATATAAACAACGACTACAAATGTAAACAAAACTAAATGTAAACAAATACTAGAAATATAAACAAAGACTCTAAATGTAACCAAACATTCTTGGTGTAAACAAGGACTCTAGGTGTAAAAAAGGACTACAAACGTAAACAAAGTCTCTAAATATAAACAAAGTCTAAATGTAAACAAAGACTACAAGTGTAAACAAAGACTGCAAATGTAAACAAAAACTCTACATGTAAACAATCTCTCTAAATGTAAACAAAGACTACAAATATAAACGGACTCTAAATGTAAACAAAGTCGCTAAATTTAAACAAAGAATACAAATGTAAACAAAGACTATAAATGTTAAGAAAGTTTACAACTGTAAACAAAGACTACAAATGTAAACAAAGACACTAAACGTAAACAAAAACTACAAATGTATACAGACTCTAAGTGTAAACAGACAACAAATGTAAACAAAGCCTCTACATATAAACAAAGTACCTAAATGTAAGCACATTACAAATGTAAACAAAGAATACAGATGTAAACAAAGAGCACAAATGTTAAGTGACTCAAACTGTAAACAAACTCTCTAAATGTAAACGAAGTCTACAAATGTAAACAGACTATAAATGAAAACAGACTCTAAATGCAAACAGACTAAAAGTGTAAACAAAGACTACAAATATAAACAGACTCTAAATGGAAACAGACTACAAATGTAAAAAAAACTACAAACGTAAACCAACACTCTAAATGTAAACAAAGACTACAAATGTAAACAAAGGGACTAAATGTAAACACTCTAAATGTAAACAAAGACTACATATGTAAACAAAGAATTTAAATGTAAATAAAGGTTACAAATGTAAACAAAGACCATAAATGTAAACAGACTCTAAGTGAAAACAAAGACTAAAAATGTAAACAAAGACTACAGACGTAAACAAAGACTCTAAATGTAAAGAAGGTCTCTAAATGCAAACAAAGATTACAAATATAAACAAAGACTACAAATGTAAACAAAGACTACAAATATAAACAGACTCTAAATGGAAACAGACCACAAATGTAAACAAAAACTATAAACGTAAACTAACACTCTATATGTAAACAGACTACAAATGTAAACAAAACTAAATGTAAACAAATACTAGAAATATAAACAAAGGCTCTAAATGTAACCAAAGACTGCAAACGTAAACAAAGTCTCTAAATGTAAACAAAAAATAAAAATGTAAACAAAGACTCTAAATGTAATAAAAAACTCTGGGTATAAACAAGGACTCTAGGTGTAAACAAGGACTACAAATGTAAACAGACTCTAAATGTTAACAAAGTCTAAAAATAAAAACAAAGACTCTAAATGTAAACAAAGGCTAAAAATGTAAACAAAGACTACAAATGTAAACAAAGGGTCTTAATGTAAACAAACAAGCTATATGTAAACAAAGACTACAAATGTAAACAAAGACACTAAATGGAACTCTAAATGTAAACAAAGAATAAAAATGTAAACAAAGACTACTAATGTAAACAAAGGCTCTAAATGTAAACAAACAAGCTATATGTAAACAAAGACTACAAATGTAAACAAAGACACTAAATGGAACTCTAAATGTAAACAAAGAATAAAAATGTAAACAAAGACTACAAATGTAAACAAAGACCTTAAATGTAAACAGACTCTAAATGAAAACAAAGACTAAAAATGTAAACAAAGACTACAAACGTAAACAAAGACTCCAAATGTAAAGAAGTTCTCTAAATGCAAAAAAAGATTACAAATGTAAACAAAAACTACAAATGTAAACAAAGGCTACAAATATAAACAAAAACTCTAAATGGAAACAGACTACATTGTAAACAAAAACTACAAACGTAAACTAACACTCTAAATGTAAACAAGGACTACAAATGTAAACAGACTCTAAATGTAAACAAAGTCTAAAAATAAAAACAAAGACTCTAAATGTAAACAAAGGATAAAAATGTAAACAAAGACTACAAATGTAAACAAAGGCTCTAAATGTAAACAAACACGCTATATGTAAACAAAGACTACAAATGTAAACAAAGACCCCAAATGGAACTCTAAATCTAAACAAAAAATAAAAATGTAAACAGACTACAAATGTAAACAAAACTAAAAGTAAACAAATACTACAAATATAAACAACGACTACAAATGTAAACAAAACTAAATGTAAACAAATACTAGAAATATAAACAAAGACTCTAAATGTAACCAAAAATTCTTGGTGTAAACAAGGACTCTAGGTGTAAAAAAGGACTACAAACGTAAACAAAGTCTCTAAATATAAACAAAGTCTAAATGTAAACAAAGACTACAAGTGTAAACAAAGACTGCAAATGTAAACAAAAACTCTACATGTAAACAATCTCTCTAAATGTAAACAAAGACTACAAATATAAACGGACTCTAAATGTAAACAAAGTCGCTAAATTTAAACAAAGAATACAAATGTAAACAAAGACTATAAATGTTAAGAAAGTTTACAACTGTAAACAAAGACTACAAATGTAAACAAAGACACTAAACGTAAACAAAAACTACAAATGTATACAGACTCTAAGTGTAAACAGACAACAAATGTAAACAAAGCCTCTACATATAAACAAAGTACCTAAATGTAAGCAGACTATAAATGTAAACAAAGAATACAAATGTAAACAAAGAGCACAAATGTTAAGTGACTCAAACTGTAAACAAACTCTCTAAATGTAAACAAAGTCTACAAATGTAAACAGACTATAAATGAAAACAGACTCTAAATGCAAACAGACTAAAAGTGTAAACAAAGACTACAAATATAAACAGACTCTAAATGGAAACAGAATACAAATGTAAACAAAAACTACAAACGTAAACCAACACTCTAAATGTAAACAAAGACTACAAATGTAAACAAAGGGACTAAATGTAAACACTCTAAATGTAAACAAAGACTACATATGTAAACAAAGAATTTAAATGTAAATAAAGACTACAAATGTAAACAAAGACCTTAAATGTAAACAGACTCTAAGTGAAAACAAAGACTAAAAATGTAAACAAAGACTACAGACGTAAACAAAGACTCTAAATGTAAAGAAGGTATCTAAATGCAAACAAAGATTACAAATGTAAACAAAGACTACAAATGTAAACAAAGACTACAAATATAAACAGACTCTAAATGGAAACAGACTACAAATGTAAACAAAAACTATAAACGTAAACTAACACTCTATATGTAAACAGACTACAAATGTAAACAAAACTAAATGTAAACAAATACTAGAAATATAAACAAAGGCTCTAAATGTAACCAAAGACTGCAAACGTAAACAAAGTCTCTAAATGTAAACAAAAAATAAAAATGTAAACAAAGACTCTACATGTAAACAATCTCTCTAAATGTAAACAAAGACTACAAATATAAACGGACTCTAAATGTAAACAAAGTCACTAAATTTAAACAAAGAATGCAAATGTAAACAGACTATAAATGTTAAGAAAGTTTACAACTGTAAACAAAGACTACAAATGTAAACAAAGACACTAAACGTAAACAAAAACTACAAATGTAAACAGACTCTAAGTGTAAACAGACAACAAATGTAAACAAAGCCTCTACATATAAACAAAGTACCTAAATGTAAGCAGACTACAAATGTAAACAAAGAATACAAATGTAAACAAAGAGCACAAATGTTAAGTGACTCAAACTGTAAACAAACTCTCTAAATGTAAACAAAGTCTACAAATGTAAACAGAATATAAATGAAAACAGACTCTAAATGCAAACAGACTAAAAGTGTAAACAAAGACTACAAATATAAACAGACTCTAAATGGAAACAGACTACAAATGTAAACAAAAACTACAAACGTAAACCAACACTCTAAATGTAAACAAAGACTACAAATGTAAACAAAACTAAAAGTAAACAAATACTACAAATATAAACAACGACTACAAATGTAAACAAAACTAAATGTAAAGAAATACTAGAAATATAAACAAAGACTCTAAATGTAACCAAAGACTGCAAACGTAAACAAAAACTCTAAATGGAAAAAAATACTAAAAATGTAAACAAAGACTCTAAATGTAATAAAAAACTCTGGGTATAAACAAGGACTCTAGGTGTAAACAAGGACTACCAATGTAAACAGACTCTAAATGTAAACAAAGTCTAAAAATAAAAACAAAGACTCTAAATGTAAACAAAGGCTAAAAATGAAAACAAAGACTACAAATGTAAACAAAGGCTCTAAATGTAAACAAACAAGCTATATGTAAACAAAGACTACAAATGAAAACAAAGACACTAAATGGAACTCTAAATGTAAACAAAGAATAAAAATGTAAACAAAGACTACTAATGTAAACAAAGGCTCTAAATGTAAACAAACAAGCTATATGTAAACAAAGACTACAAATGTAAACAAAGACACTAAATGGAACTCTAAATGTAAACAAAGAATAAAAATGTAAACAAAGACTACAAATGTAAACAAAGACCTTAAATGTAAACAGAATCTTAATGAAAACAAAGACTAAAAATGTAAACAAAGACTCTAAATGTAAAGATGGTCTCTAAATGCAAACAAAGATTACAAATGTAAACAAAAACTACAAATGTAAACAAAGACTACAAATATAAACAAAAACTCTAAATGGAAATAGACTACAAATGTAAACAAAGACTACATATGTAAACAAAGACTGCAAACGTAAACAAAAACTCTAAATGGAAACAAATAATAAAAATGTAAACAAAGACTCTAAATGTAATAAAAAACTCTGGGTATAAACAAGGACTACAAATGTAAACTGACTCTAAATATAAACAAAGTCTAAAAATAAAAACAGACTCTAAATGTAAACAAACGCTAAAAATGTAAACAAAGACTACAAATGTAAACAAAGGGACTAAATGTAAACACTCTAAATGTAAACAAAGACTACATATGTAAACAAAGAATTTAAATGTAAATAAAGACTACAAATGTAAACAAAGACCTTAAATGTAAACAGACTCTAAGTGAAAACAAAGACTAAAAATGTAAACAAAGACTACAGACGTAAACAAAGACTCTAAATGTAAAGAAGGTCTCTAAATGCAAACAAAGATTACAAATGTAAACAAAGACTACAAATGTAAACAAAGACTACAAATATAAACAGACTCTAAATGGAAACAGACTACAAATGTAAACAAAAACTATAAACGTAAACTAACACTCTATATGTAAACAGACTACAAATGTAAACAAAACTAAATGTAAACAAATACTAGAAATATAAACAAAGGCTCTAAATGTAACCAAAGACTGCAAACGTAAACAAAGTCTCTAAATGTAAACAAAAAATAAAAATGTAAACAAAGACTCTAAATGTAATAAAAAACTCTGGGTATAAACAAGGACTCTAGGTGTAAACAAGGACTACAAATGTAAACAGACTCTAAATGTAAACAAAGTCTAAAAATAAGAACAAAGACTCTACATGTAAACAAAGGCTAAAAATGTAAACAAAGACTACAAATGTAAACAAAGGCTCTAAATGTAAACAAACAAGCTATATGTAAACAAAGACTACAAATGTAAACAAAGACACTAAATGGAACTCTAAATGTAAACAAAGAATAAAAATGTAAACAAAGACTACAAATGTAAACAAAGACCTTAAATGTAAACAGACTCTAAATGAAAACAAAGACTAAAAATGTAAACAAAGACTACAAACGTAAACAAATACTCCAAATGTAAAGAAGTTCTCTAAATGCAAACAAAGATTACAAATGTAAACAAAAACTACAAATGTAAACAAAGGCTACAAATATAAACAAAAACTCTAAATGGAAACAGACTACATTGTAAACAAAAACTACAAACGTAAACTAACACTCTAAATGTAAACAAGGACTACAAATGTAAACAGACTCTAAATGTAAACAAAGTCTAAAAATAAAAACAAAGACTCTAAATGTAAACAAAGGATAAAAATGTAAACAAAGTCTACAAATGTAAACAAAGGCTCTAAATGTAAACAAACACGCTATATGTAAACAAAGACTACAAATGTAAACAAAGACCCCAAATGGAACTCTAAATCTAAACAAAAAATAAAAATGTAAACAGACTACAAATGTAAACAAAACTAAAAGTAAACAAATACTACAAATATAAACAACGACTACAAATGTAAACAAAACTAAATGTAAACAAATACTAGAAATATAAACAAAGACTCTAAATGTAACCAAACATTCTTGGTGTAAACAAGGACTCTAGGTGTAAAAAAGGACTACAAACGTAAACAAAGTCTCTAAATATAAACAAAGTCTAAATGTAAACAAAGACTACAAGTGTAAACAAAGACTGCAAATGTAAACAAAAACTCTACATGTAAACAATCTCTCTAAATGTAAACAAAGACTACAAATATAAACGGACTCTAAATGTAAACAAAGTCGCTAAATTTAAACAAAGAATACAAATGTAAACAAAGACTATAAATGTTAAGAAAGTTTACAACTGTAAACAAAGACTACAAATGTAAACAAAGACACTAAACGTAAACAAAAACTACAAATGTATACAGACTCTAAGTGTAAACAGACAACAAATGTAAACAAAGCCTCTACATATAAACAAAGTACCTAAATGTAAGCACATTACAAATGTAAACAAAGAATACAGATGTAAACAAAGAGCACAAATGTTAAGTGACTCAAACTGTAAACAAACTCTCTAAATGTAAACGAAGTCTACAAATGTAAACAGACTATAAATGAAAACAGACTCTAAATGCAAACAGACTAAAAGTGTAAACAAAGACTACAAATATAAACAGACTCTAAATGGAAACAGACTACAAATGTAAACAAAAACTACAAACGTAAACCAACACTCTAAATGTAAACAAAGACTACAAATGTAAACAAAGGGACTAAATGTAAACACTCTAAATGTAAACAAAGACTACATATGTAAACAAAGAATTTAAATGTAAATAAAGGTTACAAATGTAAACAAAGACCATAAATGTAAACAGACTCTAAGTGAAAACAAAGACTAAAAATGTAAACAAAGACTACAGACGTAAACAAAGACTCTAAATGTAAAGAAGGTCTCTAAATGCAAACAAAGATTACAAATATAAACAAAGACTACAAATGTAAACAAAGACTACAAATATAAACAGACTCTAAATGGAAACAGACCACAAATGTAAACAAAAACTATAAACGTAAACTAACACTCTATATGTAAACAGACTACAAATGTAAACAAAACTAAATGTAAACAAATACTAGAAATATAAACAAAGGCTCTAAATGTAACCAAAGACTGCAAACGTAAACAAAGTCTCTAAATGTAAACAAAAAATAAAAATGTAAACAAAGACTCTAAATGTAATAAAAAACTCTGGGTATAAACAAGGACTCTAGGTGTAAACAAGGACTACAAATGTAAACAGACTCTAAATGTTAACAAAGTCTAAAAATAAAAACAAAGACTCTAAATGTAAACAAAGGCTAAAAATGTAAACAAAGACTACAAATGTAAACAAAGGGTCTTAATGTAAACAAACAAGCTATATGTAAACAAAGACTACAAATGTAAACAAAGACACTAAATGGAACTCTAAATGTAAACAAAGAATAAAAATGTAAACAAAGACTACTAATGTAAACAAAGGCTCTAAATGTAAACAAACAAGCTATATGTAAACAAAGACTACAAATGTAAACAAAGACACTAAATGGAACTCTAAATGTAAACAAAGAATAAAAATGTAAACAAAGACTACAAATGTAAACAAAGACCTTAAATGTAAACAGACTCTAAATGAAAACAAAGACTAAAAATGTAAACAAAGACTACAAACGTAAACAAAGACTCCAAATGTAAAGAAGTTCTCTAAATGCAAAAAAAGATTACAAATGTAAACAAAAACTACAAATGTAAACAAAGGCTACAAATATAAACAAAAACTCTAAATGGAAACAGACTACATTGTAAACAAAAACTACAAACGTAAACTAACACTCTAAATGTAAACAAGGACTACAAATGTAAACAGACTCAAAATGTAAACAAAGTCTAAAAATAAAAACAAAGACTCTAAATGTAAACAAATGATAAAAATGTAAACAAAGACTACAAATGTAAACAAAGGCTCTAAATGTAAACAAACACGCTATATGTAAACAAAGACTACAAATGTAAACAAAGACCCCAAATGGAACTCTAAATCTAAACAAAAAATAAAAATGTAAACAGACTACAAATGTAAACAAAACTAAAAGTAAACAAATACTACAAATATAAACAACGACTACAAATGTAAACAAAACTAAATGTAAACAAATACTAGAAATATAAACAAAGACTCTAAATGTAACCAAAAATTCTTGGTGTAAACAAGGACTCTAGGTGTAAAAAAGGACTACAAACGTAAACAAAGTCTCTAAATATAAACAAAGTCTAAATGTAAACAAAGACTACAAGTGTAAACAAAGACTGCAAATGTAAACAAAAACTCTACATGTAAACAATCTCTCTAAATGTAAACAAAGACTACAAATATAAACGGACTCTAAATGTAAACAAAGTCGCTAAATTTAAACAAAGAATACAAATGTAAATAAAGACTATAAATGTTAAGAAAGTTTACAACTGTAAACAAAGACTACAAATGTAAACAAAGACACTAAACGTAAACAAAAACTACAAATGTATACAGACTCTAAGTGTAAACAGACAACAAATGTAAACAAAGTCTCTACATATAAACAAAGTACCTAAATGTAAGCAGACTACAAATGTAAACAAAGAATACAAATGTAAACAAAGAGCACAAATGTTAAGTGACTCAAACTGTAAACAAACTCTCTAAATGTAAACAAAGTCTACAAATGTAAACAGACTATAAATGAAAACAGACTCTAAATGCAAACAGACTAAAAGTGTAAACAAAGACTACAAATATAAACAGACTCTAAATGGAAACAGAATACAAATGTAAACAAAAACTACAAACGTAAACCAACACTCTAAATGTAAACAAAGACTACAAATGCAAACAAAGGGACTAAATGTAAACACTCTAAATGTAAACAAAGACTACATATGTAAACAAAGAATTTAAATGTAAATAAAGACTACAAATGTAAACAAAGACCTTAAATGTAAACAGACTCTAAGTGAAAACAAAGACTAAAAATGTAAACAAAGACTACAGACGTAAACAAAGACTCTAAATGTAAAGAAGGTCTCTAAATGCAAACAAAGATTACAAATGTAAACAAAGACTACAAATGTAAACAAAGACTACAAATATAAATAGACTCTAAATGGAAATAGACTACAAATGTAAACAAAAACTACAAACGTAAACCAACACTCTAAATGTAAACAAAGACTACAAATGTAAACAAAGGGACTAAATGTAAACACTCTAAATGTAAACAAAAACTACATATGTAAACAAAGAATTTAAATGTAAATAAAGACTACAAATGTAAACAAAGACCTTAAATGTAAACAGACTCTAAGTGAAAACAAAGACTAAAAATGTAAACAAAGACTACAGACGTAAACAAAGACTCTAAATGTAAAGAAGGTCTCTAAATGCAAACAAAGATTACAAATGTAAACAAAGACTACAAATGTAAACAAAGACTACAAATATAAACAGACTCTAAATGGAAATAGACTACAAA
Organism: Salticus scenicus; assembly: GCA_963930645.1. Taxonomy (NCBI): domain Eukaryota; kingdom Metazoa; phylum Arthropoda; class Arachnida; order Araneae; family Salticidae; genus Salticus; species Salticus scenicus. The sequence continues at coordinate 637,535 of CAWVNO010002818.1, read as the reverse complement.
TGTAAACAAAAACTATAAACGTAAACTAACACTCTATATGTAAACAGACTACAAATGTAAACAAAACTAAATGTAAACAAATACTAGAAATATAAACAAAGGCTCTAAATGAAACCAAAGACTGCAAACGTAAACAAAGTCTCTAAATGTAAACAAAAAATAAAAATGTAAACAAAGACTCTAAATGTAATAAAAAACTCTGGGTATAAACAAGGACTCTAGGTGTAAACAAGGACTACAAATGTAAACAGACTCTAAATGTAAACAAAGTCTAAAAATAAAAACAAAGACTCTAAATGTAAACAAAGGCTAAAAATGTAAACAAAGACTACAAATGTAAACAAAGGCTCTTAATGTAAACAAACAAGCTATATGTAAACAAAGACTACAAATGTAAACAAAGACACTAAATGGAACTCTAAATGTAAACAAAGAATAAAAATGTAAACAAAGACTACTAATGTAAACAAAGGCTCTAAATGTAAACAAACAAGCTATATGTAAACAAAGACTACAAATGTAAACAAAGACACTAAATGGAACTCTAAATGTAAACAAAGAATAAAAATGTAAACAAAGACTACAAATGTAAACAGACTCTAAATGAAAACAAAGACTAAAAATGTAAACAAAGACTACAAACGTAAACAAAGACTCCAAATGTAAAGAAGTTCTCTAAATGCAAACAAAGATTACAAATGTAAACAAAAACTACAAATGTAAACAAAGGCTACAAATATAAACAAAAACTCTAAATGGAAACAGACTACAAATGTAAACAAAAACTACAAACGTAAACTAACACTCTAAATGTAAACAAGGACTACAAGTGTAAACAGACTCTAAATGTAAACAAAGTCTAAAAATAAAAACAAAGACTCTAAATGTAAACAAAGGATAAAAATGTAAACAAAGGCTACAAATGTAAACAAAGGCTCTAAATGTAAACAAACACGCTATATGTAAACAAAGACTACAAATGTAAACAAAGACCCCAAATGGAACTCTAAATCTAAACAAAAAATAAAAATGTAAACAGACTACAAATGTAAACAAAACTAAAAGTAAACAAATACTGCAAATATAAACAACGACTACAAATGTAAACAAAACTAAATGTAAACAAATACCAGAAATATAAACAAAGACTCTAAATGTAACCAAAAATTCTTGGTGTAAACAAGGACTCTAGGTGTAAAAAAGGATTACAAACGTAAACAAAGTCTCTAAATATAAACAAAGTCTAAATGTAAACAAAGACTACAAGCGTAAACAGACTGCAAATGTAAACAAAAACTCTACATGTAAACAATCTCTCTAAATGTAAACAAAGACTACAAATATAAACGGACTCTAAATGTAAACAAAGTCACTAAATTTAAACAAAGAATACAAATGTAAACAAAGACTATAAATGTTAAGAAAGTTTACAACTGTAAACAAAGACTACAAATGTAAACAAAGACACTAAACGTAAACAAAAACTACAAATGTAAACTGACTCTAAGTGTAAACAGACAACAAATGTAAACAAAGCCTCTAAATATAAACAAAGTACCTAAATGTAAGCAGACTACAAATGTAAACAAAGAATACAAATGTAAACAAAGAGCACAAATGTTAAGTGACTCAAACTGTAAACAAACTCTCTAAATGTAAACAAAGTCTACAAATGTAAACAGACTATAAATGAAAACAGGCTCTAAATGCAAACAGACTAAAAGTGTAAACAAAGACTACAAATATAAACAGACTCTAAATGGAAACAGACTACAAATGGAAACAAAAACTACAAACGTAAACCAACACTCTAAATGTAAACAAAGACTACAAATGTAAACAAAACTAAAAGTAAACAAATACTACAAATATAAACAACGACTACAAATGTAAACAAAACTAAATGTAAACAAATACTAGAAATATAAACAAAGACTCTAAATGTAACCAAAGACTGCAAACGTAAACAAAAACTCTAAATGGAAAAAAATAATAAAAATGTAAACAAAGACTCTAAATGTAATAAAAAACTCTGGGTATAAACAAGGACTCTAGGTGTAAACAAGGACTACCAATGTAAACAGACTCTAAATGTAAACAAAGTCTAAAAATAAAAACAAAGACTCTCAATGTAAACAAAGGCTAAAAATGTAAACAAAGACTACAAATGTAAACAAAGGCTCTAAATGTAAACAAACAAGCAATATGTAAACAAAGACTACAAATGTAAACAAAGACACTAAATGGAACTCTAAATGTAAACAAAGAATAAAAATGTAAACAAAGACTACTAATGTAAACAAAGGCTCTAAATGTAAACAAACAAGCTATATGTAAACAAAGACTACAAATGTAAACAAAGACACTAAATGGAACTCTAAATGTAAACAAAGAATAAAAATGTAAACAAAGACTACAAATGTAAACAAAGACCTTAAATGTAAACAGAATCTTAATGAAAACAAAGACTAAAAATGTAAACAAAGACTCTAAATGTAAAGATGGTCTCTAAATGCGAACAAAGATTACAAATGTAAACAAAAACTACAAATGTAAACAAAGAGTACAAATATAAACAAAAACTCTAAATGGAAATAGACTACAAATGTAAACAAATTCTACATATGTAAACATAGACTGCAAACGTAAACAAAAACTCTAAATGGAAACAAATAATAAAAATGTAAACAAAGACTCTAAATGTAATAAAAAACTCTGGGTATAAACAAGGACTACAAATGTAAACTGACTCTAAATATAAACAAAGTCTAAAAATAAAAACAGACTCTAAATGTAAACAAACGCTAAAAATGTAAACAAAGACTACAAATGTAAAAAAAGGGACTAAATGTAAACACTCTAAATGTAAACAAAGACTACATATGTAAACAAAGAATTTAAATGTAAATAAAGACTACAAATGTAAACAAAGACCTTAAATGTAAACAGACTCTAAGTGAAAACAAAGAATAAAAATGTAAACAAAGACTACAGACGTAAACAAAGACTCTAAATGTAAAGAAGGTCTTTAATGCAAACAAAGATTACAAATGTAAACAAAGACTACAAATGTAAACAAAGACTACAAATATAAACAGACTCTTAATGGAAACAGACTACAAATGTAAACAAAAACTATAAACGTAAACTAACACTCTATATGTAAACAGACTACAAATGTAAACAAAACTAAATGTAAACAAATACTAGAAATATAAACAAAGGCTCTAAATGTAACCAAAGACTGCAAACGTAAACAAAGTCTCTAAATGTAAACAAAAAATAAAAATGTAAACAAAGACTCTAAATGTAATAAAAAACTCTAGGTATAAACAAGGACTCTAGGTGTAAACAAGGACTAGAAATGTAAACAGACTCTAAATGTAAACAAAGTCTAAAAATAAGAACAAAGACTCTACATGTAAACAAAGGCTAAAAATGTAAACAAAGACTACAAATGTAAACAAAGGCTCTAAACGTAAACAAACAAGCTATATGTAAACAAAGACTACAAATGTAAACAAAGACACTAAATGGAACTCTAAATGTAAACAAAGAATAAAAATGTAAACAAAGACTACTAATGTAAACAAAGGCTCTAAATGTAAACAAACAAGCTATATGTAAACAGACTACAAATGTAAACAAAGAGACTAAATGGAACTCTAAATGTAAACAAAGAATAAAAATGTAAACAAAGACTACAAATGTAAACAAAGACCTTAAATGTAAACAGACTCTAAATGAAAACAAACTAAAAATGTAAACAAAGACTACAAACGTAAACAAAGACTCCAAATGTAAAGATGTTCTCTAAATGCAAACAAAGATTACAAATGTAAACAAAAACTACAAATGTAAACAAAGGCTACAAATATAAACAAAAACTCTAAATGGAAACAGACTACATTGTAAACAAAAACTACAAACGTAAACTAACACTCTAAATGTAAACAAGGACTACAAATGTAAACAGACTCTAAATGTAAACAAAGTCTAAAAATAAAAACAAAGACTCTAAATGTAAACAAAGGATAAAAATGTAAACAAAGTCTACAAATGTAAACAAAGGCTCTAAATGTAAACAAACACGCTATATGTAAACAAAGACTACAAATGTAAACAAAGACCCCAAATGGAACTCTAAATCTAAACAAAAAATAAAAATGTAAACAGACTACAAATGTAAACAAAACTAAAAGTAAACAAATACTACAAATATAAACAACGACTACAAATGTAAACAAAACTAAATGTAAACAAATACTAGAAATATAAACAAAGACTCTAAATGTAACCAAACATTCTTGGTGTAAACAAGGACTCTAGGTGTAAAAAAGGACTACAAACGTAAACAAAGTCTCTAAATATAAACAAAGTCTAAATGTAAACAAAGACTACAAGTGTAAACAAAGACTGCAAATGTAAACAAAAACTCTACATGTAAACAATCTCTCTAAATGTAAACAAAGACTACAAATATAAACGGACTCTAAATGTAAACAAAGTCGCTAAATTTAAACAAAGAATACAAATGTAAACAAAGACTATAAATGTTAAGAAAGTTTACAACTGTAAACAAAGACTACAAATGTAAACAAAGACACTAAACGTAAACAAAAACTACAAATGTATACAGACTCTAAGTGTAAACAGACAACAAATGTAAACAAAGCCTCTACATATAAACAAAGTACCTAAATGTAAGCAGACTACAAATGTAAACAAAGAATACAGATGTAAACAAAGAGCACAAATGTTAAGTGACTCAAACTGTAAACAAACTCTCTAAATGTAAACGAAGTCTACAAATGTAAACAGACTATAAATGAAAACAGACTCTAAATGCAAACAGACTAAAAGTGTAAACAAAGACTACAAATATAAACAGACTCTAAATGGAAACAGACTACAAATGTAAACAAAAACTACAAACGTAAACCAACACTCTAAATGTAAACAAAGACTACAAATGTAAACAAAGGGACTAAATGTAAACACTCTAAATGTAAACAAAGACTACATATGTAAACAAAGAATTTAAATGTAAATAAAGGTTACAAATGTAAACAAAGACCATAAATGTAAACAGACTCTAAGTGAAAACAAAGACTAAAAATGTAAACAAAGACTACAGACGTAAACAAAGACTCTAAATGTAAAGAAGGTCTCTAAATGCAAACAAAGATTACAAATATAAACAAAGACTACAAATGTAAACAAAGACTACAAATATAAACAGACTCTAAATGGAAACAGACCACAAATGTAAACAAAAACTATAAACGTAAACTAACACTCTATATGTAAACAGACTACAAATGTAAACAAAACTAAATGTAAACAAATACTAGAAATATAAACAAAGGCTCTAAATGTAACCAAAGACTGCAAACGTAAACAAAGTCTCTAAATGTAAACAAAAAATAAAAATGTAAACAAAGACTCTAAATGTAATAAAAAACTCTGGGTATAAACAAGGACTCTAGGTGTAAACAAGGACTACAAATGTAAACAGACTCTAAATGTTAACAAAGTCTAGAAATAAAAACAAAGACTCTAAATGTAAACAAAGGCTAAAAATGTAAACAAAGACTACAAATGTAAACAAAGGCTCTTAATGTAAACAAACAAGCTATATGTAAACAAAGACTACAAATGTAAACAAAGACACTAAATGGAACTCTAAATGTAAACAAAGAATAAAAATGTAAACAAAGACTACTAATGTAAACAAAGGCTCTAAATGTAAACAAACAAGCTATATATAAACAAAGACTACAAATGTAAACAAAGACACTAAATGGAACTCTAAATGTAAACAAAGAATAAAAATGTAAACAAAGACTACAAATGTAAACAAAGACCTTAAATGTAAACAGACTCTAAATGAAAACAAAGACTAAAAATGTAAACAAAGACTACAAACGTAAACAAAGACTCCAAATGTAAAGAAGTTCTCTAAATGCAAAAAAAGATTACAAATGTAAGCAAAAACTACAAATGTAAACAAAGGCTACAAATATAAACAAAAACTCTAAATGGAAACAGTCTACATTGTAAACAAAAACTACAAACGTAAACTAACACTCTAAATGTAAACAAGGACTACAAATGTAAACAGACTCAAAATGTAAACAAAGTCTAAAAATAAAAACAAAGACTCTAAATGTAAACAAATGATAAAAATGTAAACAAAGACTACAAATGTAAACAAAGGCTCTAAATGTAAACAAACACGCTATATGTAAACAAAGACTACAAATGTAAACAAAGACCCCAAATGGAACTCTAAATCTAAACAAAAAATAAAAATGTAAACAGACTACAAATGTAAACAAAACTAAAAGTAAACAAATACTACAAATATAAACAACGACTACAAATGTAAACAAAACTAAATGTAAACAAATACTAGAAATATAAACAAAGACTCTAAATGTAACCAAAAATTCTTGGTGTAAACAAGGACTCTAGGTGTAAAAAAGGACTACAAACGTAAACAAAGTCTCTAAATATAAACAAAGTCTAAATGTAAACAAAGACTACAAGTGTAAACAAAGACTGCAAATGTAAACAAAAACTCTACATGTAAACAATCTCTCTAAATGTAAACAAAGACTACAAATATAAACGGACTCTAAATGTAAAGAAAGTCGCTAAATTTAAACAAAGAATACAAATGTAAATAAAGACTATAAATGTTAAGAAAGTTTACAACTGTAAACAAAGACTACAAATGTAAACAAAGACACTAAACGTAAACAAAAACTACAAATGTATACAGACTCTAAGTGTAAACAGACAACAAATGTAAACAAAGTCTCTACATATAAACAAAGTACCTAAATGTAAGCAGACTACAAATGTAAACAAAGAATACAAATGTAAACAAAGAGCACAAATGTTAAGTGACTCAAACTGTAAACAAACTCTCTAAATGTAAACAAAGTCTACAAATGTAAACAGACTATAAATGAAAACAGACTCTAAATGCAAACAGACTAAAAGTGTAAACAAAGACTACAAATATAAACAGACTCTAAATGGAAACAGAATACAAATGTAAACAAAAACTACAAACGTAAACCAACACTCTAAATGTAAACAAAGACTACAAATGCAAACAAAGGGACTAAATGTAAACACTCTAAATGTAAACAAAGACTACATATGTAAACAAAGAATTTAAATGTAAATAAAGACTACAAATGTAAACAAAGACCTTAAATGTAAACAGACTCTAAGTGAAAACAAAGACTAAAAATGTAAACAAAGACTACAGACGTAAACAAAGACTCTAAATGTAAAGAAGGTCTCTAAATGCAAACAAAGATTACAAATGTAAACAAAGACTACAAATGTAAACAAAGACTACAAATATAAATAGACTCTAAATGGAAATAGACTACAAATGTAAACAAAAACTATAAACGTAAACTAACACTGTATATGTAAACAGACTACAAATGTAAACAAAACTAAATGTAAACAAATACTAGAAATATAAACAAAGGCTCTAAATGTAACCAAAGACTGCAAACGTAAACAAAGTCTCTAAATGTAAACAAAAAATAAAAATGTAAACAAAGACTCTAAATGTAATAAAAAACTCTGGGTATAAACAAGGACTCTAGGTGTAAACAAGGACTACAAATGTAAACAGACTCTAAATGTAAACAAAGTCTAAAAATAAAAACAAAGACTCTAAATGTAAACAAAGGCTAAAAATGTAAACAAAGACTACAAATGTAAACAAAGGCTCTTAATGTAAACAAGCAAGCTATATGTAAACAAAGACTACAAATGTAAACAAAGACACTAAATGGAACTCTAAATGTAAACAAAGAATAAAAATGTAAACAAAGACTACTAATGTAAACAAAGGCTCTAAATGTAAACAAACAAGCTATATGTAAACAAAGACTACAAATGTAAACAAAGACACTAAATGGAACTCTAAATGTAAACAAAGAATAAAAATGTAAACAAAGACTACAAATGTAAACAAAGACCTTAAATGTAAACAGACTCTAAATGAAAACAAAGACTAAAAATGTAAAAAAACGACTACAAACGTAAACAAAGACTCCAAATGTAAAGAAGTTCTCTAAATGCAAACAAAGATTACAAATGTAAACAAAAACTACAAATGTAAACAAAGGCTACAAATATAAACAAAAACTCTAAATGGAAACAGACTACAAATGTAAACAAAAACTACAAACGTAAACTAACACTCTAAATGTAAACAAGGACTACAAGTGTAAACAGACTCAAAATGTAAACAAAGTCTAAAAATAAAAACAAAGACTCTAAAAGTAAACAAAGGATAAAAATGTAAACAAAGGCTACAAATGTAAACAAAGGCTCTAAATGTAAACAAACACGCTATATGTAAACAAAGACTACAAATGTAAACAAAGACACTAAATGGAACTCTAAATGTAAACAAAAAATAAAAATGTAAACAGACTACAAATGTAAACAAAAACTACAAACGTAAACCAACACTCTAAATGTAAACAAAGACTACAAATGCAAACAAAGGGACTAAATGTAAACACTCTAAATGTAAACAAAGACTACATATGTAAACAAAGAATTTAAATGTAAATAAAGACTACAAATGTAAACAAAGACCTTAAATGTAAACAGACTCTAAGTGAAAACAAAGACTAAAAATGTAAACAAAGACTACAGACGTAAACAAAGACTCTAAATGTAAAGAAGGTCTCTAAATGCAAACAAAGATTACAAATGTAAACAAAGACTACAAATGTAAACAAAGACTACAAATATAAATAGACTCTAAATGGAAATAGACTACAAATGTAAACAAAAACTATAAACGTAAACTAACACTGTATATGTAAACAGACTACAAATGTAAACAAAACTAAATGTAAACAAATACTAGAAATATAAACAAAGGCTCTAAATGTAACCAAAGACTGCAAACGTAAACAAAGTCTCTAAATGTAAACAAAAAATAAAAATGTAAACAAAGACTCTAAATGTAATAAAAAACTCTGGGTATAAACAAGGACTCTAGGTGTAAACAAGGACTACAAATGTAAACAGACTCTAAATGTAAACAAAGTCTAAAAATAAAAACAAAGACTCTAAATGTAAACAAAGGCTAAAAATGTAAACAAAGACTACAAATGTAAACAAAGGCTCTTAATGTAAACAAGCAAGCTATATGTAAACAAAGACTACAAATGTAAACAAAGACACTAAATGGAACTCTAAATGTAAACAAAGAATAAAAATGTAAACAAAGACTACTAATGTAAACAAAGGCTCTAAATGTAAACAAACAAGCTATATGTAAACAAAGACTACAAATGTAAACAAAGACACTAAATGGAACTCTAAATGTAAACAAAGAATAAAAATGTAAACAAAGACTACAAATGTAAACAAAGACCTTAAATGTAAACAGACTCTAAATGAAAACAAAGACTAAAAATGTAAAAAAACGACTACAAACGTAAACAAAGACTCCAAATGTAAAGAAGTTCTCTAAATGCAAACAAAGATTACAAATGTAAACAAAAACTACAAATGTAAACAAAGGCTACAAATATAAACAAAAACTCTAAATGGAAACAGACTACAAATGTAAACAAAAACTACAAACGTAAACTAACACTCTAAATGTAAACAAGGACTACAAGTGTAAACAGACTCAAAATGTAAACAAAGTCTAAAAATAAAAACAAAGACTCTAAAAGTAAACAAAGGATAAAAATGTAAACAAAGGCTACAAATGTAAACAAAGGCTCTAAATGTAAACAAACACGCTATATGTAAACAAAGACTACAAATGTAAACAAAGACCCCAAATGGAACTCTAAATCTAAACAAAAAATAAAAATGTAAACAGACTACAAATGTAAACAAAACTAAAAGTAAACAAATACTACAAATATAAACAACGACTACAAATGTAAACAAAACTAAATGTAAACAAATACTAGAAATATAAACAAAGACTCTAAATGTAACCAAAAATTCTTGGTGTAAACAAGGACTCTAGGTGTAAAAAAGGATTACAAACGTAAACAAAGTCTCTAAATATAAACAAAGTCTAAATGTAAACAAAGACTACAAGCGTAAACAAAGACTGCAAATGTAAACAGAAACTCTACATGTAAACAATCTCTCTAAATGTAAACAAAGACTACAAATATAAACGGACTCTAAATGTAAACAAAGTCACTAAATTTAAACAAAGAATGCAAATGTAAACAAAGACTATAAATGTTAAGAAAGTTTACAACTGTAAACAAAGACTACAAATGTAAACAAAGACACTAAACGTAAACAAAAACTACAAATGTAAACAGACTCTAAGTGTAAACAGACAACAAATGTAAACAAAGCCTCTACATATAAATAAAGTACCTAAATGTAAGCAGACTACAAATGTAAACAAAGAATACAAATGTAAACAAAGATCACAAACGTTAAGTGACTCAAACTGTAAACAAACTCTCTAAATGTAAACAAAGTCTACAAATGTAAACAGACTATAAATGAAAACAGACTCTAAATGCAAACAGACTAAAAGTGTAAACAAAGACTACAAATATAAACAGACTCTAAATGGAAACAGACTACAAATGTAAACAAAAACTACAAACGTAAACCAACACTCTAAATGTAAACAAAGACTACAAATGTAAACAAAGGGACTAAATGTAAACACTCTAAATGTAAACAAAGACTACATATGTAAACAAAGAATTTAAATGTAAATAAAGACTACAAATGTAAACAAAGACCTTAAATGTAAACAGACTCTAAGTGAAAACAAAGACTAAAAATGTAAACAAAGACTACAGACGTAAACAAAGACTCTAAATGTAAAGAAGGTCTCTAAATGCAAACAAAGATTACAAATGTAAACAAAGACTACAAATGTAAACAAAGACTACAAATATAAACAGACTCTAAATGGAAACAGACTACAAATGTAAACAAAAACTATAAACGTAAACTAACACTCTATATGTAAACAGACTACAAATGTAAACAAAACTAAATGTAAACAAATACTAGAAATATAAACAAAGGCTCTAAATGTAACCAAAGACTGCAAACGTAAACAAAGTCTCTAAATGTAAACAAAAAATAAAAATGTAAACAAAGACTCTAAATGTAATAAAAAACTCTGGGTATAAACAAGGACTCTAGGTGTAAACAAGGACTACAAATGTAAACAGACTCTAAATGTTAACAAAGTCTAAAAATAAAAACAAAGACTCTAAATGTAAACAAAGGCTAAAAATGTAAACAAAGACTACAAATGTAAACAAAGGCTCTTAATGTAAACAAACAAGCTATATGTAAACAAAGACTACAAATGTAAACAAAGACACTAAATGGAACTCTAAATGTAAACAAAGAATAAAAATGTAAACAAAGACTACTAATGTAAACAAAGGCTCTAAATGTAAACAAACAAGCTATATATAAACAAAGACTACAAATGTAAACAAAGACACTAAATGGAACTCTAAATGTAAACAAAGAATAAAAATATAAACAAAGACTACAAATGTAAACAAAGACCTTAAATGTAAACAGACTCTAAATGAAAACAAAGACTAAAAATGTAAACAAAGACTACAAACGTAAACAAAGACTCCAAATGTAAAGAAGTTCTCTAAATGCAAACAAAGATTACAAATGTAAACAAAAACTACAAATGTAAACAAAGGCTACAAATATAAACAAAAACTCTAAATGGAAACAGACTACATTGTAAACAAAAACTACAAACGTAAACTAACACTCTAAATGTAAACAAGGACTACAAATGTAAACAGACTCTAAATGTAAACAAAGTCTAAAAATAAAAACAAAGACTCTAAATGTAAACAAAGGATAAAAATGTAAACAAAGACTACAAATGTAAACAAAGGCTCTAAATGTAAACAAACACGCTATATGTAAACAAAGACTACAAATGTAAACAAAGACCCCAAATGGAACTCTAAATCTAAACAAAAAATAAAAATGTAAACAGACTACAAATGTAAACAAAACTAAAAGTAAACAAATACTACAAATATAAACAACGACTACAAATGTAAACAAAACTAAATGTAAACAAATACTAGAAATATAAACAAAGACTCTAAATGTAACCAAAAATTCTTGGTGTAAACAAGGACTCTAGGTGTAAAAAAGGACTACAAACGTAAACAAAGTCTCTAAATATAAACAAAGTCTAAATGTAAACAAAGACTACAAGTGTAAACAAAGACTGCAAATGTAAACAAAAACTCTACATGTAAACAATCTCTCTAAATGTAAACAAAGACTACAAATATAAACGGACTCTAAATGTAAACAAAGTCGCTAAATTTAAACAAAGAATACAAATGTAAACAAAGACTATAAATGTTAAGAAAGTTTACAACTGTAAACAAAGACTACAAATGTAAACAAAGACACTAAACGTAAACAAAAACTACAAATGTATACAGACTCTAAGTGTAAACAGACAACAAATGTAAACAAAGCCTCTACATATAAACAAAGTACCTAAATGTAAGCAGACTATAAATGTAAACAAAGAATACAAATGTAAACAAAGAGCACAAATGTTAAGTGACTCAAACTGTAAACAAACTCTCTAAATGTAAACAAAGTCTACAAATGTAAACAGACTATAAATGAAAACAGACTCTAAATGCAAACAGACTAAAAGTGTAAACAAAGACTACAAATATAAACAGACTCTAAATGGAAACAGAATACAAATGTAAACAAAAACTACAAACGTAAACCAACACTCTAAATGTAAACAAAGACTACAAATGTAAACAAAGGGACTAAATGTAAACACTCTAAATGTAAACAAAGACTACATATGTAAACAAAGAATTTAAATGTAAATAAAGACTACAAATGTAAACAAAGACCTTAAATGTAAACAGACTCTAAGTGAAAACAAAGACTAAAAATGTAAACAAAGACTACAGACGTAAACAAAGACTCTAAATGTAAAGAAGGTATCTAAATGCAAACAAAGATTACAAATGTAAACAAAGACTACAAATGTAAACAAAGACTACAAATATAAACAGACTCTAAATGGAAACAGACTACAAATGTAAACAAAAACTATAAACGTAAACTAACACTCTATATGTAAACAGACTACAAATGTAAACAAAACTAAATGTAAACAAATACTAGAAATATAAACAAAGGCTCTAAATGTAACCAAAGACTGCAAACGTAAACAAAGTCTCTAAATGTAAACAAAAAATAAAAATGTAAACAAAGACTCTACATGTAAACAATCTCTCTAAATGTAAACAAAGACTACAAATATAAACGGACTCTAAATGTAAACAAAGTCACTAAATTTAAACAAAGAATGCAAATGTAAACAAAGACTATAAATGTTAAGAAAGTTTACAACTGTAAACAAAGACTACAAATGTAAACAAAGACACTAAACGTAAACAAAAACTACAAATGTAAACAGACTCTAAGTGTAAACAGACAACAAATGTAAACAAAGCCTCTACATATAAACAAAGTACCTAAATGTAAGCAGACTACAAATGTAAACAAAGAATACAAATGTAAACAAAGAGCACAAATGTTAAGTGACTCAAACTGTAAACAAACTCTCTAAATGTAAACAAAGTCTACAAATGTAAACAGAATATAAATGAAAACAGACTCTAAATGCAAACAGACTAAAAGTGTAAACAAAGACTACAAATATAAACAGACTCTAAATGGAAACAGACTACAAATGTAAACAAAAACTACAAACGTAAACCAACACTCTAAATGTAAACAAAGACTACAAATGTAAACAAAACTAAAAGTAAACAAATACTACAAATATAAACAACGACTACAAATGTAAACAAAACTAAATGTAAAGAAATACTAGAAATATAAACAAAGACTCTAAATGTAACCAAAGACTGCAAACGTAAACAAAAACTCTAAATGGAAAAAAATAATAAAAATGTAAACAAAGACTCTAAATGTAATAAAAAACTCTGGGTATAAACAAGGACTCTAGGTGTAAACAAGGACTACCAATGTAAACAGACTCTAAATGTAAACAAAGTCTAAAAATAAAAACAAAGACTCTAAATGTAAACAAAGGCTAAAAATGAAAACAAAGACTACAAATGTAAACAAAGGCTCTAAATGTAAACAAACAAGCTATATGTAAACAAAGACTACAAATGAAAACAAAGACACTAAATGGAACTCTAAATGTAAACAAAGAATAAAAATGTAAACAAAGACTACTAATGTAAACAAAGGCTCTAAATGTAAACAAACAAGCTATATGTAAACAAAGACTACAAATGTAAACAAAGACACTAAATGGAACTCTAAATGTAAACAAAGAATAAAAATGTAAACAAAGACTACAAATGTAAACAAAGACCTTAAATGTAAACAGAATCTTAATGAAAACAAAGACTAAAAATGTAAACAAAGACTCTAAATGTAAAGATGGTCTCTAAATGCAAACAAAGATTACAAATGTAAACAAAAACTACAAATGTAAACAAAGACTACAAATATAAACAAAAACTCTAAATGGAAATAGACTACAAATGTAAACAAAGACTACATATGTAAACAAAGACTGCAAACGTAAACAAAAACTCTAAATGGAAACAAATAATAAAAATGTAAACAAAGACTCTAAATGTAATAAAAAACTCTGGGTATAAACAAGGACTACAAATGTAAACTGACTCTAAATATAAACAAAGTCTAAAAATAAAAACAGACTCTAAATGTAAACAAACGCTAAAAATGTAAACAAAGACTACAAATGTAAACAAAGGGACTAAATGTAAACACTCTAAATGTAAACAAAGACTACATATGTAAACAAAGAATTTAAATGTAAATAAAGACTACAAATGTAAACAAAGACCTTAAATGTAAACAGACTCTAAGTGAAAACAAAGACTAAAAATGTAAACAAAGACTACAGACGTAAACAAAGACTCTAAATGTAAAGAAGGTCTCTAAATGCAAACAAAGATTACAAATGTAAACAAAGACTACAAATGTAAACAAAGACTACAAATATAAACAGACTCTAAATGGAAACAGACTACAAATGTAAACAAAAACTATAAACGTAAACTAACACTCTATATGTAAACAGACTACAAATGTAAACAAAACTAAATGTAAACAAATACTAGAAATATAAACAAAGGCTCTAAATGTAACCAAAGACTGCAAACGTAAACAAAGTCTCTAAATGTAAACAAAAAATAAAAATGTAAACAAAGACTCTAAATGTAATAAAAAACTCTGGGTATAAACAAGGACTCTAGGTGTAAACAAGGACTACAAATGTAAACAGACTCTAAATGTAAACAAAGTCTAAAAATAAGAACAAAGACTCTACATGTAAACAAAGGCTAAAAATGTAAACAAAGACTACAAATGTAAACAAAGGCTCTAAATGTAAACAAACAAGCTATATGTAAACAAAGACTACAAATGTAAACAAAGACACTAAATGGAACTCTAAATGTAAACAAAGAATAAAAATGTAAACAAAGACTACAAATGTAAACAAAGACCTTAAATGTAAACAGACTCTAAATGAAAACAAAGACTAAAAATGTAAACAAAGACTACAAACGTAAACAAATACTCCAAATGTAAAGAAGTTCTCTAAATGCAAACAAAGATTACAAATGTAAACAAAAACTACAAATGTAAACAAAGGCTACAAATATAAACAAAAACTCTAAATGGAAACAGACTACATTGTAAACAAAAACTACAAACGTAAACTAACACTCTAAATGTAAACAAAGACTACAAATGTAAACAGACTCTAAATGTAAACAAAGTCTAAAAATAAAAACAAAGACTCTAAATGTAAACAAAGGATAAAAATGTAAACAAAGACTACAAATGTAAACAAAGGCTCTAAATGTAAACAAACACGCTATATGTAAACAAAGACTACAAATGTAAACAAAGACCCCAAATGGAACTCTAAATCTAAACAAAAAATAAAAATGTAAACAGACTACAAATGTAAACAACACTAAAAGTAAACAAATACTACAAATATAAACAACGACTACAAATGTAAACAAAACTAAATGTAAACAAATACTAGAAATATAAACAAAGACTCTAAATGAAACCAAAAATTCTTGGTGTAAACAAGGACTCTAGGTGTAAAAAAGGACTACAAACGTAAACAAAGTCTCTAAATATAAACAAAGTCTAAATGTAAACAAAGACTACAAGTGTAAACAAAGACTGCAAATGTAAACAAAAACTCTACATGTAAACAATCTCTCTAAATGTAAACAGAGACTACAAATAAAAACGGACTCTAAATGTAAACAAAGTCACTAAATTTAAACAAAGAATACAAATGTAAACAAAGACTATAAATGTTAAGAAAGTTTACAACTGTAAACAAAGACTACAAATGTAAAAAAAGACACTAAACGTAAACAAAAACAACAAATGTATACAGACTCTAAGTGTAAACAGACAACAAATGTAAACAAAGCCTCTACATATAAACAAAGTACCTAAATGTAAGCAGACTGCAAATGTAAACAAAGAATACAAATGTAAACAAAGAGCACAAATGTTAAGTGACTCAAACTGTAAACAAACTCTCTAAATGTAAACAAAGTCTACAAATGTAAACAGACTATAAATGAAAACAGACTCTAAATGCAAACAGACTAAAAGTGTAAACAAAGACTACAAATATAAACAGACCCTAAATGGAAACAGACTACAAATGTAAACAAAAACTACAAACGTAAACCAACACTCTAAATGTAAACAAAGACTACAAATGTAAACAAAGGGACTAAATGTAAACACTCTAAATGAAAACAAAGACTACATATGTAAACAAAGAATTTAAATGTAAATAAAGACTACAAATGTAAACAAAGACCTTAAATGTAAACAGACTCTAAGTGAAAACAAAGACTAAAAATGTAAACAAAGACTACAGACGTAAACAAAGACTCTAAATGTAAAGAAGGTCTCTAAATGCAAACAAAGATTACAAATGTAAACAAAGACTACAAATGTAAACAAAGACTACAAATATAAACAGACTCTAAATGGAAACAGACTACAAATGTAAACAAAAACTATAAACGTAAACTAACACTCTATATGTAAACAGACTACAAATGTAAACAAAACTAAATGTAAACAAATACTAGAAATATAAACAAAGGCTCTAAATGAAACCAAAGACTGCAAACGTAAACAAAGTCTCTAAATGTAAACAAAAAATAAAAATGTAAACAAAGACTCTAAATGTAATAAAAAACTCTGGGTATAAACAAGGACTCTAGGTGTAAACAAGGACTACAAATGTAAACAGACTCTAAATGTAAACAAAGTCTAAAAATAAGAACAAAGACTCTACATGTAAACAAAGGCTAAAAATGTAAACAAAGACTACAAATGTAAACAAAGGCTCTAAATGTAAACAAACAAGCTATATGTAAACAAAGACTACAAATGTAAACAAAGACACTAAATGGAACTCTAAATGTAAACAAAGAATAAAAATGTAAACAAAAACTACTAATGTAAACAAAGGCTCTAAATGTAAACAAACAAGCTATATGTAAACAAAGACTACAAATGTAAACAAAGACACTAAATGGAATAAAAATGTAAACAAAGACTACAAATGTAAACAAAGACCTTAAATGTAAACAGACTCTAAATGAAAACAAAAACTAAAAATGTAAAAAAACGACTACAAACGTAAACAAAGACTCCAAATGTAAAGAAGTTCTCTAAATGCAAACAAAGATTACAAATGTAAACAAAAACTACAAATGTAAACAAAGGCTACAAATATAAACAAAAACTCTAAATGGAAACAGACTACAAATGTAAACAAAAACTACAAACGTAAACTAACACTCTAAATGTAAACAAGGACTACAAGTGTAAACAGACTCTAAATGTAAACAAAGTCTAAAAATAAAAACAAAGACTCTAAAAGTAAACAAAGGATAAAAATGTAAACAAAGGCTACAAATGTAAACAAAGGCTCTAAATATAAACAAACACGCTGTATGTAAACAAAGACTACAAATGTAAACAAAGACCCCAAATGGAACTCTAAATCTAAACAAAAAATAAAAATGTAAACAGACTACAAATGTAAACAAAACTAAAAGTAAACAAATACTACAAATATAAACAACGACTACAAATGTAAACAAAACTAAATGTAAACAAATACTAGAAATATAAACAAAGACTCTAAATGTAACCAAAAATTCTTGGTGTAAACAAGGACTCTAGGTGTAAAAAAGGACTACAAACGTAAACAAAGTCTCTAAATATAAACAAAGTCTAAATGTAAACAAAGACTACAAGTGTAAACAAAGACTGCAAATGTAAACAAAAACTCTACATGTAAACAATCTCTCTAAATGTAAACAAAGACTACAAATAAAAACGGACTCTAAATGTAAACAAAGTCACTAAATTTAAACAAAGAATACAAATGTAAACAAAGACTATAAATGTTAAGAAAGTTTACAACTGTAAACAAAGACTACAAATGTAAAAAAAGACACTAAACGTAAACAAAAACTACAAATGTATACAGACTCTAAGTGTAAACAGACAACAAATGTAAACAAAGCCTCTACATATAAACAAAGTACCTAAATGTAAGCAGACTACAAATGTAAACAAAGAATACAAATGTAAACAAAGAGCACAAATGTTAAGTGACTCAAACTGTAAACAAACTCTCTTAATGTAAACAAAGTCTACAAATGTAAACAGACTATAAATGAAAACAGACTCTAAATGCAAACAGACTAAAAGTGTAAACAAAGACTACAAATATAAACAGACTCTAAATGGAAACAGACTACAAATGTAAACAAAAACTACAAACGTAAACCAACACTCTAAATGTAAACAAAGACTACAAATGTAAACAAAGGGACTAAATGTAAACACTCTAAATGTAAACAAAGACTACATATGTAAACAAAGAATTTAAATGTAAATAAAGACTACAAATGTAAACAAAGACCTTAAATGTAAACAGACTCTAAGTGAAAACAAAGACTAAAAATGTAAACAAAGACTACAGACGTAAACAAAGACTCTAAATGTAAAGAAGGTCTCTAAATGCAAACAAAGATTACAAATGTAAACAAAGACTACAAATGTAAACAAAGACTACAAATATAAACAGACTCTAAATGGAAACAGACTACAAATGTAAACAAAAACTATAAACGTAAACTAACACTCTATATGTAAACAGACTACAAATGTAAACAAAACTAAATGTAAACAAATACTAGAAATATAAACAAAGGCTCTAAATGAAACCAAAGACTGCAAACGTAAACAAAGTCTCTAAATGTAAACAAAAAATAAAAATGTAAACAAAGACTCTAAATGTAATAAAAAACTCTGGGTATAAACAAGGACTCTAGGTGTAAACAAGGACTACAAATGTAAACAGACTCTAAATGTAAACAAAGTCTAAAAATAAGAACAAAGACTCTACATGTAAACAAAGGCTAAAAATGTAAACAAAGACTACAAATGTAAACAAAGGCTCTAAATGTAAACAAACAAGCTATATGTAAACAAAGACTACAAATGTAAACAAAGACACTAAATGGAACTCTAAATGTAAACAAAGAATAAAAATGTAAACAAAGACTACTAATGTAAACAAAGGCTCTAAATGTAAACAAACAAGCTATATGTAAACAAAGACTACAAATGTAAACAAAGACACTAAATGGAATAAAAATGTAAACAAAGACTACAAATGTAAACAAAGACCTTAAATGTAAACAGACTCTAAATGAAAACAAAGACTAAAAATGTAAAAAAACGACTACAAACGTAAACAAAGACTCCAAATGTAAAGAAGTTCTCTAAATGCAAACAAAGATTACAAATGTAAACACAAACTACAAATGTAAACAAAGGCTACAAATATAAACAAAAACTCTAAATGGAAACAGACTACAAATGTAAACAAAAACTACAAACGTAAACTAACACTCTAAATGTAAACAAGGACTACAAGTGTAAACAGACTCTAAATGTAAACAAAGTCTAAAAATAAAAACAAAGACTCTAAAAGTAAACAAAGGATAAAAATGTAAACAAAGGCTACAAATGTAAACAAAGGCTCTAAATGTAAACAAACACGCTATATGTAAACAAAGACTACAAATGTAAACAAAGACCCCAAATGGAACTCTAAATCTAAACAAAAAATAAAAATGTAATCAGACTACAAATGTAAACAAAACTAAAAGTAAACAAATACTACAAATATAAACAACGACTACAAATGTAAACAAAACTAAATGTAAACAAATACTAGAAATATAAACAAAGACTCTAAATGTAACCAAAAATTCTTGGTGTAAACAAGGACTCTAGGTGTAAAAAAGGATTACAAACGTAAACAAAGTCTCTAAATATAAACAAAGTCTAAATGTAAACAAAGACTACAAGCGTAAACAAAGACTGCAAATGTAAACAAAAACTCTACATGTAAACAATCTCTCTAAATGTAAACACAGACTACAAATATAAACGGACTCTAAATGTAAACAAAGTCACTAAATTTAAACAAAGAATGCAAATGTAAACAAAGACTATAAATGTTAAGAAAGTTTACAACTGTAAACAAAGACTACAAATGTAAACAAAGACACTAAACGTAAACAAAAACTACAAATGTAAACAGACTCTAAGTGTAAACAGACAACAAATGTAAACAAAGCCTCTACATATAAACAAAGTACCTAAATGTAAGCAGACTACAAATGTAAACAAAGAATACAAATGTAAACAAAGAGCACAAATGTTAAGTGACTCAAACTGTAAACAAACTCTCTAAATGTAAACAAAGTCTACAAATGTAAACAGACTATAAATGAAAACAGACTCTAAATGCAAACAGACTAAAAGTGTAAACAAAGACTACAGACGTAAACAAAGACTCTAAATGTAAAGAAGGTCTCTAAATGCAAACAAAGATTACAAATGTAAACAAAGACTACAAATGTAAACAAAGACTACAAATATAAACAGACTCTAAATGGAAACAGACTACAAATGTAAACAAAAACTATAAACGTAAACTAACACTCTATATGTAAACAGACTACAAATGTAAACAAAACTAAATGTAAACAAATACTAGAAATATAAACAAAGGCTCTAAATGAAACCAAAGACTGCAAACGTAAACAAAGTCTCTAAATGTAAACAAAAAATAAAAATGTAAACAAAGACTCTAAATGTAATAAAAAACTCTGGGTATAAACAAGGACTCTAGGTGTAAACAAGGACTACAAATGTAAACAGACTCTAAATGTAAACAAAGTCTAAAAATAAGAACAAAGACTCTACATGTAAACAAAGGCTAAAAATGTAAACAAAGACTACAAATGTAAACAAAGGCTCTAAATGTAAACAAACAAGCTATATGTAAACAAAGACTACAAATGTAAACAAAGACACTAAATGGAACTCTAAATGTAAACAAAGAATAAAAATGTAAACAAAGACTACTAATGTAAACAAAGGCTCTAAATGTAAACAAACAAGCTATATGTAAACAAAGACTACAAATGTAAACAAAGACACTAAATGGAATAAAAATGTAAACAAAGACTACAAATGTAAACAAAGACCTTAAATGTAAACAGACTCTAAATGAAAACAAAGACTAAAAATGTAAAAAAACGACTACAAACGTAAACAAAGACTCCAAATGTAAAGAAGTTCTCTAAATGCAAACAAAGATTACAAATGTAAACACAAACTACAAATGTAAACAAAGGCTACAAATATAAACAAAAACTCTAAATGGAAACAGACTACAAATGTAAACAAAAACTACAAACGTAAACTAACACTCTAAATGTAAACAAGGACTACAAGTGTAAACAGACTCTAAATGTAAACAAAGTCTAAAAATAAAAACAAAGACTCTAAAAGTAAACAAAGGATAAAAATGTAAACAAAGGCTACAAATGTAAACAAAGGCTCTAAATGTAAACAAACACGCTATATGTAAACAAAGACTACAAATGTAAACAAAGACCCCAAATGGAACTCTAAATCTAAACAAAAAATAAAAATGTAATCAGACTACAAATGTAAACAAAACTAAAAGTAAACAAATACTACAAATATAAACAACGACTACAAATGTAAACAAAACTAAATGTAAACAAATACTAGAAATATAAACAAAGACTCTAAATGTAACCAAAAATTCTTGGTGTAAACAAGGACTCTAGGTGTAAAAAAGGATTACAAACGTAAACAAAGTCTCTAAATATAAACAAAGTCTAAATGTAAACAAAGACTACAAGCGTAAACAAAGACTGCAAATGTAAACAAAAACTCTACATGTAAACAATCTCTCTAAATGTAAACAAAGACTACAAATATAAACGGACTCTAAATGTAAACAAAGTCACTAAATTTAAACAAAGAATGCAAATGTAAACAAAGACTATAAATGTTAAGAAAGTTTACAACTGTAAACAAAGACTACAAATGTAAACAAAGACACTAAACGTAAACAAAAACTACAAATGTAAACAGACTCTAAGTGTAAACAGACAACAAATGTAAACAAAGCCTCTACATATAAACAAAGTACCTAAATGTAAGCAGACTACAAATGTAAACAAAGAATACAAATGTAAACAAAGAGCACAAATGTTAAGTGACTCAAACTGTAAACAAACTCTCTAAATGTAAACAAAGTCTACAAATGTAAACAGACTATAAATGAAAACAGACTCTAAATGCAAACAGACTAAAAGTGTAAACAAAGACTACAGACGTAAACAAAGACTCTAAATGTAAAGAAGGTCTCTAAATGCAAACAAAGATTACAAATGTAAACAAAGACTACAAATGTAAACAAAGACTACAAATATAAACAGACTCTAAATGGAAACAGACTACAAATGTAAACAAAAACTATAAACGTAAACTAACACTCTATATGTAAACAGACTACAAATGTAAACAAAACTAAATGTAAACAAATACTAGAAATAAAAACAAAGGCTCTAAATGAAACCAAAGACTGCAAACGTAAACAAAGTCTCTAAATGTAAACAAAAAATAAAAATGTAAACAAAGACTCTAAATGTAATAAAAAACTCTGGGTATAAACAAGGACTCTAGGTGTAAACAAGGACTACAAATGTAAACAGACTCTAAATGTAAACAAAGTCTAAAAATAAGAACAAAGACTCTACATGTAAACAAAGGCTAAAAATGTAAACAAAGACTACAAATGTAAACAAAGGCTCTAAATGTAAACAAACAAGCTATATGTAAACAAAGACTACAAATGTAAACAAAGACACTAAATGGAACTCTAAATGTAAACAAAGAATAAAAATGTAAACAAAGACTACAAATGTAAACAAAGACCTTAAATGTAAACAGACTCTAAATGAAAACAAAGACTAAAAATGTAAAAAAACGACTACAAACGTAAACAAAGACTCCAAATGTAAAGAAGTTCTCTAAATGCAAACAAAGATTACAAATGTAAACACAAACTACAAATGTAAACAAAGGCTACAAATATAAACAAAAACTCTAAATGGAAACAGACTACAAATGTAAACAAAAACTACAGACGTAAACTAACACTCTAAATGTAAACAAGGACTACAAGTGTAAACAGACTCTAAATGTAAACAAAGTCTAAAAATAAAAACAAAGACTCTAAAAGTAAACAAAGGATAAAAATGTAAACAAAGGCTACAAATGTAAACAAAGGCTCTAAATGTAAACAAACACGCTATATGTAAACAAAGACTACAAATGTAAACAAAGACCCCAAATGGAACTCTAAATCTAAACAAAAAATAAAAATGTAATCAGTCTACAAATGTAAACAAAACTAAAAGTAAACAAATACTACAAATATAAACAACGACTACAAATGTAAACAAAACTAAATGTAAACAAATACTAGAAATATAAACAAAGACTCTAAATGTAACCAAAAATTCTTGGTGTAAACAAGGACTCTAGGTGTAAAAAAGGACTACAAACGTAAACAAAGTCTCTAAATATAAACAAAGTCTAAATGTAAACAAAGACTACAAGTGTAAACAAAGACTGCAAATGTAAACAAAAACTCTACATGAAAACAATCTCTCTAAATGTAAACAGAGACTACAAATAAAAACGGACTCTAAATGTAAACAAAGTCACTAAATTTAAACAAAGAATACAAATGTAAACAAAGACTATAAATGTTAAGAAAGTTTACAACTGTAAACAAAGACTACAAATGTAAAAAAAGACACTAAACGTAAACAAAAACAACAAATGTATACAGACTCTAAGTGTAAACAGACAACAAATGTAAACAAAGCCTCTACATATAAACAAAGTACCTAAATGTAAGCAGACTGCAAATGTAAACAAAGAATACAAATGTAAACAAAGAGCACAAATGTTAAGTGACTCAAACTGTAAACAAACTCTCTAAATGTAAACAAAGTCTACAAATGTAAACAGACTATAAATGAAAACAGACTCTAAATGCAAACAGACTAAAAGTGTAAACAAAGACTACAAATATAAACAGACCCTAAATGGAAACAGACTACAAATGTAAACAAAAACTACAAACGTAAACCAACACTCTAAATGTAAACAAAGACTACAAATGTAAACAAAGGGACTAAATGTAAACACTCTAAATGAAAACAAAGACTACATATGTAAACAAAGAATTTAAATGTAAATAAAGACTACAAATGTAAACAAAGACCTTAAATGTAAACAGACTCTAAGTGAAAACAAAGACTAAAAATGTAAACAAAGACTACAGACGTAAACAAAGACTCTAAATGTAAAGAAGGTCTCTAAATGCAAACAAAGATTACAAATGTAAACAAAGACTACAAATGTAAACAAAGACTACAAATATAAACAGACTCTAAATGGAAACAGACTACAAATGTAAACAAAAACTATAAACGTAAACTAACACTCTATATGTAAACAGACTACAAATGTAAACAAAACTAAATGTAAACAAATACTAGAAATATAAACAAAGGCTCTAAATGAAACCAAAGACTGCAAACGTAAACAAAGTCTCTAAATGTAAACAAAAAATAAAAATGTAAACAAAGACTCTAAATGTAATAAAAAACTCTGGGTATAAACAAGGACTCTAGGTGTAAACAAGGACTACAAATGTAAACAGACTCTAAATGTAAACAAAGTCTAAAAATAAGAACAAAGACTCTACATGTAAACAAAGGCTAAAAATGTAAACAAAGACTACAAATGTAAACAAAGGCTCTAAATGTAA
The DNA here is from genome assembly GCA_963930645.1 of Salticus scenicus. Taxonomy (NCBI): domain Eukaryota; kingdom Metazoa; phylum Arthropoda; class Arachnida; order Araneae; family Salticidae; genus Salticus; species Salticus scenicus. The sequence goes on along the minus strand of CAWVNO010002818.1, from coordinate 612,115 downwards.
ACAAACAAGCTATATGTAAACAAAGACTACAAATGTAAACAAAGACACTAAATGGAACTCTAAATGTAAACAAAGAATAAAAATGTAAACAAAAACTACTAATGTAAACAAAGGCTCTAAATGTAAACAAACAAGCTATATGTAAACAAAGACTACAAATGTAAACAAAGACACTAAATGGAATAAAAATGTAAACAAAGACTACAAATGTAAACAAAGACCTTAAATGTAAACAGACTCTAAATGAAAACAAAGACTAAAAATGTAAAAAAACGACTACAAACGTAAACAAAGACTCCAAATGTAAAGAAGTTCTCTAAATGCAAACAAAGATTACAAATGTAAACACAAACTACAAATGTAAACAAAGGCTACAAATATAAACAAAAACTCTAAATGGAAACAGACTACAAATGTAAACAAAAACTACAAACGTAAACTAACACTCTAAATGTAAACAAGGACTACAAGTGTAAACAGACTCTAAATGTAAACAAAGTCTAAAAATAAAAACAAAGACTCTAAAAGTAAACAAAGGATAAAAATGTAAACAAAGGCTACAAATGTAAACAAAGGCTCTAAATGTAAACAAACACGCTATATGTAAACAAAGGCTACAAATGTAAACAAAGACCCCAAATGGAACTCTAAATCTAAACAAAAAATAAAAATGTAATCAGACTACAAATGTAAACAAAACTAAAAGTAAACAAATACTACAAATATAAACAACGACTACAAATGTAAACAAAACTAAATGTAAACAAATACTAGAAATATAAACAAAGACTCTAAATGTAACCAAAAATTCTTGGTGTAAACAAGGACTCTAGGTGTAAAAAAGGATTACAAACGTAAACAAAGTCTCTAAATATAAACAAAGTCTAAATGTAAACAAAGACTACAAGCGTAAACAAAGACTGCAAATGTAAACAAAAACTCTACATGTAAACAATCTCTCTAAATGTAAACAAAGACTACAAATATAAACGGACTCTAAATGTAAACAAAGTCACTAAATTTAAACAAAGAATGCAAATGTAAACAAAGACTATAAATGTTAAGAAAGTTTACAACTGTAAACAAAGACTACAAATGTAAACAAAGACACTAAACGTAAACAAAAACTACAAATGTAAACAGACTCTAAGTGTAAACAGACAACAAATGTAAACAAAGCCTCTACATATAAACAAAGTACCTAAATGTAAGCAGACTACAAATGTAAACAAAGAATACAAATGTAAACAAAGAGCACAAATGTTAAGTGACTCAAACTGTAAACAAACTCTCTAAATGTAAACAAAGTCTACAAATGTAAACAGACTATAAATGAAAACAGACTCTAAATGCAAACAGACTAAAAGTGTAAACAAAGACTACAGACGTAAACAAAGACTCTAAATGTAAAGAAGGTCTCTAAATGCAAACAAAGATTACAAATGTAAACAAAGACTACAAATGTAAACAAAGACTACAAATATAAACAGACTCTAAATGGAAACAGACTACAAATGTAAACAAAAACTATAAACGTAAACTAACACTCTATATGTAAACAGACTACAAATGTAAACAAAACTAAATGTAAACAAATACTAGAAATATAAACAAAGGCTCTAAATGAAACCAAAGACTGCAAACGTAAACAAAGTCTCTAAATGTAAACAAAAAATAAAAATGTAAACAAAGACTCTAAATGTAATAAAAAACTCTGGGTATAAACAAGGACTCTAGGTGTAAACAAGGACTACAAATGTAAACAGACTCTAAATGTAAACAAAGTCTAAAAATAAGAACAAAGACTCTACATGTAAACAAAGGCTAAAAATGTAAACAAAGACTACAAATGTAAACAAAGGCTCTAAATGTAAACAAACAAGCTATATGTAAACAAAGACTACAAATGTAAACAAAGACACTAAATGGAACTCTAAATGTAAACAAAGAATAAAAATGTAAACAAAGACTACTAATGTAAACAAAGGCTCTAAATGTAAACAAACAAGCTATATGTAAACAAAGACTACAAATGTAAACAAAGACACTAAATGGAATAAAAATGTAAACAAAGACTACAAATGTAAACAAAGACCTTAAATGTAAACAGACTCTAAATGAAAACAAAGACTAAAAATGTAAAAAAACGACTACATACGTAAACAAAGACTCCAAATGTAAAGAAGTTCTCTAAATGCAAACAAAGATTACAAATGTAAACACAAACTACAAATGTAAACAAAGGCTACAAATATAAACAAAAACTCTAAATGGAAACAGACTACAAATGTAAACAAAAACTACAAACGTAAACTAACACTCTAAATGTAAACAAGGACTACAAGTGTAAACAGACTCTAAATGTAAACAAAGTCTAAAAATAAAAACAAAGACTCTAAAAGTAAACAAAGGATAAAAATGTAAACAAAGGCTACAAATGTAAACAAAGGCTCTAAATGTAAACAAACACGCTATATGTAAACAAAGACTACAAATGTAAACAAAGACCCCAAATGGAACTCTAAATCTAAACAAAAAATAAAAATGTAATCAGACTACAAATGTAAACAAAACTAAAAGTAAACAAATACTACAAATATAAACAACGACTACAAATGTAAACAAAACTAAATGTAAACAAATACTAGAAATATAAACAAAGACTCTAAATGTAACCAAAAATTCTTGGTGTAAACAAGGACTCTAGGTGTAAAAAAGGATTACAAACGTAAACAAAGTCTCTAAATATAAACAAAGTCTAAATGTAAACAAAGACTACAAGCGTAAACAAAGACTGCAAATGTAAACAAAAACTCTACATGTAAACAATCTCTCTAAATGTAAACAAAGACTACAAATATAAACGGACTCTAAATGTAAACAAAGTCACTAAATTTAAACAAAGAATGCAAATGTAAACAAAGACTATAAATGTTAAGAAAGTTTACAACTGTAAACAAAGACTACAAATGTAAACAAAGACACTAAACGTAAACAAAAACTACAAATGTAAACAGACTCTAAGTGTAAACAGACAACAAATGTAAACAAAGCCTCTACATATAAACAAAGTACCTAAATGTAAGCAGACTACAAATGTAAACAAAGAATACAAATGTAAACAAAGAGCACAAATGTTAAGTGACTCAAACTGTAAACAAACTCTCTAAATGTAAACAAAGTCTACAAATGTAAACAGACTATAAATGAAAACAGACTCTAAATGCAAACAGACTAAAAGTGTAAACAAAGACTACAGACGTAAACAAAGACTCTAAATGTAAAGAAGGTCTCTAAATGCAAACAAAGATTACAAATGTAAACAAAGACTACAAATGTAAACAAAGACTACAAATATAAACAGACTCTAAATGGAAACAGACTACAAATGTAAACAAAAACTATAAACGTAAACTAACACTCTATATGTAAACAGACTACAAATGTAAACAAAACTAAATGTAAACAAATACTAGAAATATAAACAAAGGCTCTAAATGAAACCAAAGACTGCAAACGTAAACAAAGTCTCTAAATGTAAACAAAAAATAAAAATGTAAACAAAGACTCTAAATGTAATAAAAAACTCTGGGTATAAACAAGGACTCTAGGTGTAAACAAGGACTACAAATGTAAACAGACTCTAAATGTAAACAAAGTCTAAAAATAAGAAGAAAGACTCTACATGTAAACAAAGACTAAAAATGTAAACAAAGACTACAAATGTAAACAAAGGCTCTAAATGTAAACAAACAAGCTATATGTAAACAAAGACTACAAATGTAAACAAAGACACTAAATGGAACTCTAAATGTAAACAAAGAATAAAAATGTAAACAAAGACTACTAATGTAAACAAAGGCTCTAAATGTAAACAAACAAGCTATATGTAAACAAAGACTACAAATGTAAACAAAGACACTAAATGGAACTCTAAATGTAAACAAAGAATAAAAATGTAAACAAAGACTACAAATGTAAACAAAGACCTTAAATGTAAACAGACTCTAAATGAAAACAAAGACTAAAAATGTAAAAAAACGACTACAAACGTAAACAAAGACTCCAAATGTAAAGAAGTTCTCTAAATGCAAACAAAGATTACAAATGTAAACACAAACTACAAATGTAAACAAAGGCTACAAATATAAACAAAAACTCTAAATGGAAACAGACTACAAATGTAAACAAAAACTACAAACGTAAACTAACACTCTAAATGTAAACAAGGACTACAAGTGTAAACAGACTCTAAATGTAAACAAAGTCTAAAAATAAAAACAAAGACTCTAAAAGTAAACAAAGGATAAAAATGTAAACAAAGGCTACAAATGTAAACAAAGGCTCTAAATGTAAACAAACACGCTATATGTAAACAAAGACTACAAATGTAAACAAAGACCCCAAATGGAACTCTAAATCTAAACAAAAAATAAAAATGTAATCAGACTACAAATGTAAACAAAACTAAAAGTAAACAAATACTACAAATATAAACAACGACTACAAATGTAAACAAAACTAAATGTAAACAAATACTAGAAATATAAACAAAGACTCTAAATGTAACCAAAAATTCTTGGTGTAAACAAGGACTCTAGGTGTAAAAAAGGATTACAAACGTAAACAAAGTCTCTAAATATAAACAAAGTCTAAATGTAAACAAAGACTACAAGCGTAAACAAAGACTGCAAATGTAAACAAAAACTCTACATGTAAACAATCTCTCTAAATGTAAACAAAGACTACAAATATAAACGGACTCTAAATGTAAACAAAGTCACTAAATTTAAACAAAGAATGCAAATGTAAACAAAGACTATAAATGTTAAGAAAGTTTACAACTGTAAACAAAGACTACAAATGTAAACAAAGACACTAAACGTAAACAAAAACTACAAATGTAAACAGACTCTAAGTGTAAACAGACAACAAATGTAAACAAAGCCTCTACATATAAACAAAGACTAAAAATGTAAAAAAACGACTACAAACGTAAACAAAGACTCCAAATGTAAAGAAGTTCTCTAAATGCAAACAAAGATTACAAATGTAAACACAAACTACAAATGTAAACAAAGGCTACAAATATAAACAAAAACTCTAAATGGAAACAGACTACAAATGTAAACAAAAACTACAAACGTAAACTAACACTCTAAATGTAAACAAGGACTACAAGTTTAAACAGACTCTAAATGTAAACAAAGTCTAAAAATAAAAACAAAGACTCTAAAAGTAAACAAAGGATAAAAATGTAAACAAAGGCTACAAATGTAAACAAAGGCTCTAAATGTAAACAAACACGCTATATGTAAACAAAGACTACAAATGTAAACAAAGACCCCAAATGGAACTCTAAATCTAAACAAAAAATAAAAATGTAATCAGACTACAAATGTAAACAAAACTAAAAGTAAACAAATACTACAAATATAAACAACGACTACAAATGTAAACAAAACTAAATGTAAACAAATACTAGAAATATAAACAAAGACTCTAAATGTAACCAAAAATTCTTGGTGTAAACAAGGACTCTAGGTGTAAAAAGGATTACAAACGTAAACAAAGTCTCTAAATATAAACAAAGTCTAAATGTAAACAAAGACTACAAGCGTAAACAAAGACTGCAAATGTAAACAAAAACTCTACATGTAAACAATCTCTCTAAATGTAAACAAAGACTACAAATATAAACGGACTCTAAATGTAAACAAAGTCACTAAATTTAAACAAAGAATGCAAATGTAAACAAAGACTATAAATGTTAAGAAAGTTTACAACTGTAAACAAAGACTACAAATGTAAACAAAGACACTAAACGTAAACAAAAACTACAAATGTAAACAGACTCTAAGTGTAAACAGACAACAAATGTAAACAAAGCCTCTACATATAAACAAAGTACCTAAATGTAAGCAGACTACAAATGTAAACAAAGAATACAAATGTAAACAAAGAGCACAAATGTTAAGTGACTCAAACTGTAAACAAACTCTCTAAATGTAAACAAAGTCTACAAATGTAAACAGACTATAAATGAAAACAGACTCTAAATGCAAACAGACTAAAAGTGTAAACAAAGACTACAAATATAAACAGACTCTAAATGGAAACAGACTACAAATGTAAACAAAAACTACAAACGTAAACCAACACTCTAAATGTAAACAAAGACTACAAATGTAAACAAAGGGACTAAATGTAAACACTCTAAATGTAAACAAAGACTACATATGTAAACAAAGAATTTAAATGTAAATAAAGACTACAAATGTAAACAAAGACCTTAAATGTAAACAGACTCTAAGTGAAAACAAAGACTAAAAATGTAAACAAAGACTACAGACGTAAACAAAGACTCTAAATGTAAAGAAGGTCTCTAAATGCAAACAAAGATTACAAATGTAAACAAAGACTACAAATGTAAACAAAGACTACAAATATAAACAGACTCTAAATGGAAACAGACTACAAATGTAAACAAAAACTATAAACGTAAACTAACACTCTATATGTAAACAGACTACAAATGTAAACAAAACTAAATGTAAACAAATACTAGAAATATAAACACAGTCTCTAAATGTAACCAAAGACTGCAAACGTAAACAAAGTCTCTAAATGTAAACAAAAAATAAAAATGTAAACAAAGACTCTAAATGTAATAAAAAACTCTGGGTATAAACAAGGACTCTAGGTGTAAACAAGGACTACAAATGTAAACAGACTCTAAATGTTAACAATGTCTAAAAATAAAAACAAAGACTCTAAATGTAAACAAAGGCTAAAAATGTAAACAAAGACTACAAATGTAAACAAAGGCTCTTAATGTAAACAAACAAGCTATATGTAAACAAAGACTACAAATGTAAACAAAGACACTAAATGGAACTCTAAATGTAAACAAAGAATAAAAATGTAAACAAAGACTACTAATGTAAACAAAGGCTCTAAATGTAAACAAACAAGCTATATATAAACAAAGACTACAAATGTAAACAAAGACACTATATGGAACTCTAAATGTAAACAAAGAATAAAAATGTAAACAAAGACTACAAATGTAAACAAAGACCTTAAATGTAAACAGAATCTAAATGAAAACAAAGACTAAAAATGTAAACAAAGACTACAAACGTAAACAAAGACTCCAAATGTAAAGAAGTTCTCTAAATGCAAACAAAGATTACAAATGTAAACAAAAACTACAAATGTAAACAAAGGCTACAAATATAAACAAAAACTCTAAATGGAAACAGACTACATTGTAAACAAAAACTACAAACGTAAACTAACACTCTAAATGTAAACAAGGACTACAAATGTAAACAGACTCTAAATGTAAACAAAGTCTAAAAATAAAAACAAAGACTCTAAATGTAAACAAAGGATAAAAATGTAAACAAAGACTACAAATGTAAACAAAGGCTCTAAATGTAAACAAACACGCTATATGTAAACAAAGACTACAAATGTAAACAAAGACCCCAAATGGAACTCTAAATCTAAACAAAAAATAAAAATGTAAACAGACTACAAATGTAAACAAAACTAAAAGTAAACAAATACTACAAATATAAACAACGACTACAAATGTAAACAAAACTAAATGTAAACAAATACTAGAAATATAAACAAAGACTCTAAATGTAACCAAAAATTCTTGGTGTAAACAAGGACTCTAGGTGTAAAAAAGGACTACAAACGTAAACAAAGTCTCTAAATATAAACAAAGTCTAAATGTAAACAAAGACTACAAGTGTAAACAAAGACTGCAAATGTAAACAAAAACTCTACATGTAAACAATCTCCCTAAATGTAAACAAAGACTACAAATATAAACGGACTCTAAATGTAAACAAAGTCGCTAAATTTAAACAAAGAATACAAATGTAAACAAAGACTACAAATGTTAAGAAAGTTTACAACTGTAAACAAAGACTACAAATGTAAACAAAGAAACTAAACGTAAACAAAAACTACAAATGTATACAGACTCTAAGTGTAAACAGACAACAAATGTAAACAAAGCCTCTACATATAAACAAAGTACCTAAATGTAAGCAGACTACAAATGTAAACAAAGAATACAAATGTAAACAAAGAGCACAAATGTTAAGTGACTCAAACTGTAAACAAACTCTCTAAATGTAAACAAAGTCTACAAATGTAAACAGACTATAAATGAAAACAGACTCTAAATGCAAACAGACTAAAAGTGTAAACAAAGACTACAAATATAAACAGACACTAAATGGAAACAGAATACAAATGTAAACAAAAACCACAAACGTAAACCAACACTCTAAATGTAAACAAAGACTACAAATGTAAACAAAGGGACTAAATGTAAACACTCTAAATGTAAACAAAGACTACATATGTAAACAAAGAATTAAAATGTAAATAAAGACTACAAATGTAAACAAAGACCTTAAATGTAAACAGACTCTAAGTGAAAACAAAGACTAAAAATGTAAACAAAGACTACAGACGTAAACAAAGACTCTAAATGTAAAGAAGGTCTCTAAATGCAAACAAAGATTACAAATGTAAACAAAGACTACAAATGTAAACAAAGACTACAAATATAAACAGACTCTAAATGGAAACAGACTACAAATGTAAACAAAAACTATAAACGTAAACTAACACTCTATATGTAAACAGACAACAAATGTAAACAAAACTAAATGTAAACAAATACTAGAAATATAAACAAAGTCTCTAAATGTAAACAAAAAATAAAAATGTAAACAAAGACTCTAAATGTAATAAAAAACTCTGGGTATAAACAAGAAATCTAGGTGTAAACAAGGACTACAAATGTAAACAGACTCTAAATGTAAACAAAGTCTAAAAATAAAAACAAAAACTCTAAATGTAATAAAGGCTAAAAATGTAAACAAAGACTACAAATGTACACAAAGGCTCTTAATGTAAACAAACAAGCTATATGTAAACAAAGACTACAAATGTAAACAAAGACACTAAATGGAACTCTAAATGTAAACAAAGAATAAAAATGTAAACAAAGACTACTAATGTAAACAAAGGCTCTAAATGTAAACAAACAAGCTATATGTAAACAAAGACTACAAATGTAAACAAAGACACTAAATGAAACTCTAAATGTAAACAAAGAATAAAAATGTAAACAAAGACTACAAATGTAAACAAAGACCTTAAATGTAAACAGACTCTAAATGAAAAGAAAGACTAAAAATGTAAACAAAGACTACAAATGTAAACAAAGACCCCAAATGGAACTCTAAATCTAAACAAAAAATAAAAATGTAAACAGACTACAAATGTAAACAAAACTAAAAGTAAACAAATACTACAAATATAAACAACGACTACAAATGTAAACAAAACTAAATGTAAACAAATACTAGAAATATAAACAAAGACTCTAAATGTAACCAAAAATTCTTGGTGTAAACAAGGACTCTAGGTGTAAAAAAGGACTACAAACGTAAACAAAGTCTCTAAATATAAACAAAGTCTAAATGTAAACAAAGACTACAAGTGTAAACAAAGACTGCAAATGTAAACAAAAACTCTACATGTAAACAATCTCTCTAAATGTAAACAAAGACTACAAATATAAACGGACTCTAAATGTAAACAAAGTCGCTAAATTTAAACAAAGAATACAAATGTAAACAAAGACTATAAATGTTAAGAAAGTTTACAACTGTAAACAAAGACTACAAATGTAAACAAAGACACTAAACGTAAACAAAAACTACAAATGTATACAGACTCTAAGTGTAAACAGACAACAAATGTAAACAAAACTTCTACATATAAACAAAGTACCTAAATGTAAGCAGACTACAAATGTAAACAAAGAATACAAATGTAAACAAAGAGCACAAATGTTAAGTGACTCAAACTGTAAACAAACTCTCTAAATGTAAACAAAGTCTACAAATGTAAACAGACTATAAATGAAAACAGACTCTAAATGCAAACAGACTAAAAGTGTAAACAAAGACTACAAATATAAACAGACTCTAAATGGAAACAGAATACAAATGTAAACAAAAACTACAAACGTAAACCAACACTCTAAATGTAAACAAAGACTACAAATGTAAACAAAGGGACTAAATGTAAACACTCTAAATGTAAACAAAGACTACATATGTAAACAAAGAATTTAAATGTAAATAAAGACTACAAATGTAAACAAAGACCTTAAATGTAAACAGACTCTAAGTGAAAACAAAGACTAAAAATGTAAACAAAGACTACAGACGTAAACAAAGACTCTAAATGTAAAGAAGGTCTCTAAATGCAATTAAAGATTACAAATGTAAACAAAGACTACAAATGTAAACAAAGACTACAATTATAAACAGACTCTAAATGGAAACAGACTACAAATGTAAACAAAAACTATAAACGTAAACTAACACTCTATATGTAAACAGACAACAAATGTAAACAAAACTAAATGTAAACAAATACTAGAAATATAAACAAAGGCTCTAAATGTAACCAAAGACTGCAAACGTAAACAAAGTCTCTAAATGTAAACAAAAAATAAAAATGTAAACAAAGACTCTAAATGTAATAAAAAACTCTGGGTATAAACAAGGACTCTAGGTGTAAACAAGGACTACAAATGTAAACAGACTCTAAATGTAAACAAAGTCTAAAAATAAAAACAAAGACTCTAAATGTAAACAAAGGCTAAAAATGTAAACAAAGACTACAAATGTACACAAAGGCTCTTAATGTAAACAAACAAGCTATATGTAAACAAAGACTACAAATGTAAACAAAGACACTAAATGGAACTCTAAATGTAAACAAAGAATAAAAATGTAAACAAAGACTACTAATGTAAACAAAGGCTCTAAATGTAAACAAACAAGCTATATGTAAACGAAGACTACAAATGTAAACAAAGACACTAAATGGAACTCTAAATGTAAACAAAGAATAAAAATGTAAACAAAGACTACAAATGTAAACAAAGACCTTAAATGTAAACAGACTCTAAATGAAAACAAAGACTAAAAATGTAAACAAAGACTACAAATGTAAACAAAGACCCCAAATGGAACTCTAAATCTAAACAAAAAATAAAAATGTAAACAGACTACAAATGTAAACAAAACTAAAAGTAAACAAATACTACAAATATAAACAACGACTACAAATGTAAACAAAACTAAATGTAAACAAATACTAGAAATATAAACAAAGACTCTAAATGTAACCAAAAATTCTTGGTGTAAACAAGGACTCTAGGTGTAAAAAAGGACTACAAACGTAAACAAAGTCTCTAAATATAAACAAAGTCTAAATGTAAACAAAGACTACAAGTGTAAACAAAGACTGCAAATGTAAACAAAAACTCTACATGTAAACAATCTCTCTAAATGTAAACAAAGACTACAAATATAAACGGACTCTAAATGTAAACAAAGTCGCTAAATTTAAACAAAGAATACAAATGTAAACAAAGACTATAAATGTTAAGAAAGTTTACAACTGTAAACAAAGACTACAAATGTAAACAAAGACACTAAACGTAAACAAAAACTACAAATGTATACAGACTCTAAGTGTAAACAGACAACAAATGTAAACAAAACTTCTACATATAAACAAAGTACCTAAATGTAAGCAGACTACAAATGTAAACAAAGAATACAAATGTAAACAAAGAGCACAAATGTTAAGTGACTCAAACTGTAAACAAACTCTCTAAATGTAAACAAAGTCTACAAATGTAAACAGACTATAAATGAAAACAGACTCTAAATGCAAACAGACTAAAAGTGTAAACAAAGACTACAAATATAAACAGACTCTAAATGGAAACAGAATACAAATGTAAACAAAAACTACAAACGTAAACCAACACTCTAAATGTAAACAAAGACTACAAATGTAAACAAAGGGACTAAATGTAAACACTCTAAATGTAAACAAAGACTACATATGTAAACAAAGAATTTAAATGTAAATAAAGACTACAAATGTAAACAAAGACCTTAAATGTAAACAGACTCTAAGTGAAAACAAAGACTAAAAATGTAAACAAAGACTACAGACGTAAACAAAGACTCTAAATGTAAAGAAGGTC
>CAWVNO010002817.1:0-17000 GCA_963930645.1 Salticus scenicus | reverse complement strand
GTCATCATGTTGGCGATACATTTTTATTAATTAATTTATTTATTTTTGCATAATTTTGTGTTAAAAAACTTAGTACCTATTTTGATTATACTTTTGGTTATTGCGTTTTTTAGTTACAATTTATGACAAAAGTTCATATGGGGATTATATCATTAAAATATTGCTAGATTTAAAATGACGCTTGCAAAGATTGTAAAAATGCAACCTTTAAGAATACATTTTTTCTATAAAATGATCTCATCGTAAAAATGTCGTAATTTTTAATTTGATCGCTGAACTGAGTCCGCGTGCTTAAATATTGCTTATGTACTATTTTTTATCCTCGCGTATTTTACTAAGTCACTATCCGCGATTGTAATGAAATGCTCGCCCTCTGGTGGGCTAAGGTGAAATTATCACACCACTGCATATCCTCATATTATGCAATCGACTTTCCATGATGAAATGGCGGAGAAAGAATAATAATTACACGTGCCTGTTATATTTACTAACAACTGCAGTGTTCAGAGAGCGCCATCTATCGATCATTACAAACGCGGATCGTACCGTTACTAAAAAATAAAAAAATAAAAAATAATAAAATCGTAACTGGACTACGTTAGAGAAATATTATATAGATTAAATTTGCTCATGCATATGAAAATGGAGTAAAAAAACAACCATAACCTTTTTTAATATACTTCAATTTTAGAAAAAGAAATTATTTTTTGTTTTGTTTAAATAGTTTTGTTTAAACGTTTTTGGCACGTATGAATCGCGCTTGGCATGAAAGCTAATTCATTGATAATCCTGGGTAATATTTTAAATTTTTGATGCTGAAATAGATCGGACATTTTTCACCAAGAATTCTCCTTTTGTGAAAGCCCCTTTAAGCCAAGTTAGCGCATCAAAAATATAAATAAATTATAAAATACTGAAAAACAGAAAAGAGAGGAAAGGAAAGGAAAAAGTAAAGAAAGAAAGAGAAAAAATAATCACATAAATTATGTATTTTTGTCTAAAATGGCGATAAAAATTCAAAAGTAGACGGAGCTACGAGGGGTGATCCAAAAAAAAGTTTACAAGGCAAATGAAAAAGTATTTATTAACAATAGAAACAAGATACAAATGGGAATCAAGAGACACATCTGGCCTTCACTTTTCCACATAGTCGCCAAACCTGTTTAGGCATTTGTCAGAAAGTTCGACCAACTTGTTTATCCCGTCTTGGTAGTAATCAGGGCCGTGCTCATTGAGCCATTTCTCGGCAGCTGTTTTCACTGCATCGTCTGAGGTGAAACGTGTTCCGGATAAGTTTCGCTTCAACGCCGGAAAAGGAAATAGTCACTTGGAGCCAAATCGGGGCTGTATGGGGGGTGATTCCAGACCTCCCACTTGAACCTTTGCAGCAATTCCTGAGTCTGGCGAGCTGTATGGGGTCTGGCATTGTCATGCACGACACCATTTCGCTACCTGTTGTCTACTCATTGCTTTGTCCCCGTATACCTCAACGATTTGTCTGTGAATTTCGGATGCGGCCACATTCTTGGCCCATAAGAATCGAATTACGGCTCGCACCTCTATGCGAGACCACTTTTCTAGACGTCGTGCCATTACTGTCGCTCTTAAGTGTCTGCGTACTGACGCTACTTACTCGTAGAACCGCTGTAGGACAACTAGCGCCATCTGTCAACCACCCTGGGTGGAAATATTCGCTCCACAATTATTACGTTTCAAATGCTTCTGCTTGTAAACTTTTTTTTGGATCAACCCTCGTATATTAAGGCTATACTATGGTCAGATTTACATATTTAATTATTTATTTTTCTATATACCAACTACTATTAACTAACTCAACTACTATTATAACCACAAAAAATTGTCTCATGCGATAGATGTAGCCGAGCATAGCATATTGTAATATTATATTTGGCGTGAAATTGGTGTCGTTTTATAGTTGATCGAATAAATCAAATAAATGTAGAAAATAACGTGAAAGAAAATATTATGTACACCACGTATCGTGTTGTTCATATGTAACTGGGGTTTAAATAAAAAATTGCTATTTCATTTTTTTTTATACTGTCCGTTTCGAAACTGTCATCTGATAAGCATCCAAATGGAAGCCCACTGGTAAGGTATTGTCACAGATACCCGAGAGTCTGCGAATGAGTGGGTTGCTGCCGAAGGCAGCGGGGACAGGAAGCGATTTGAGCAATTTCATGACTTTTTTTTTTTTTTTTTTTTTTTTTTATAAAGCGATATAAAAGAATTTCCTTTAAATATAGTGACCAGCGAAGCAGGCAAAGCCTTCGTTGATTCACTATGTTCATTGATTTTCCATTCCGTCATTTTTAACGGGGTTATATACTAGTATATATATAGTACCTATTTTGACATAGATGATATCTGTCATCCTTGACGATTTTTGTATTTGGCAATCAAAAACATAATACGAAAATATATTTGTAATATGTATATTTTCGTAATATATATCATACGAAATATTGTTTCAAATTATTCTTTGCTCTCTTAGTATACGTTATTAAAATAATCATGATTTTTCAAAAGAATCAAGCAGAAACGGTCGTTTTGCCACGCCAAGCTCAAAGAAAAACAAAAGAAACAAACTACCACTAACACAAAGCAGAACGCGCCAATTATAAAATCGCCAGTAATAACCCAAGACCGTTACATGCTTATTATACAGGAACCAACTTTCCCATGATAAATCAGCAAAAATTTTTTCCGTAAAGTTTTAAATATTGGAAGAACAAAATATCTCAGAAAAATGAAACAAAAAGTAAAATATTCGTAGCAACGAAAGCTTTAATTTGAGATATAAACGAACTTTCTAAGTTAATAAGTAAGAAAATGTGAGAATTTTCAATTTAGCGTAAAATTAGATGTTTTGACAACTTTTTGAAAAAATTTCTTCGTCAAGAAATTTTTTTTGAAACAAGCTAGAGAATTCATAAATGTGCAGAATTCTTTGAAAACTCGTTTTTCAGATAGATAATTACTTAATCTAGGAACTTTTATAAAATTTAGCTTTTAAAAATCAAAATTTCGTATCTTAATTGCTGAAAATCTGTTAAATATCGCCAAGAGACATAAATCGCCAAATATGAAATTGCTTCATCTCAGTTTAACCGAAAAGTATTAATTTCAAATTCAACTGCTTTTTCATTTTTATAAGTTATTTTTTTAACGAAAGAATCTTTGCTTTTATTATTTTGTACAATTTTAAATTTTACATCCCTGAAAACAGAAATGAATACACTTTTGAATAACATTTGTTTTAAATCTGTAGCTTGAATTGCTGATTTTTGAATATTTTTCAAACCATGACATAATTTTCATTTAATTTTACCTCAGAATAAGAAAGTCAGTACACGATATAGTATCTAATTTTAATATCCTTCAATCTGGGATTGGTAAATATGATGCATAAAGATTTTTACTTCCTTCTATATAGTATACTAGCAGGCTTTGCCCGCTTCGCTGGTCATTATATTGAAATGAATATTTTTAAAATACCATGTCATCTAATATAAATAAAGAGACGTGTCTGTGCGTCTGCGCTCTGGTGCTCACACTACTAATCGCAGAGCTACAAAATTTGCAAACAAATAGCTGAGACCCTGTAGGTGTACACCTACCGAGATTTTTTCGAATTTCGAATTTCAATGTTTTTAATTATTTATTTATTTTTTTTTTTTTTTGGCTTTTATGTTTCATTTTTCCTGAATTTATTCTTCCATTGTAATCGTCTGCGTATCTTATCTGTTGCTAAGATACGCAGACGGGAAAAAATGGTAATATATATTAGAAACCATTAAACTGATTAAAATTGATTTGTTTTTTCACGGAGTAATACACGGAGGCCCACTAGCAACCGAGTGGTTCTGTGCTCAAAGCTGGTAGACGTGAGGTGCCGGGTTCGATCCCTGGTCGCGCTCGTCGGACTAGCCGTTCAGAGTTTTCCATGGTTTCTTTCGAAACTTGCGTAAATAAGGGCTAGGACACCTTAGAAAGACCCCCCACGGAGGACACTCACCCTCAGGCCTAGCACCTAGAGCAGTCAATCGGACTTATTCCGAAATCCAATCCAATCCTTTTAAAAGAAAATATACTTTATATTTCATTTATTATATTGCTCGGAATGATATGATAATATAGTAGAAATAGCGGAGGCTATAAAATACATGGATCAAAAACTAAAATATTTAATAGATGTTGAGATACAATCATCTTTAAAATAGAAAGTTTTGTGATGGACACAACATACTAGTCTGCATAGAAAACTTGAGGATAATATCTAGCAACCAGAATTATGAAAAGCTTAATAGAATAAATGTAAAGAATAAATGTGCCTTTCATCAACATCGCAAAAAGCCGGGTTGAAATTCAGGACGTTCACATGAGCAGTTTCTACCCGGGTCAAACCGGGGCCAGAGCGAGGATGCTAAAAGTGGTTTTAAAGGGCCTACTCCAAGGTCTGAGTGACGTCACACAAGT
Organism: Salticus scenicus; assembly: GCA_963930645.1. Lineage (NCBI taxonomy): Eukaryota > Metazoa > Arthropoda > Arachnida > Araneae > Salticidae > Salticus > Salticus scenicus. The sequence continues at coordinate 12,500 of CAWVNO010002817.1, read as the reverse complement.
GATCTGACCACCTGCCCGGAGAGAGAAAATTTCATCGGGCATCTTACTTTTTCAGAGTTTCTAACTCGTTAGAACTTAAATTCATTCAGTATAAAAGATGATTTAAAATGGACATTCATTTATTATAATAAAATATAACTATAATTTTAATTTTTACTTTTAGTGAAAAGTTTAATGTACTTAAATGCTGATAAAATAAAAATGATATAGCATCAAACCATCAGAGTAACGGTTTTTAACTGTCATTCTTTATTATTATTATTAACATACATTTTAAGTCAATACTATTGTTATTACTCTAAATACTAACAAATTATTTTAGAACATAACACTTTATCATGCTTTTAATTTTTGTTAAAGAGATTTAGAATCTAAGTTAAACAGCTGTCTCAGCGTCATGCATTTTCTTTCTTTCTTTTTTATTTTTAAAACTGCATGGCTTTGGAAATTTTCTAAACAATTAATTAACAAATTCAGAAAACTGTCCTCTGTCCTTCCAAATCTAAAGTTCAAAGTAGAAGTTTGAAAAAACAAATAATAATAATAATAAATAAATAAATAAATAAATAAATAAATAAATGCTATTGCAATACTATTACTACTACTAATAATAAAACTTTACATTAGAAATTTTAAGTCAGACAGTGTGTGACCTTTTCTAGTGCAAACGACAAGTTTCTACACAATTGATGACAATTGTTTACGTGGAAGGAGGATCTTTAAGGGGTCCTTGCCTGAAATATGCGTGTTTCGGAGAAAACCACGGAAAATTCTTAATTGCTAGGTCGAGTAGCACGATTAGGGTTCTAACACGGCACTTTTAGTCAAACAAAATAATAATAATGAGGAAAAAAGAAAAGAAAAACTTTACAATTCTAAAATTTTCTTTTATTTATTTCATGGTTGAGTGCCAAAGGACCTGCCCCTTTAGCCCTGCCCATGCCCTCTTTTTGTCCCATAGGGCCATAGGACTAAGCGAGGAGTTAGTTCCTAGTTACAATACTTCTATGCATATAAATAAATAAAAAACATATAATATAACACACAGTACAATATATAATACAATCGAAAAAATAAATGATACTTAAAAATAATATTAAATAATTGATGAATAGAATCAATGTTCTGCATAAGAATCCATGTACTAGTTAATACTGAATATTCCTTTTTGTACCACTAAAATTTTTACTGTCATTTTTAATTTTCGTATAGTTATTCAACAAAATATTTGCTATTCCAGGTAAGCATTGCTTAATAATATAGTACAAATCATTTCCACAAATGCATCTATTCGAAAAATCTATTCCTAATATTTCTGCTTTTTCAACTGTTAATTGCATAATTAGTTTTTTGGGCTGGGAAGACATTAAAAAATCATTTTTATGTTTGCTGCAGATTAACTTATTAAAAATTTGAAAACAATTTACAATCATGAAAATTAATATGTCTTGTGGCCATTTAAGCCTATCTCTATCACATAAAAATAAATATTCATAAACACCAGGAGAACAATCTGCGTCTAAAATTTTATCTTTCACTATTGTTGAAATACATCCTTTGCAATTCAATTTGTTTGATACTTTAAAGGCAATATACCCTGCAATAAATATTGAAACTGACATAACTTTATCTGTGATTTCAATATCATCTATACTGTTGAAAACAACATAAAAATTTTCTGGAACTTCTACATCATCTTTAACTTCATTAGACAGATTATATATAAAAACTTTTAACGTAAAATCACCGTATTTTTCTGAGTGCAAACTTATTACACTTAAAATTTTTAGTTTTTTTTTCAGCTTCCATTTAAAAACAGTAATATACTCTTTTTCAGTATCATAATTTGATCTGCACTGAGGGGCACAACACTTCTTTCCCATAATTCTCTCCCAATGAAAACTGTGTTTAAAATTCACAAAAAAACATTTATCAAAATAAGTATTAACGAAAAAGTATACATAACATAATCAAAAACAACATAAGACAAGCACACGCAAAGGCAAAAGGAAGTTTCCTTCTTCTTTCAAGTCAGATCACATTGTTGACGTCATCGGCAGTAAAAACCGGTCAGGAGCAGGCCCTTTAAAACTGCTCTGAGCATCCTCGCGATGGCCCCGGTCAAACCCGCGTCAATCTTCGCGAAGCTGTTCACATACTTCCATCCCGCGTAAAAGCAGGGTTTGACCAGGGTCATTTTTCCTCCGAAATCAACCCCGCAATATACTAGGGGATAAGAGGGAATAACCCGCGAATTACCCAGAATGCTTTTCGCTTGTTTCTTTCTGCTTCAATACTGGGACAGCGAATTGCGCACTATTTTCAAGAGATAAACTGCGTTCTTTTTTATTATTTTATTTTATTATTATTTTGTGTGTGCGTGTTGTTCTGTGAAGTTAATTGAAGAATAATAATACTAGAGGAAGGAATTTAAAATAATGCGTGGATATTATATAAATGAAAAATATAAAACGGGCACAGTGTTTTGCCCTTTTCTTTTTTCCTTTTTTATTGAAATTTCTAAAATTCTCAGTAAACTAATATATAGTAAATTAATATTGTTTAACAATATGAATAATTTTTACTTTCCGAACACTATAGTGAGGAAAGTATTGTAATCATGTCAAAAATCCGAATTCGAGATTTTGATGTTTCTATACGTTTCGAGGTCCAACGAGTCCGTTTTCACTATTTTTACGATGATGTATGTATGTGTGTGTGTATGTATGTGTGTATGTATGTGTGTATGTCTGTGAGTGAACACGCTAGCGTCTAAACGCTTTGTTCGAATAAGCTGAAAGTTGGTACGTATATTGCAAGTCACCATAGTACGAACCCTATAGATTTTGGTGAATCTAGCACTTATAGTTTTTTTACAGGGACACAAAGAAAAATTCTTTATCATTATGGCCTATGGGAGCAAAATCTTAAAAGTGCGATAGCATCTAAACACCTTATTCAATTGAGCAAAAAACTTATACACATATTATAAGTCACAAATACTCAATCTGTATAGATTTTGGAGAATCTAGCACTTATAGTCTTTTTACAGGGACACAAAGAAAAATTCTTTATCATTATGGCCTATGGGAGCAAAATCTTAAAAGTGCGATAGCATCTAAACGCCTTCTTCAATTGAGCAAAAAACTTATACACATATTATAAGTCACAAATACTCAATCTGTATAGATTTTGGAGAATCTGGCACTTATAGTTTTTTTACAGGGACACAAAGAAAAATTCTTTATCATTATGCCTATGGGGCCAAATTTTAAAAAGTGTGATAGCATCTAAACACCTTATTCAATTGAGCAAAAAAATTATACACATATTATAAGTCACAAATACTCAATCTGTATAGATTTTGGAGAATCTAGCACTTATAGTTTTTTTACAGGGACACAAAGAAAAATTCTTTATCATTATGCCTATGGGGCCAAATTTTTAAAAGTGTGATAGCATCTAAACACCTTATTCAATTGAGCAAAAAACTTATACACATATTATAAGTCACAAATACTCAATCTGTATAGATTTTGGAGAATCTAGCACTTATAGTTTTTTTACAGGGACACAAAGAAAAATTCTTTATCATTATGCCTATGGGGCCAAATTTTTAAAAGTGTGATAGCGTCTAAACGCCTTATTAATCTGGGCAAAAAATTTGTACGCATGTTATAGATCACAGTTGAACCAACTGTATAGATTTTGGTGAATCTAGCACTTACAGTTTTTTTACAGGGACACAAAGAAAAATTCTTTATCATTATGGCCTATGGGACTAAATTTTTAAAAGTACGATAGCATCTAAACGCATTATTCAATTGAGCTGAAAATTTATATGAGTATTATAAATCACTGTTGCACTAACTATAGGGACACAACGAAAAATTCTTTATCATTATGATCTATTGGCTCAAAGTTCAGTAGCGTTAAATAAAACATCGTGTAATAGATGGAGAAAAATACTCAAACACTCTATTATGGTTTTCTCTCTTTTGTTTGTTTAACAACACCTCTTTCTTTACTTTATCTACAAAACTGTTAATTACTCAATGTTCGGAAAGTCGAGTGGAGTCACTCCAGATTTTTTTGTATTATAAAGGTTATTTAAGGAAATAGTAGACACATTTTTTTTTCTTTTGTAAATAACTTCTTAGAATTATAAACATTTTGTATGCATATGCATTGGAATATAACAATATTAAATATTAAAATTTCTCAAAAACTATTTAAATTCAATAAAATTAAATTAAAAAATTATATATTTTTTAAAAATTAATCCTGCTAAACAATTTTTAACATTTCTCTTTATTTTACATTATTATAATTTATTTAACAATATATTCTAAACATGTTTGAATATTGCTTTCTCTATTAATTGATAAAATAATTTTTGAAAAATGTTTTTATGTTTGCATATTAATTTTTTTCATTTAATTTCCAGCATTCAAACAATATATATATATATATATATATATATATATATATATATATATATATATATATATATATATATATATGCATACATATATAATCATTTTAAGAAATTAATTTATCAGCCAATCTTTAATATATATATAAAGATTTAACTTACCAATGAATTTACAAAGTAATAACCAAATGTATTTATAAAATATTTCTGAGTTGCTGTAAAATATTTAAAATCCATTGTACACACTAGAGCCTGGACTGGGTGGAATGTCTTTTAGGGGGACTTTCTAAGGGAAACTAGCTCATACTCATGGAAGTTTTAGGGAAAACGACGGAAAACTATTAAGATCAGACCGAAGATGGTTCGAGCCCGATACCCATATTTATTCGCCTAATAGTATGGCCAATATATCGAATTTTGTTGGGTTAATAACAGTTATAAGAACTATATATATTTTTTTCCTGGTAGGAGGAAGAGAAGCAATTTTAATTATATAAACAGAACAAATTTATAATACCTATATCTTGAGTTCACGTATAAAATTTAACTTTAGAAGTGGGTTATAAATAGATAAACTATTTGGGAACAGATTTGAATAATATATATTTCATAATCTGTTTTATATTTTACTATATTAGAGATTTCATTGAAAATTTTCTTTTATAGGTAATTGTATCCCATTGCTACTGTTCTTACACACACACACACACACACACACACATATATATATATATATATATAATTATCGACATATTTAATCAAAAAAAAAAAAAAATTAAGTGGTGGTGTGAGCATTAAGGCTGATTGATATCACAAGGGCTCTAGGCCTAGGTGGAATACCCTCCACAAAATTATTTTAAGAGGTTTGGATTTTAGTTTCGGATTATTTAAGAGGTTCCGTGATTTTCTATTGAATTTTGGTTTTAATACTTTTGGTTACAGAATATTTTTAATTACAAAAGGAGTTTTAATAATAAAATATATATGCACAAAACTCTAATTTATAGTTTTTATTACAGATGCACAAGAATACTTTTTTTTTTTTTTTTTTTTTTTTTTTTATGAATTCTTATTTCGATGCATAATAAAAGATAAAGATTTATGAAAGATTTATGTTGAAATATTTTTAAGAATATCTATTAGTTATGATAGCAAGAAATGAAATAAGTATCTGATCTAGTATTTATTAATGTAGTAATATTACTTTAAATCTTTAAGGTAATAAAATCTGAATTAAAAGTTTAATCATTTATTTTATTATTTAATGCATTTAGATTTAATATAATTATAATGTATAATTTATTCTAACTAATTTAAAATCAAAGTATTGTAAAGTTAATTATATTAGTATTTCAATTGACTAAGTTTAATTGTAATAACAATATAAATAAAACTAATATCAAAACTTATTTTATTTCCCGATCCCGTTTACAATCTTAATATTCAAAATAATATTAATAATTAAATTTCTAATACATAATATATATATATATACTATATTTACTACATATAAAAAAGATACTGAAATTTTCATGTTTAAAAAATTAAATTCAGAATAATTTGTTTGTAATATTAAAATTGCATTAAAAACTTAATGTAAAATTAAATATTAATAATGAAGAATAATATAAAATATATAATCCTAAAATTAAATAATGTATGTAATCCTTTTATTCTCAGCTGCTGTCAAAGTCAAACATGAAATTAAATTCACGTTTTCGCGGACAATACGGTTTCGCTTCTTTTCTCCGAACTCATGCGTTAATCTTGCAAACAGCCAATCAGAATTCAAGAAACGTATGACGCTGCTACAGTGATTTTTAACCAGGGTTGATGATAGTGTGAACAGCCTAAATTTTGACTCTGTAAAACCCCGCTTTTCAAATTCCCGGGTCGTTTTGACACGGGTTGAAGTTGCTTCATGTGAACGGAGCTATATGTGATGTAAAGTATCAGGTTAATTAAAGTAAATATAAAAACTATTTAAAAAAAAATAAATGATATCTACAAAAAAGACATTTAAAAAGTACAAAAAAGCCAAGCTCAAAGAAAGAAAATGGGTTAAAGTTGTGTCTAAAAAGGGTGTGATATCAAATTCCCAAGCTTATATTCTAATACTTATTTAATATTCCTTTTAACTAAATTTTCACATGTAAATCAAGTGCCTTATGATATGTTGATAGAAATCCTTATTTCCTGCGCTAAATACATCATAGCGTGTTTCTGAAAATTATTTTTTTTTTTTTTTTTATTTATGCATGACGGGCTTGGCAGCCATCTTTCAAATAATGAATAAACATTCACACAATCGGAAGGAAGCTTCTTAAAATAAATTTCTCGTATAAAATTAATTTTGGCTATTCCATTCAACAGACGGAAATATTTCGATAACATGATTTCTTATCATAAGTATTTAGTATTAAGTGCACTTCCATCCGACAAATGCCAGGAATAAAAGAATAAAAAAATTAAATTAACGTAAAAACATGAAAAAAGGGGGGGGGGAAGCATAGAAGCTTCCCCCCCCCCGCGTTATATTTACTCAATTTGAGTGTAGCTTCTTGGAATAAATATCTAGTAAAAATAATATGATTATTCCATTCAACAGAGGCTGAAATATTCACATTAAAAAAGAAAAAAAAATGCGGGAAAAATATCGTAAAAGCCCCGTTATGCACACAAGTTGAATCAACTTAAGTTTTAACAGTGTTAAGTTTGGTGCACCCCCATCCTATAATTATTTCCCATTGAGCAGCACTAGTGCGATATAAAACCCAGTCAACCAACCCATCCTATAATTGATGATATTTATAGAAGAAGTCAAACTAACGTAAATTTTTGAGAGATGGCCGCCAAGCCCATCACACATAAATAAAAGTAATAATAATTTTCAGAAACACGTTATGATGTATTTAGTACAGGAAAGAAGGATTTCTATCAACATATCATAAGGCACTTGATTTACATGTGAAAATTTAGTTAAAAGCGAATATTAAATAAGTATTAGAATATAAACTTGGGAATTTGATATCACACCCTTTTTAGACACAACTTTAATCCATTCTCTTTCTTTGAGCTTGGCTTTTTTGTACTTTTTAAATGTCTTTTTTGTAGATTAAATATGCTCGACACATAACTTGGCGATTTTTTTTATCGTCAAGGACGACAGATATCAAATCTGTTTCTCTACTTTTTCTAATGCGTATACTTTTTACTATTGCATTTTTTAGTTAATTTAGGGCAGTATAAAATACTCTCTATATATTTCTAATGTACAGTTACGTAATAATTTTACACATTTCAAAATATCTGAAAAGTTTATTATTATTATTGTCATTTTAATTTGGAAAATCGAACTCCAGCTTCAATTGTTAAGTCTTTACTACCTACTTCTTAAAATAACGAAGGATAAAATGTACTCGATTCTCTAAAAACTTTTATGTAAAGGTTGTTTTCCTGGCTATAAATTTAAAATACTTCGGATATATTTTATGCTAAAATGTAATCGACATATTTTAAAATATGTTTTTAAGTAAAAAAGATACATATACTTTAAAGACAAAAAGAAATTCATCCAAATATACAGATACGCCATTATCCGCGTTTGTAATGATCGATAGATGGCGCTTTTTCAGCTCTTGTTGTTAGTAAATATTACAGCCACGTGTATCTATTTTTGTTCTTTTTGTTATTCTACTTAATATTCGTACTATAATTTCTCCGCCATTACATCATGGAAAATTGATTGCTTTTGGAAAAAAAATATTTCAGTTTATTCAAAGTTCGATCGGAAGCAGATTTTTAACTGAAGCTGAACAAATATTAGTTTCAAATCATCTGATTAATTCTTTACTTCCATTAGCCGAAGCAACTGAAATTTTAAATTTGTCATTTGGAAATAAATGGAAGCTTAATTCTGGATTTCTTGGTCCTTTGGAGTTACACTGGAGCACACAACAGTATGTGTTGTCTTTTTTACCGGATTTATTCATTTTTATTCAATAAATATATGTGAAAATAAACATCGGCTAGCAATGGCGGCTTGATGGAATTCGAATTAAAGCATGTTTATTGCAATTTCCCCTTAGCCCACCAGAGGACGAGCATTTCATTACAATCGCGGATTTCCTTATTCACAAAAGAAAAAAGAAAAAAAAAAAAAAAAGAACTTATGAAAGATTATAAAAAACATAAAAGATTGCTAAGAAGAAAATTATTTTTCTAAAAGTAGAGAAAATAAAGATATTAGTGGACGACAAATTACAATCTTAAATTTATTTCTGCATAGAAAATGACTTTTTTTTTTTTTTTTTTTAACACCACGGTAGTCCGAGACCCCCAACCAACCAACCTTTTTACACCTTGGATCACATATTTTAAATTTCCCGTGGAAAATTACATCATGATAGACAAACAACGTCATAAGAAAACTTTTTCTACGGTGGCAAATAGAGTAGCTTTATAAACCTGAAGTTTTTAATTAATAACTTTCTTATTTTAAAAGATATGAATTTCTAATTAGCTGAAATTTCTTCTTTGGAAAACATGGCATACATTGGTACCTCTCATGACGCGCAGAACCCTGCCCTCCGTGAGAAGTTGCTGTTGCAAACAAAAGAAATTGACGCCAGCAACAGAACTTTTTTTTATGTACAGAGATATGCAGCGTGTAAATAGGTTTTCGTCTAGCTATCGATTTAATATATGGCGGAACTACTTTAAAGTTCTAATAGAAATAGAAGGATCCGTAATATAGAGTAAATGAATACCCAACACAGACGTTGCGGACATTTTATTGTAGAATGTTATATTTTTATTTTGGTAATTTAATTTTATTGCAAAATTAATTTATTTTATTCTTTTCCGAATTTTTTAAGAAATTGTCGTATTTCTACATTTACAAGAATTTAAGACTTGTATATATTTTTGACTGCTTTAATATACAACTTATGAATTACACATTATTTGTAAGAAAATTAATTTCATTTTTGACTCTAATAATTTTCTGATATTTTATTAAAAAAACTAAAATATTTTTTCAATTCAGTTTAATTTTTTAAGCTGTCCAGGTTGAGTTGAGTGCATTTTGACGTCGCACTGTAATTACGCAGTAAACAATTGACAACGCTCTGGAATCCGCCCCTAGTGGGGTCCTGAGACATGACAAAGCCCTCTACATAAAAAGCTTGGGCACACGAGAATTGAATCAAGAATGAGTGGAAGATTAGAGGCCCAAATATTATTATCCTAATATTTGATTACAGTTTTAATTTTCTCTCTTTTCGAAATAAAATATGAGTGTTGGTTGACTATATGTGAGGCTTTAAATGATATTTTGTATTAAAATATAACGTAAAATAAAATTTAAAAAGTAAAATATTCAAAAGAAACGGGAGAATTTTACTCGATATAACTTATCCTTTAAAAATTTATTAAACTATTACATTGTAATTTTAACATTCCACAAATTCATGTATTTTACATATATAAGTACATTTTATTTAACTCAAAAATACATTAAAAAAAATTTCGATGAATTAACAATTGAAACAATGGAATTAACAATGAATTGTTAAGTGGCCGCGGTAGACTGATCGGTAAGAACAGCGAGTTCGTGGCCGAAAGATTGCGGGTTCAGTCCTCGAGCCGGCCGAAGACCGCCGTGTACGCTAATGGCGACTGGTGCACGTTAAATTCCTTCGTGGTCGCAAAGTCCTCCAAATTCCCATAAAAAATTATACCTCTGGGGGTACCGGAAAATTTGTTTAACTCGGCCTTGATCCAGATCAAAATTCGAGTTCCTGCTGGTGCTGCCATCTTTCTCCAGCTTCTGGAGCTAAGTCGTTCTTCCTCCCTAGTGGCGCTCCTGTATAAAATGAAAGGCGCTCCCCTCTTGCCTTAAATCCGGATAGTTCCACTACCGGGGCTCGGAATTTCCGAGTGGCATACGACAACAACAAAAATAAAACAGACGTTTGTATTTTTTTTGTATGCAAAGAAACTAAAATTCTAACAATAAAAGAGAAAAATTTATACTTACACTTTATACTACACAGTTTATACTATATATGATATGCTGGAAGAAAAATTATCAATAAACAAATGTGTATTTACTATATCACAGGAAACTCCATTGCTAAAAAGTGGCTAGCAAAATAATATAAAAATAATCACTGAATATGTATTTAATTTTCTCTTGCTACACGGCTTTCTTTTATCGAATTTTGTATTAGCATAGCATAATGTTTTAAAAATACATTGCCAAAAGTTGTTATTATTTTGTTCAACAATTTGGTTTTTGAATTGTCACATTCACATTTTAATTTAGTTTCTTGAGTAAAATTATCACTACTTACAAAATACTTTGCAATATCACAAAATAATTTCAAGTGATTATTATCAAAATTGTGATGTCATGTCTCCGGACTGCTCCGGACCACAGATTATTATACAGATAGGACACTCCCATATACTCTTCGGTAACCGGAATTTGACTGCAACGACCCTATTGTCAACGGCTGTAAGTTTCTCGAGCTCTCCAGCTTACGCAATCGCTCGTCTTATTTTTATTGTATCTATGTTCATATCGTAATATTAGTGTAACGTTAAACCCAACATCCAACCGACTAACCATTTATTGATGTTTACGTTTGGACTTTGTTATTGTTTACGAATTTGATTGTCGAAAGCAATTTATTTTAAGAAGCTAGTACTAAATATTAAGCAAATAAATTTCGAAAATATACATAAACCAGAAATATTTTTTTCATTTTATAGCATTTTGTATTATTTACAGCAAGCAATGTTAAATATTTAAGATTTCATACCATACTGCTATTTCAGCATTACAGTTTGTTATATTAATTTGTACTCTTGAACACGAATGTGTTTGGAAAAATTTATTTTCAAACATAATAAAAATTAGTTTTATTTCTTAGAAAATAGCTGTGAATGTTATGATTTTCTAAATTTAAAAGTAGTAGAAAAAGTGAAGGAAAGAAACTGCACATACGTTTTCGTTGGCAACTTTATTATTGTTTACAAACTTGATTGTCAAAAGCAATTTATTTTAAGAAGCAAGTGCTAAATATTAAGAAAATAAACTTTGAAAATATACATAAAATAAAAACATTTTTTTTCATGTTAAGGCATTTTGTATTATTTAAACCAAGCAACGTTAAATATTTAATGATTTCATACTGCTATTTCAGAATTACAGTTTGTAACTTTAATTTGTACTTGAATATGAATATGTTTCACAAAGCATATTTTCAAACATTATAAAAAATAATTTTTATTTCTTAGAAGAATAGCTGTGAATGTTTTGAGGATAATTTTGTGAATTCAAAACCAATCCGCGTTTGTAATGATCGATAGATGGCTCTTTCTCAACTGCAGTTGTTAGTAAATATAATAGCCACGTGTAATTTATTATTGTTCTTTCTTGTTGTTCTATCATTGTTTCAACGTGAAAGCTATCAGTGGTATGATAATTTCACCTTAGCCCACCAGAGGGCGAGCATTTCATTACAATCGCGGATAGAAAGTGAAGAAAAAGAAAACTTCCCATACTAACCTGCTACTAACTACTCGCGAAATAGAAAAACAATTTTCGATCAAAGATGCTATTCATGTAGACTTAACACATGTAGTTCCCCTCTGTTGACACTAGTGGTGCTACTATATTTCCGGTTCGCGTTTTAGCTTCACTGTCCTATCTGTATGATAATCTGTGCTCCGGACCACCTCTAGGGATGTGTCCCAGACCGTCGCCAATGAGGGTTATTCACCGTTGGCAACGTTTGTGCGGAAGTCACGTGTCGGTGGTATTCCATGATTTGTTTACGCTGCAAATGCGAAGTCGAAAGAAACAAGAAAGCAACATATACTGTGCATATTTTAGATCCACAAATAATTCAAGCAAAGAAACATGCAAGCAGAAACGTGTAAGTTTTCATGCATTTCCTTTAAATTCGTCTGGTTTATTAAAAGAATGGCTTATCAAGCAGAAAAGAGAAAATTTTACACCATCTAAACATAGCGTATTATGTTCAGAGCATTTTAC